>JBBPCZ010000115.1:23999680-24022161 GCA_037974445.1 Brycinus macrolepidotus | reverse complement strand
CAGCTTTCCAACATCAGCCATGGCACATTAGAGGAAGAAGAAGAACTACAGAGTAACTTGTTGGCTTGTGGTTGCGGAGGTTATTACAGGAAGCTTCTCACAAAATTCACTTGCGCATTTGCACACACACATACACACACACACACACACAGTGTGAGAACTGAAAGTGTCGACTTTGTAGAAAACTTGTATGTGTGGTGATGGCAAAGGTGAAGATGAAGTTTTACTCGGATGGGACCACAACAAGAGATACAATGAAGCAGAAGGGTTAATGAGGCCTACTCATGTCCATATTGCTAATGTTTTATCACCTTATTCCTGGCCATTGCTGTAGACCATTGTGTCCATGTAATCATTATTCCTGGATAAATGTCTTACTGAGAATGTATAAATTAGTAAGTCCTCTGTATGCTGATTCGTAAGTGCCACCACTGCTGTAATGCTTTTCTTCACTGTGACGACCACCACTGCATCGACCGCGGAAGTGTGAAAGGATCTGTTTTGTTTTTACAAAGCGGGTGGCACAGTGGTGCAGTGGTTAGTGCTGTTGATTCACAGGTCCTGGGTTTGATTCCCAACCAGATCAGCCAGAGATCTTCCTGGAGTTTGCATGTTCACGTATATGCATTTCTGCTGGGAGCTCCAGTTTCTTCCCACAGTCCAGACATGCACATCTGGGGAATTGGAGAGGCTAAATTACCTCTAGGTGTGAGTGTGTTTGTGTGTCCACAAGGCAATGGACTGGCAACCTGTTCAGGGTGCTCCAGCTTGTTAAAAATGCTGCTACCAGAGTTCTAACCAAAACCAAGAAAAGGGAGCACATTACTTCAATTCTCATGTCTCTGCACTGACTCATAGTTCAGTATAGAATTGATTTCAAAGCATAACTCATTGTGTCACTCAATGGTTTGGGCTCTAAATACATCTCTGATATGTTTGAGAGTATATAGTTCAGGAAGTTCTCTGAGATCTGCAGGAGCTGGCCAGCTATTGGAGAATAGTGTATGTCCTATTACAAAAGGGGCAGTCCTGGTCCTAAAACCTGATAGACTGAGCCCCGTTCGAGACCGTTGTACAATACAAGATGCAAACACTACCATAACCTCCTCACAACAACTCTTTAAAAACACTGTGCTCTGTGTGGAAGATTGTTTATTTTGCTGATTTCAAGGATCAAGTGAACTGTCAGACTAAGTAAGAATTTATTTTAACTCAAGGCAACTTCATGTTTTATAGTGGTAAAAAGAGCTGAAACTAAATATAGTAAATGCTGCTCAGCCACTATGTTGCACACTGCTGTCACAAACTGCCCATCAGTATCAGATCTGCACTAACTGTAGCTTTAAATCAATTCTAAACTGAACTATGAGTCAGTGCAGAAAACTGAAGTATTTTCCTCCGTCTTCCTTTAAAAATCTGCACTTCTATTGCACTTTGAATTTTCTTCTATTGATTTTCTGTGTTCTTTTATTTCTTCTATTATTTTATTTATGATTATCTTTTATTCTATTCCTGTAAAGCACTTTGAATGACCTTTTGTCTATAAAAATGTGCTGTATAAATAAATTTGACTCGACTTCTGGATTTGACACCCAAATAGCGCACTGAATTTTCAGTGGGTTTTTGTTAGACATATACTCTTAACAGGCACAGTTCTTGTACTTTTTATTGTCACTCTGTTTTTGATGAAAGCAGTAAAACATGCATGCTTTTTTCATGTGTTGCAGTAAATGAATATATAAACTGTAAATAACCATGTGTATATCTAAGCTAATAATGCAATAATATTTCCAATTGCACAAATGCATTTTCTTCCCTTTTTAAAATTGAATTTTTTTAAAGGTGCTTTTAAAACATTTGAAACTGTGTAAGAGTCTTTTCTGGCTTTAACAGTGTGATAGAGTTACATTTGATAAATTGTTTTCTGGTCAAAAAGCAGATTTAATAAATAAAAAACCTATAAGATAAGTGTTGGCAGTTATAGATGATATAATTAAGTTGGTGAACATACAGGAACAGTTTCATTTAAACGTAAATGTTATAAAAAGTATTTTTAAAGCTTGAACCTCTTTGCATTAGGGGGGTTTCCCATACACTATATGGACAAAAAGTACTGGGACGCCTGACCTTCACATCAACAGGGACTTTAATGATATTGCATTCAAATACATAGACACAGAAACATATTCCATAGAGTTTCTGTGGGAATTTGTGCGCATTCATTCTGTAGAGCATTTATAAGGTCAGACACTGATGTTAGACGAGAAGGTCTGGCTCGCAATCTCCGTTCCAGTTCATCCCAGAGGTGCTGGATGGGGTTGAGGTCAGGGCTCTGTGCGGGCCAGTCAAGATCTTCCACACCGAACTCATCCAGCCATGTCTTTATGGAGCTTGCTTTGTGAAAAGAAAATGTTCTTCCTCAGGGGCGGATCTAGAAAAAAAATTATGTGGTGGCAAGAGGGGGGCAGGAATTTTTGAGGGGTGGCAACGTATGGCAGCTCCCAACTGTTCCAAGAACCTTGGAGTGAGATTTTGGGGTGTGGGTGGCCGATGCGGGTAGCGTTGAGGGGGGGATTCGCGCTCGTAAATGTCAAATTGGCCGTAATTTTTCTTTTAATTCGTTGCTGCCAACTGGGGTGGCAGCAGGGTGGCAAGGCTTTCTTTTAGGGTGGCATTTACGACCCTATGCCACCCCGGTAGATCCGCCCCTGTTCTTCCCCAAACTGTGTCCACAAAGTTGGAAGCATGGCGTTGTCCAGAATGCCTTAATATGCTGAAGCATTAGGATTGCCCTTCACTGGAAGTAAGGGGCCTAGCCCAAACCCCTGAAAAACAGGTTTGTCCCAATACTTTTGTCCACGTAGTGTAAGTCCTCTTATGAAAGGGGCCGTTCTGGTCCTGAAATCTGATTGGCTGAGCCCGTTGTACTATTACGAGATGTAAACACAACCACAACCTGCTAGCAAAAACTGTGTGAGTTTTGAGCTCTGAGTTTGAGTGTTTATTTAGCTTCTTTCAAGAATCAAGTGAACTTACATACGAAGTAAGACTTTATTTAACCTCAGGACTGACAACTTTTTATTTAGCTAGAACGAAGCTACTCAGGCTAAATGACTGTTCCATCAATAGCCTAGCCATCCACTGATCATAGATTTCGACTTAAAGTGCTTACTGTATCAGTCACCACAAAACTACAGTATAAAAGGGGAAAATATAATTTGAAAAATATAATTTTAATATCCTGTAACCTTCCTATACCTTTGTTTAACTCAACTCTGTCTTAAACATCAGTAAACCCAGGCTACATCCCAAATCACTCCTTGCTCCCTATACAGTGCACTATGTAAGTCATAAAAATCTTGTTTTTTAGAAGCAAATTGTGCAATATTTGTTCATTATGGAGTGCACAAGTGGTTAAATCTCTAATGTGTCTTTTTTGGAGACATGTTTACAGCACGTGTTTCGCTTAAACAGGTCAGAACTCCTAAGATCTCTTGAACCACCTTCAGCATCTTCCTTGTCATGGATGTGCTTCTTGAGCCGCCAGGTAAGGCCAGCATCAGATCATGTTTATATTCTTATTAAATGTTGTTATGAAAACAAAAGAAAATATACATACATTGTCTAAATTGTGCTGAATAGTGACATGTTTAGTATTTCACAAACACAGATTTCTATGTAAGTCACTTAGCTAGAGCTATGCAATGTGATATTTTGTTGTTATTGTGATCAAATCTTTTATTGTGATGCACAATACTGAGTGTATTGTGGATTTTGTCAGTACTTAAAGAACACTGATTACATTTTCATTATAAAGACCATAATTTGTTTTTTAATTGGATTTAGTGCAGGTATGTGATATGCTGATATTGTTTTTCATCACTGTTCTTAAATAAGGCACTACTAGTACATATTGTCTGTGTCAAAATATTAAGATATGTATCATGAAAATGTCTTAAAGGGCTGTTTTATTGTATTTTTCTATATTGCCCACCCTTACATTTGGCCACAAGAAGCCGTGGTGGGGTGTGTTTATTAGATAGAAACCCGTCTTCCAATCAGTGACATCCCAGATAGTGGTCCAGAGGAAAGCCAGACAGGAGAATGCATCAACATTGCTGTGATTCCACTCGTTGTCATTTCTCTTGGGATATTGTAGTGGGTAACACCACTGCTCTCCATGCTGTGGTCTTGGGTTTGATTCTCTGACTGAACAAGCAAACCACACTATACATTCACTAGCCTTTTATAATATTTATAATACGAGAAAATTGTATGATTCAGGATACCATCTAGAAAGTGAATCACTTGGTCATTAGTGTCCACTGCAGCAGGGCATGATTCATGATGTGAGTGAATAACATTTAAGTCTATAAGTTATGTAATATCAGTGCTCATCCACAGACCATTTAATTGAGAATTGCATAGCATCAGAATCAGAATCAGGAAATTCTGATTTTGTTATCTGTTATTGATCCCAGAGGACATTGCTTATACTTCGACTGCGCAGACTCACAGAGACAAGAAGATAAAGAGACATAAAGAAAAGTGCAACATAAAATATAGTCAAAATAAAACTTTTCAGAAATACTCTAAAAATGATTAGTACTAAATACACTATGCTATGTACACAAGATGCTGTGGTCAGTAAGAGAGGTGGATATAAATACTGTAGATAAATAAGTATTTTACTAGTAACACAAATCGTGGTTTGGAGTTGCACTTTAAACCAAGTCTGTTATTACATGTGATAGTGACCTAAGTAGTGATACTTCACATGATAAGACTACTGCACGTAAGTCGTGACCTTAAGTAGTGATACTGCACATGATAAGACTATTGCACATAATTAGTGACCTAAGTAGTGATATTGCACAAGACTATTGCACATAATGAAGAATAATAAGTCTAGGTTTACTAATGTGAGGAAAAGTTTCTTTGTAAACTACAAAGCATCCGTGTATGTTGCTCTGGATAAGAATTACTTTCAGATACCTTATATGTAAATGTCAGTTGGTGCAAATGGGTTGGCTTTCACTGAATGCTCCTTTAGGTCCAAATCCTGTGACAGGACTGTTCCCAATCCTATGTCTGATCTGTCAGTTTGCATGACGAAAGACTGGTCAGTGTTGGATGGGCTTCGTAGTGAGGATGGTCACAAGCTGCAGGAGCAACTCTGCAACTTCACCTGTCTACTGCCGTTTTTGTCGTAGCTGAAAGGAAGGAGTCTATCGAGAGGTAACCCACCAGTACCAATATTTGTGTACCTGGTGTTGTGTACTTTTTACTGGTCTGAGGGCAGTTTTTATGGGGGCATTTTCTTTTCCTCTGGCTGTAGAAGCCCTGGCCCGAGGTGAAGTGTTTCCTGAACCCTTGGGAGGTCTTTTGGGGATTCCATTTTAGCTAAACAACAGAAGCAGTTTCTGAGCTGTGGCTTTGGATTTGGCATTTTTGAGGGCAGCTGCAGCTACCTGGGGTGTGTAATCCAGCAATACCAAGTACCACCGTATTCATGACTGTGACGAGTGGCATAGATTATAGTTTTCTAGAGATGGTCTTTCTGCAGACAGATGCACTATCCCCATGAAGATCCATTAAAATCTGAATTCATGTCAATAAAAGTCATGATGGACTTGTCACATCCGGGCCGCCTCCACCACGCCCCCAGCGGTCCCAGTCGCCGGACTACTGAGCCGAGGTCTCCTGCCACGCCCCCCTCTCCATGTGCACGTTTGATTTGGCCTGTTTCAGCTTAGCCATTGTGTTCTCCTAGTAATCAGCTTGTTAGGGTTTTCTCTTGAGTGTCCAGGTGTTTCTCCCTGTGTCTTAACCAGTGTGTGACTGTGATTGGTCTCTGTGTTTCTCTCCCTTTGTGTGTGTGTCCTTTTAAGCCCAGTCGGTCCAATAGTCCGGCGTGCGATCTCCCTCATACTAACCTCGTAATTCTCCTCTGCTTTCCCTCATAAAACCCTCCGGGATCCGTCGCCTCACTCTCGTGCTGCCTTCTCTTCACCTTCGGGACTACTCTCCTATACTGGCTCTGCGAACAGGGAAAACTCCAGTTTTCTTCATGGAAGATTTAGAAGGAAGCTCTCCTCTCAGTTCTCGGCCAGTGGGCTTTGATATTGCTCTCTCTCTCGTGTTGCTCTAGTGTTAACCAGCGAGGCTGAATCGCCCTCAGGCTGGAATTACCCCTCGTGGCTGCCGCACGTCATGGAGCTTCAGATTCCCCGTGTTCCTCGTGACTCCTGATAAGGAGTGGAAATGTCATCGGGTTCGACTCAGCGAAGGAGTGACGTCTTCGCGCCGCGAACTGAGCGTTACCCTCTGCCAAAGTCAGAGTGGAGAGAGAGGCCATCAGTATTTAAGTTAAAAGGACTATCTGTATTTCAGTTAAAGGACTGTCTTTATTTCAGTTAAAGCATCTGTTTGTTTTTCAACAAACTGTTGACGCCTTTTTTGGGATTAAAGCTCTTTGTGTTTTTGTACTCCTGCATCTGTGTCCTCCTTCCCCGTGTCGACATGACAGGACTTTTCATCTATCAATGGATGGTCTAGAAATTTGTCTTTAAAACTGACAATTGTACCCTATCATGTTTTCGGTATACATGAGGGATTATAATGCAAGAGTTATTTAATGGTTTTTGACTATACAGCCCTTTGACGGAGTGGGCAACATTTTATTAGGCATCAAGTTTATTCCGGTAATGCATTTTAAAATGATATAAAATATTTTGTATATTTGAGCTTCACTCCACTCTAATTTTCAGCCTTTCACCTGTAAGTCACCCAAAGATGGGGTACCTTAGCGTGCTCAGTGGAAAAGGAGATGTATATTGAACTTGATGGAATTAATGGAACAGCATATAAGACGATGCAGATAATCTGTCTAATGAATTGTTAATTGTTAAACAGTGTTTACTTGGACTGCAGAGAGGAGCTGGTTGTGGTAGTAGAACTTCCTTTGCTAGAAGGCTGTTTTCTGGGGGTCTAGGAGAGATGTCTTTGCTGGGTTCCTTTCCTTTTGTCTGCCTTGCTATCTTTAGCAAAAGGATTCTTGTCTTCCATCCATCTGTCGCTGTAATTTTCAAACAATTCAAATACTGCAGGATCTTGAATTAATATGTAAAGTGTGAATTAAGTGCAGTTTGAGCAGTACTGGCCATTGAAATTTAGTCAGGACATGTAGAGTTTATTAGCTTTTTTCTGTATGTGAAGGTGAAGTCAGGAACTTGTGGTTTTGCACCTTTTCAGCTGTGCACTGACACATCCTGTGTACTTTCCAATAGCCCAGCCATTTGCTTGCTGATTCTTAACAGGGTGCAGCCACACTTTTAAAATTGTATTGTTTTTTGTACAGTTAAATAATAGGTATGAAATGCTTTTTAAAGCTTTTTTTCCCAAGTATATAAGTAGACATGACATGCCATGCTGTTGTCATGCTAGTTCTGGCCAGTTCCTCTAGTCTCCCGGTGAATATGTTGCAAGACTATGACATATGTGCGTGGTTGCTGGTGTGAAGGTAACTTTAGATAGTCTCCATTGGCTCTTGAAACATTATGCACCAGAGCTCACAAGGAAGTTCAGTCTCAGCCAGCTTCTTACACGCCATCATCATCATCTCTTCTTCTTTGATCTCTCTCGTATTCCATGGCTATTAGGGCCAGATGGGGGTACGTGCTTCTTGAAGTGGTTATTGGTGGAGCATGTTGCCTGGGCAATGCGTTGGTAATCTGGGCAGTGTGGACGTATGGGGTTCTTGGGGAGCCCACCTTCTGCTTCATTACATTCCTCGCTGTGGCTGATTTCTTGGTGGGGTTTGTGGGCATCCCCCTGGCCTTGCTGCTGGACATCCATATGGAGATCTCCTTCCATGGCTGCCTCTTCATGTGCTGTGTTCTGCTAATGCTACAAATTGCTTCTGTTGTTTTACTCTTGACAATTGCAGTGGACCGTTGTCTCCGTGTGCGAATCCCTCTTACGTGAGTTGAATTATTTCATATTTGGATTCAGTACTTGACAAGCAACTGTTTGTCAGGCAATATGATGTTCCCTGGTGTTTCTTAAAAGTTAGATTAGCAATACCTCTTGATCCCTTTAAGTTCTTTAAGCATCTGCACAAAAAATACATATGTATATTTTCTTTTCCCTCCAGGTACAAGTCTACACTCACTGAAAAACGCTCTTGGATCTTGGTCGCCCTTTGCTGGTTCACTGCTGCCGTATGTGGTTTTATCCCCATGTTTGGATGGAACAACTATGACAGTTTGGATAGTACAGCAAATGCAAACTCCAGTTACAACACCAGTTTTGAATGCAGCTTTTTGGCTGTTATCTCCACTTCATATTTAGTAAACTTCATATTCTTCAGCTCTTTACTTACTCCTTTGGCTATCATGACAGCCTTGTACTGTTACATCTTCTTGACCATTAGAAGGCGGTTAAGAACAAATCTAGGTGTGGCTGCTGAGTCAAGCACATATTACCAAAAGGAACACCGACTGGCGGCTTCACTGGCTCTGGTATTGGTCCTCTTTGCTGTCTGTTGGCTCCCTCTGTTCCTCATGCAAACTGTGCGTTTCTATGGTCATCTCGAGGTGTCTTCCATTGCCCTTGACACAGGTATCCTCCTGTCTCATGCTAATTCAGTATTTAACCCCATAGTATATGCGTTCAAGATCCCAAAGATAAAAGAGGCATGTCGGAAGCTGTGGGTGAGACTTTTCCATGGTAGAGAACAGCAGCGGAGCGAACAGAATAAACCACAGAATGAAGCAGACAGCAGCGCAGCCAGCAACCCAAGCAACAGCAGGACAAAATAAAGTGGTACTAAAAACAGCAGTACCAAAGTTTTAGAAATCCCTCTGCAATCAGTGATGTATATTACATGCGTATTACATGCATAAAGAACCAAATCTGAGAGCTTAGTTGTTATTTTTCATAAGTCTTACGAAGAACTAGCTCCAAGTTTATTGTAATAAGGACCCCGTTTACACAATGTGTTGAGTAGTGGTATACTGAAATTAAAATTTTTGGCCAGTGCAGAAATTCAGGGACTGCTATTACGTTTACATTAAATGATCTCACTAAAATAATTAGAAGATACAGATGGCAGTCTGTGGCACAATGTGTTATAATTTCCACTTTGGGATTTTCCTTTTAGCTTCTGCATTTTGTGCGGGTTCTTGTAGTGTAGTGTAAACAAAGCTGTAATACCGAAGTCCTTGGGCGTTGTCTTTGGGCGTTGTTTCGTGAATGAGGTGGAAGCTAGAGTTGCATTTGCCAGTTTCTTATTCAGTTTACCCGTTCCACCTTATATGATACATCAGTCACATTCTGGTGCTGATAGCTGCCGGAATGTAACTTCTGCAGCTGTTAAGGTGCAACATAAAATCTGAATAATAAAAGGCTTGAGACCATGAAGCTAACTTCAGCTTTGTGGAAAGCAAAGGGAACAGACAGTGCTATTGCTTCATTTAAATAATCAAAATCAACTCATCAGCTTTTTATTTTAATTCTCATTGGCCAAAATTCAGGGCATCCCCAGTCTTGAGTATCAGGATTTTGCAAAGGTAGAGATTGTCCACATGAAAATGCATCCAAGACACATTTGCACAAGCCCCTTCAGGAGGTGATCTGAGATACATATATATTTTAACTGCTCCTAATACTGTGACAGCACCCCCCGCTATTATAGAGAAAGGACCACCTCTTGGACTGCTGCCACCCAACAGAAGCATCGTGTGTCTTTTTCTTTTGAGTTTAATTCAGTAGTTTACTTCACTGGCCTTCACTGGGTTAGCTTTAGTTTGGTTCATTTCATCTTGTTGTTATTCACCAACTCACTTTAGTATATTATATTGAGTGTTTCCTTGTATTGTAAGTTGCTTTTGATAAAAGTGTCTGCCAAATGAATGTAATGTAATGTAATATGTTGTGATAACTACTATAGGAAGATAATTACTCTAAATAACTCTGCATCTTGTTTCCGCTGCTATAGAAATCAGCAGTCCCTTCCAAAGGTTTTAAGGCAGCAACCATCTAGTGAATAAAACAAAAATAAGGATCCACACAGGCAGTCGATTATTGTATGTGAGCCAACTTACATATTCATATTCATATGTATAGGCAATAAGTTTCAATCCAAATAATTGGTGATGCATTTGACTACCAAGTGTTAATACAGATCATTGACATCTTATCAAGTTACAATCCAGATACAAGTCACATAATGGTGTGATAAGGTGTAAGTGGGGTCGAGGAGTGTACTAAAAAGGTCAAGAAGACATGCTGACCAATGGAATGAATTGCAAGCTGTCTTTATTCTTTTCTACTTCTTTATTCTTTTGTCTTTCATAAACAATGACTTACCTTTATTTCAAGCAAATCTGTACAACGTACTATGTCTTTGTTCATGATTTGTAATGTTTTCCTTGTTTCAACCCTTGGGTTGGTAGAGCTTTTTAAAGCAGGCACTAGGCTCTGCTGTTCACTTTAGCAGTTCGTTATCCTTGATAAAGAAGCTGCAGTTGCAGTCTTCTGCCAGCAGGACGTCTCCGAACGCCACGGTGACTCCAGACAGTCTTCTGACACTGGGCAGCAGCTGTGAGATGGTCGAACAAACAGAGAAAAGTTTCTAAAGTTTCTTTAGAAACTCATCTTTATGATCTCAAGCTGACTCTTAGTCAGAGATGTGTGTGGAGCTGATTCCAGAAACACGATGTGATGAATATATACACACTTTTATGTACTATGCTCTTTCTGTACTCTTACTAAAACTTACTACAGTCTTAAGTGTGCTTGGAGTGGTTTCATGTAAGTGATGTTAGAAATCAAAGTAGGTAATTTCAGTTTATTTGGATGCTAGAATAGAAAAGACATGCTAATTGATTTGACTATTTTAAGTTATCATTGTTTTAAAGATGAAGTTGGGACCGTATTCATTCTTGATATCGCAAATTTCTCTAAGCTGGAAAAAGCAGAACTCTGAAATCATATTTTGTTAAATATTGAAAGCACAGTCCTGAAAACAAATGACAGCACATTAAGGTATAAAATCTGATCGTTAACATGACTGTGTCTGTAATTTGTAGTTTGTGGCTGATTGGTGGACTCCTGGATGCATTCCACTCCTCAGTTTTGCTTTTGTGTCTCTCAAGGAAGGCAATAGACTGTATAGTTATCACCTCAATAGGATGTCATTCCTCCCACAAACTATACAACCTACTACCTCACCTCGCGGGAACACATTTCCAGATGGAGCTCCAGCTATGCTGATACAGTATTTTGGAACACACTGCACATACACAGCAGTTAAGTGGCAATGCTGTTAACTTCAGAACAGCTGTACACTCTTTACACTCTTTCCTTCTGGTGCAAGTTTGAGATGCGTGTCCATGTCGGGTCGGCGTGGTGTCCAGTCCTCCACACGCAGAGTGTAGATCAGACTGTCTCCTTAGGAAAGACAGTAGATTGTATAGTTATCTCAGAGGGAGGACCGAAACCCCACAACTATTCAATCTACTACCTCAGCCTTAAGGACAGTAGCCGGCCCACTCAAGGCCGTATTCTCATCTTTAGAGTCTGAATGAGAGTAAAAAAGGAGAGATGTCATTAGCGGGGTGGGCGATAAAACAAAACAAACATCACAAAACTTCAGCACTTTGTCGCGTTACCCAGTGCTCATCATGATATTTCGTTTTTCTGAAGTCTGATATGTTGGAACAGAAAAAATGCACCAGTGCACAATATTTAAAAGTCAATAGCCATGAGTACAATTATTTTATTCAGTGTTTCACATACTGCATCAGATCCAGCTAAACAGGACTAATTATGTAATTTTTTAAAGACACATACAGTTCTTCAGTGTTCTTCAACTACTGATGATACTTGGAAAAGAATATTGTGATATAATTAGCCACAATAATGATAAAATATTATCATATTTCAGACCCCAGTCACAGTCAAACAAGTTGTACTCAGATTATTGGGCTGACCACTGTCTGTTTTGTAGTATGAACGTATGAATACTCTATATGAAACTTTTTATAGCTTCAAAGGAATGAACAGGGTTAAATATGCACAAACGAAGGAAAAGGGAAGACAAATGACTCGAGTTGAGAGAATTTACACGCACTAATTTTCGCCTTAATGGCAGGTCACGTCCGCATCTTCTGAATGACGCTCCTCTGAAGAGTCAAAGAAGGGAATCTGGTAGCAGTTTTACAGCAAATTACCTTGAGGGAGCAATTTCCTCTCTGCTCTTTTGGCTCGGCTTTATAAACCTGGGCTAGTTTCAGAGCAGGCACTCCAGGGCGAGGGCTCATTCAGCTCTCTCTTCAAGCTGTGATCTCGTTTCAGACTTCGGTGGCCGCTTCATTCAGTGACATTCATCTAAATTCTCAAACTGCATTGAGGGGGCGGAGCACAAGGAACTGGAAGTGTTTATTATCAAGCCTGGGTCCCTTTTGTGAGTGTGTGTGTGTGTGTATGTTTAAAAAAAAAAGAAGAAAAAAAAAACAGAAAAGACAAAATAATCAGCAGGCACAATGCAATCGTGACAGAAAGTGTGCTAATTTGTGTAAGCCGTATGCATAACTCACTGGCATTCGGTGTGGTTGGCACATATTGCGGGTGATCAGCGCCAGGAAATAGTGCCCATTTTCTGCAAAAAACTTGGCTCTTTGCAGCCCATAGAAGCCTGAGGAAGCTCGCTGTTTAACAGGCAGAGGTAAAGAGCTGAATTTAAGCATGGCTTCCTCAGCTGTCCCAGCCCTTTGGCCTCGACAGAGCGGCTCATATCGACAGCCAGCAATGCACGGATAAGGAGGGAAGAGAACCCAAACAAAATGGCCGCTCCTCCTGCCATTTTAGGCAATAGAGTTTGGCTCTCGTGTGTAAAAACATCTGCGACGGGAGAGAACGTTCAAGCGCCTACAGTCTCGTCTAACGATTTTAAGCGATCTGATTTAACGATTTAAAGGGGGAGAAATCACAAGGCAAAATTACAAGTTGTACTGTAGACTCCTGCGGCCGTTAAAGGGCCTGTATCCCATATTTTCCTTCTTCCCCGTAAGGTACGGTTCTGATATTTTAGTTTTTTGACGTATCGAAAACAGTCATAAATTATACTGACATGACATTTTTCTGAACTGTCCTAAGAAACAGGCTGTTACTGTGACTTTAAGACTGATATATATAGATAAGCTCTAAATGGCTGCCCTGTATTGCGCCTTAAAAGGAAGTCGAGGCTGAAACACTCCTTATAACTTATAGAGTGAAAAGGCGGGGCTGTACAAAGGTATGCTGGGTCTTGTGACATCACAAGAACAGGACATTATTGCAGCATGATATTTTTATGGACAGCATGGTTTAGGGAAGTTAAGCTTATGTTTTGAAACTTCAACAGTGTTTATATTCTACAGCCATTATTCTTTGAGCTGCTTTATTAAGAAAAGTCATTTCCATGGTATGGGCCCTGTAATCAAGTAAAAACCACAATGACCACTTACTTGACGTAAGTGAAAAGCAATTTTTTCCTTTTTGCAATACGGTCGATTGACTAATAGCCTACATTCTAACACTTGTGATGATGCAGATTGCAGATATGATAACTAGCTGATAATTATTTAAAACAAAACCAAAATCTCATTGTATTAAATCTGTGTCTGCGGTGGCAGCTGAGGCAGGGCAGACAATGCCAGGCCCTGGCATGAAGCTGTGCCTGAGAGGCTGGCAGACGAGGGTCACGGGGGCAGGCCAAACAATCGACTGCCGTGCAGGGGGGGAGGTGGAGCAGTTGCTCTGTCGTTTTGCATAAATTAGCATGTGAACCAGAGACAGTGAAAAGCACCACAGTAGCTCATTAACATTCAGAATTCCTCTTTGGCCTAATTAATGGCGACAGTGATTGAAATGTTTTGGCATGGCAGTTGGCCGAGCTAAAGGCAGCTTCTAGTCGGAGTGAAGGAACAGCATGGTTGTTGGCTGGGGGCATATAAGGAACGGAGGCCTTTTAATTGAGACGTTGACTCAATTAGATGGTGAATATCAGGTCTGGAACTGGATAAGATGCAAAGATGCAAACTTGTGACTTACAAAGTCAGGGGATGAAATGAGAACCACACCTTCTGAGTTGTCAGGCAAAAAGCTCCTGGTCACCTGTGACTTTAACGTAGGTCCGGTCTGCATGGTTGTCTCATGAGTTACTCTCATGATGTAAAACAAAGCCAAAAGCAAACTGTGTAGTTCCATCATGGTTATGACAGTGTTAGTCTTGCTAATGTAATCTCAGCATTAAATGGAACCATCAGGGAAAAATTTATGTTAAGGTGGCACTTTGGCTCAGGATCTCAACTTATGTTGTAATTATCTGCAAAATGGGAATGTTAGTAATGTTAAATCAGGGGCCTTCAGCATTTCTAGGCACTATTATGAGGGGGGGCTGATTCAGTGCTGATAGGGCACAGCACCCCCACCTCCGGTCTACAAAAATTTTGTCGATCACACCCAGCCCCCGTGTGACAAAACTTGCCTAGAGTAGCAGAAACACCACTGCGCTGAGCCCTTACTCCAAAAACGTTGTAAAAAGTGGAATTTGGAAGAACAAATATGTTAGCTAATTAAAATTACTATGGAAGTAATTTTAACACATCCAAACTGTGATGGCTAGCGTTTGCTTAATCAAAACATCTCTTTCTCGAATTAAGTCTCTCTCTCTCTCCCTCTCTCTCTCTCTCTACCAGAATATAACAGAAGCTGTGTTTTCCATTTGATCTGTTAGTTGTACTTTTTGTGTTTTTGTTTGATGAACTTTTTTGTATTGTGGATGTAATGCAGTTTTGGACCCGGCTCCACAATCTCTAGATCTCTTGTTTTCATTTTTTTTAGTGCTCTGATGTTCCCTTCACATTACTTAGATAGCAGTAAGATTACATTGATTCTATGGTTTGTTTTTCCCCTGTTTTATCGTGCTAAAATGAACTGAAAATCCACATTTCAAAGCTGACATTTCCAAAAAATGCCCCCGCCCATCCCCTAGTACTTCTTACCCACCTTTTTCACACCTAATGAGTTATAAATAATTGAGGAGCAAAACCTAAACAATTTATCCAGTGGAATCTGGGACACTATTCTGTGCAATGTGTGTCTGATGGGATGATATTTCAGAAAGTCTTCATACAGATTCCTAATGTGCAAAACATGTAGCAGAAAAGGAATTTAGAGGATTTCTGTAACATTGTGGTGTCTCTATATCATCTGCTCTTGCGATGTCATGCTGTTCTTTTTCCAAAATTATGCTGACAAACTCTTCAGGGATTTTGCTTTTGATTTACAGACTCTATGGCCTCTCGGTTTAGCCCTGTTTCTCATTTTCTGGCTCTCAAAAGAATTATTTGTTGTTGTATCATTGTATATGGTCCATGTCTCGCTGAAGCCCATGGGCCATTGCACTCAGTAATGCCTATGTCAACATGAGCCTCAATCTTCATGACTTGTAAGGGGGCCATATAGATTGTTGGTGTAATAAGCCTTGAGACCCAAACAGTGTAAGTATAGGCCGTATTTCTCTGTTTCTGGTGCCATTTTAGTGTCATTCTAGGACGAAGAATATATTTTGGTCTGCTAAGATACAGCAGTGGAAACAAAGCAAAACATGTAATAACTTGGCAGTGAATGTTATCACTTGGCAGCTCTTTTCTGCACCAACTACAGTGTAGTAACTGCTAGAGTGTGTTCTCAATACCATTTGCAGTGTTGACTCTGAGACTTTAGGGCACTTTCACAGCTTTGGGTTTATCTAAAACACTTCAAATGACCTTGATTAGAGAAACGGCGAGAGATAAGCACTTATTTTCAAGTGGGCTTTTACAACTACACTGCTCGAGCCTGTCTTAAGAGTGGCAAAATGTTTATTAGTTATTTCTTATCATGGTTCAGGAGAAACAAAATAAAGTCCTGCCACCAGGATCAGCAGATTTAAGAGTCGTGTCCCTCACAACAAACTTAACTGCTTGAATGCAATAAACAAGTCCAGTGCCTTTTCTTTCAAGCAGCAGCCACAGAAACCTCTGAATAAAAGTAGAATCCTGAAACTGGACAGTGATGTTAATTGTCCAGGAACAACAGTGGCTTGGTAAAGAAACAGTGCTCAAAGGGGAATTCCACCAATGTTTCAAAATGTCTGCACAGTTCAATCATTATGATATAAACAAACTCAAAGGGTTTTGATATGAAATATCAAAAGTTCTCAAGAAACTCACTGAGTCAGAATTGTACACAGTTGTGATGATTGGAAAAGCCCCTAAAACCTCCCTCACCGAAACTTATTACATGGAATGATTATGAATATGCTGCCTGATACATTGTTTTCTGATAATTTTGAGAGGATTTTGACCTAAAACATATTTTAATGTGTTGTTTTCAGGGCATATGGTACACAACTAGGTGTTGTGAAGCAAAATAGTCCCCAAAGAAAGTTCATCTTTTCAGATTGACCACGAGGTGTTCCCAGTATGCAGTGATCAGTACCTACCAAAACTTCTTTAAGGAAGGACAACTTGTTAAATGGCGACCGAGTCATGGGTGTGTATGGGGAGGGAAGGCTAGCCCATCTGGTCTGATCCTACAGAAGAGCTTCTGTAGCACAAACTGCTGGAAAAGTTTATGGTGGCTTTGATAGACAGGGATCAGAACACACAGTGCATCACAGCTTGCTGTGTATGGGGCTACGCAGCTCCAGACCAGTCAGAGTGCCCATGCTGACCCCTGTCCAAGAGGGGGGCCTACACAATATTAGTTGGTGGTTTTGATGTTATGGCTGTTCAGTGTAAATTAAGAAGACGTGTAGGTTAATCGTGTGGTTTTGTATAGTAAATAAAATGGCTGTATTTGTGTTGTAGAGCTTTAGAGCTTTAATCAGGCCTGAAGTTCTTGAATACAGCTTACCTGTCAGGGTCCGATTTGACACACAGCATTGCGTTTCAAGTCTGAACCTGACCTGAGCCTGACAAAATTCTGTCTGAACATATGACATGTAACTACAAATATTTTTGGCCTGACAAATGAAGTAGAGATGATTTGTAGAACTGTACTTTCCTGAATCTATTTACTGTTTATTTCCTGTTTTTCTCACAAGTGTTGACCTCGATGCACAAGTGTGTGATGCCTGTATGCCAAGTTAAAAAACGATTTAGGGAAATTGAAGTATGGAGGAAGAGTGAAGTCAAAGAAAAATGAAAGCGGGGGAAATGCTAGATGAACTGTATAAAAGGCGGGATACATGCTACGAGAACTCAGATTCTGAACCCGACACAAGCCTGACCCATAATGGGAAAATGAAGTCTGAACTCAGCATGAGTGGTCAGGTCCTGTTGTGTTCAGACAAATATTTCAAGCTCTGTGTAAGACATATTGACCTCTGGTTCCTATCACCACCACTCAAAGAAATCTGAATTGGAAAGTTTCTCCAAAATGTGCCATTTCATATCAAAACACTGAATTACTTTGTTAACATTTCAATAAAATAACTTTCCAGAAGAGTAGAGATCCCCTTAAACCTTCTAGTGATGGATGTTTTTGTACAGCAAACAGAGTAAATATGGGGTTTAGTTTAACAGCTCTTAAAGCAGTTTTTGAACCAAAGTGGTAACCTACCTTATTAGGTAGTGTGATCGGCTGATTCTGATCTGCAAACCTGAGCGCTTGGCGCTTGCTATGCAGAGTATACTTTTTTAATTCCTCGTCTTCAAAGCTGTTGATATCCATGTCAGATTTTGCCACTTCTTTCAAAGGGTTTGCAAATACCACAACGTGACATTAGTTCGTGGCGACAAAAAGCTGTCCGGCTAATTTTTCGAGGCGTTCTGTCATTCGGCATGACCGGGGAGAAAACGCCCTGCCGTACAAAAATAGCGTCCCAAAACAGGAAGTCTGTCTGCTGTCGACCTGGTTTGACTCTGTCCTGTGTTTCTCTGAGGTCCCTCTTCATTTACCTCTTATCACTGCGATAGCGGCATGGCGAACAAAAGCAGCCATCGACACTGGCTTCTCCTTTTCTGTCATAAAACAGCACACAGGCAGAACCTGCACTCAAACTTCTTCCTCAGTCTAAAGTCTCAGATCAGGTTCACCCCTTATGGTGCCCTGACTGTGGACTTATCTTCTAAACAGTCTCAGCAATCTCATGTGTGTTCAGTGAAATAGAAACTCAAGCCTATAACCTTGTATTTACTGGTACTATTTACTGGACTCGTTAGATATACCCAAGAAAAAGTGGCAATTATACACACTATAACTGCATATCAAAGACTTGGGATACTTTTGAAAAAAAGGTCATTTTTTTGCTTTTAATGTTAGTCCGTCCACGGCTGAAATATGTTTCCTGATAAAGGAAATGTGACTTTGTTCTTGGTTAGCATGCTGATAGTAGTCAGAGGGAGAGAGACAGAGAGAGAAAGAGAGAGAGAAGGGGAGGTGGTGGTGGTGAGGGAGGGAGCACAAAAATAGCAGGAAGTAGAGATGGCGGGCCAGAAAGAAAATATCATCAAGTAACATGGCGAGTTCATCTGAGGATAGCAAAAGAGGGGAGGAGAAAGCATTCTCATTTTCTGCCTATCACCCCGCCCTTCATTTCTCCTGCTCTCTGCATGTCCAATGCCTTTTTTTTATTTTTTGCAGGACATTATACAGCCATTTTATTCTCCGCTTTATGCTCGTGTCTTTGCATGCAGTCATAGCGTTATGGCTTGAAAGCTAAAAGTGATGTTGTAAAGGGGATGAAGTTGGTATTATTACCACTGTGAAATGCATCATGTATGCTGGCATGTTTGCTGAGGAGTAAGATTTTCACCAAACCAATGAAACAATATGCACAATCCAAATCCAGCAGATGATTAACCTAAAATAAAATTAGGAAAATAATGTGTATGCCTGTATTTCTAAATCAAAAGCAACATTTTGAGCATTTTGTGTTGTTTGATAAGATTGAAAAATGAACTACAGGTTAAGAATACCAATGACGAATTCCGACATCGAACGCTTGAGACCAGTTTGTCCGAGATATGTTTCTCTTGCAAAAGACCAGTGCTTTTCCGTTTCTATCCCTTCTTTATTTTCTTTCTTCCCCCCTTTTGTGATCACTAACAATGTCATAAGTGCTGTAGTTCTCCATCAAGGGTGAAGCAGTCTGTTGCATACAGCGCTAATTTGTCTCTTTGCACATTCACACCTACAGGACCAGTTAAATATCAGTCCAAGAACGGAGACTAATTTTACAGTTTTATGCGCCAAAACAAAGAGCCGATGTTATCTTTACCTTTATCCCACCAACTTTGTGCAGTAGGTTGAAATCCACTCGTTTTTGAGGTCCCCTCGTTGTAATTTTTTAATGCCGCTGATTGCCCTCTAAACAACGGCAACGTGGCTTGTACAGAGAATTGAGCGCATTATCTGGAGCGTTTTCTTGACCGCTTTCGCAAAAATAAGCCGCTGTTTAAAACAACTGTAACCAAGTGGGTTGTTTCTGCAAGAGAACCCCTCAGTCCTTGCCTTGAATACATGAACACAGTTACAGTCGAAAATCTGTTGAAATCACTGCCAGCGTCACAAAGTGCACCGTCCTCAGTTCTTGCGTTCAGTCGACGTTTTTCAAAGAACGGGCCTTGTTTCTAAACCAATAATAATAATAATAGTAATAAAAATAATAAAAAAGTTAAGCGTGATTGTAAAGCGGACCGTAATGGCGGACACGTTTGCATGGCGGCAGAGGGAAGGCAGACATTTGTGCAGGAGGAACGGCGAGGATGAGGAGAAGGGAGAGCGAAGGGAGAGAAAAGGAGCGCTGGAGAGGAAAGCAGAGGGGCCGAGAGTTAGCCAGACGGTATGGGGCGGCGACCAAAACCGAAGGAAAAAGTGGGGAAATACCTGAGCACAGCTTGGGCCGAGGGGCGGCAGGCAGATAGGCGAGGAAGGAGGAAGAAGAGGAGAGGGCGATGGAGGCCGTTTCCGTGTCTCGATCGCTCGCTGGCAAAGGCGAGGGAAAAAGGCAGAGAGAGAGAGAGACACTGGTGAACTACCCTCGCTCGCACAGAGGGCTGGAGCCTGAGCAGCGGCCAGGCTGTCCGGCCATGCCCTCCCATATCCCTGCCCACTTCGGCCACGCTGCCAAAAAAACGAGAGACAGACACAGAGAGAGAAAGAGAGAGAGAGAGCATTAGGTCACCACACTGTGAGAAGAGAAGAGAAAGCAGATATGGCAAGCACTCTTCTGGAGCACATCCTCACACGCGGGGAAGAGAAGAGTGTTCGTTTCTTTGCAAGACTTATCAGGTCGGGATGTTTTTCCCGTTCCCGATCCATTTTATTCTGCCCCGAAACGCGAAAACGGCGTCACATAGCAGGCCTTGAGGTGCGGAGGGGGTGTGGGGGACGGATTCCCTCCAAAACCCAGCACAACAACACATCTCAACACATCCCACCACAAGTACTTTGTGGCCAATTGACAGCAGGAAATAGGGGGTAAAGAAAAGCGATTACTGCGTGAAAAAAAACGAACCATGAAGAAAGAAAATCAGATCGATGTACTTACAATCTCTGGCATCCCTTCCAGGAGTCTGGCTAGATCTGGGATACGACGGCGGGGATTTAAGACGCGTCTTAGAATAAAGAGTCAGGGCTTCTCCCAGAGAGAGAGAGAGAGGGATAGAGAGGGAGAGAGAGAGAGGGAGTGTGGTGAAGTCTTTTGTCAGCATTTGGCATCCGTCCCAGGTAGTACATGCCTCTCTGTTCCCCTTCTACAGAAGTCATCACAGCGTCTTTAGCTGTCCTGCTGCTGCCTGTGCTTTTCAGGGTGGATTTCCCCTTAACTTTCGCGCTCCTCAGACGACCATGTTAAAGTTTTCTCGCTGGCACACTTGCACAGAACCAGGCTCTGGTACAGGTGAAACTTTTCTCTCGAAAAAGAAAAAAATCTCTCCAAAACTCAGTGAAAGTTACGGAACAGTCTGAACGCAGCGATTCTCGACTTGCGGCAGGTGAAAGAGAACGTGCCGATCCAGGGTACGGAGGGGAAGTTTGATTTTCCTCGCAGGAGAAAATTCCGCGTCTTTTTCGCTTCCGCTCAGCCAGGCCACTGATAAGCTTGACTGTGGGGAAAGTTAAAACGGCGGGTTAAAAAAAAAAAGCCACTGACTTATAGTAGTTGGTGGTAGTGCTGTGATGAATCTTGCACAGCGGTCGGGAGAAAAAGGCAGCTGGCTTGCCAAGAGAGGGGAGAGTCACAGAAATAATCCAGTGCCACTCTGCCAAAAAGTGTGCCTCACCCTCCTCCTGGGGCAAAAGAGAGAGAGTGTGTGAGTGAGAGAGAGAGAGTCTCCTAGACAAGTGCTGCAGTCGTCTCCACTCATCCTTTTCTCAGGCATTGTTCAGGGCAGCTCACTGCGTGATGTCACGGCCCCCTTCTCTCTCTTTTGTTGTTTGTTCATTTATTTCTCTCTCCCCACTGTACTCCTCAGCTCCTCCCCTCTGCAGCCAACACACTCTTCCAGCACCCCCCCCACAACCACCTCGTCAAAAATTAAGCATAAAAAAGGCTTTCCCAGTGTTGACAGCAGTGCACTCCAACAGTCTGATTAGCTGGTCAAAAAATATAGAAGAGAGAGAGAGAGAAGCTGCCTTCACAAATCTCTCTATGTGCCTGCCTTTTCGCAAGCAGGGAGTTTGTAAAACTTTCAGCTGCGACGGCTTAGGGCCAGCCTTCGTTGGCAGCAGTTCAAGAAGAGGGCTGGCTGTTTCTAAAGCAGGGCGGGAGTGTCTGAGAGCGGGACAGAACCGTACTCGGGGGGGTCACAGAGCTGCTCGTGCACTGTGGGCTCTGGAAGGTGACAGGCTAGGCAGGAGGCTGGAAGGGGGGGGGGGGGGCATGTCAGCTGCAGCTACTCTTGGGGTCAGATGAGGTACTCGAACAAAAGAGAAGGGAGAGGCTTGGGCAGTCTTAGACTACGCTCCTACGGGGCTGAAGTGGTGAATTTATTTTTTTGCGTAAGATTTTAAAGAGCTGCACCAACACAGCACAAAACAGTCCTAGATTGGTTACATGTCAGATATGTGACCATGAAGTTTTAATACATGTTCAGAACACATCCATATGACCATAACGTGTTCTATACATGTTCACATAACAATAACATCTATTGTGACCATAATGTGTCTTATACACGATCATATGACTGCAGTACATATCCGATAAGTGACCATGTGACTGTAATAAATATTCTATAAGCGAGAATGTAACTGTAACACACATATCTCATGTGTTATCTTATGGCTGTGATACATATCTGATAGATAACTATGTGACACCAGCACATCTCTTATAAGTGACTATGTAATCATTAAGCTTTTCTGATACGTTTACGTTTACGTTTACGTTTACGGCATTTAGCAGACGCTCTTATCCAGAGCGACGTACATCAGTGCTTTAG
>JBBPCZ010000115.1:23987354-23999580 GCA_037974445.1 Brycinus macrolepidotus | reverse complement strand
GTGGTATGTGAGAATTTAGGAACATTGAAGACTAACCTCGCAGCTGCATTCTGAATCAGCTGAAGTGGTCTCGTTACTTTCAGGGGCAGTCCAGCCAGTAGAGTGTTGCAGTAGTCCAGTTTAGAGATGACCAGAGACTGGACGAGTAACTGTGTGGCTTCAGTGGTGAGAAAGGCTCTGATTCTTCTGATGTTGTAAAGAAGGTATCTGCACGTCCTGGAGAGGTGGTCAACATGCGACAGGATACATTACCATGTAACCAAATTCATATGTTCGATTCATGGCCATGTGACTATGACTTATACCTCATATGTGGCCATGTGACTGTAATACATATCTGATAAATTGCCATGTGACCATAACAAGAAGTTATGACTGGAATTAATTTAGGGTTTTTTTCTCATTGCACTTCACTGTGCATGCACGTGCACATATCAGTGTCTCTATCCAGACTCGGCAGCATATCAGCAGCCGTTAACTTGAAGATAAAGTGTGTGCATGTGGGTTTTTATGGAGCAAAGGTGGGTTCACAGTAATGACAGATATGGGTCACTTACAAACACAAATGTGAACCATTAAGGCCATAAGATCAGATCTGAACAGTAAGGCTTGTAATGTGAACATAGCCTTTCACACACTCTTCTCCCTCCTGCATGGACTGTTCTGCTTTTCCTTCTAACCCCAGATCAATAAGTACAGTTTCAGTGCACCTGGAGAGGCGTGTCTGGTTTGAACTGAGGGGTAAATAATGTACATATCGTATAATCATACGATATTTTATTTTCTGTTTCAGTGCGATTTCATCTGAAAGAGTCGGCCAGTCATCTGTTAATGCAAAAACTTTTATGTGCTTGTAAAATGCGCGATTCTAGGACAAGTCAGTGAAAGCATTGTGGTGTTATCTGCAGCCACATTATCAACTGTCTGCCCTGGGTTAGGCCACCTGTTACTTGTTTGCGCAGCCGTGTGGTTGGCAGGTGTCAACTCAGGACACTGTTCCTCTCCCACTATGTGAGCCCAAATCTACATACACACATACGCACAAACACACATACCCTCACTCCGTTCCCACATGCTTCCGCAGCCACACATGCATGCACAGTTTTACTCCAGCTGCGGAGCACCTCACAGATGTCACATCACTTCTGATGGACCCCAAAGCACAATTCACACACACACACACACACACACACACACACACACACACACAAAGGCATTGTACTGTATAGAAAGGCTACTGCTTAGGTGATGTTTATCTTATGGCAAGTAATGGAGTGCATTTGACTCACTCCAGTCGTGCTTTTTAACAGAACCAAGGCGCTCCCATATCAAACAAACTTTACATATACAGAGCTGTTGGAGAGCGATGGGTGCTGTGTTTGACAAGAGATACTACAAAAGAAACCACACTTGCAGGCAAGGCTTGGATTTCATCAGACTTCCAGAGAAAACCACAACTGACCATTCCTTTGCTTTGCTGTTGTGACACTGTTAATACTAGAGATACGAAGTACTGAAGTATGAAATAAGAGCTTGTTTCATGCTTCTCATGGAAATGAGCACCAGTTTTAAGACGCTTTTAGGATTTCACTTTGTTTATTAATTGTTTTCTACACTGAACTGAGCCTAGCAATTTGTGCCTGGGGTTTTTCTGTGACTAACTAAACTGAGCCATTTCAACAGCTTAACCGCACTCTGCACGCCTTACCTATGACCTCATGTAAGCAGGCCTGTAGACTGTAAATTGGTCCTGATGGACTGATAATCCTCCCTTCTGCTGTGACGCCTCTCCAAATGACCCCTACTGCCTTAATGATGCTTAATGACTGGATGGTGGGGGGCATAGAAGAGGGTAAGGGGAATTTTACCATGACAAGGGGGGCTCTGCAGGGCTTTAAAGCCTACTCTGAGTCAGACATTTGTAGGTGCAAGGTCTCCCTTAGGTTTTCCCACTAAATCACCTCCAGCCACATTAATATCAGATCTTTATAGAGTCGGCACAGCACACCTACTTAATTTTGAGTTCTGCTTTTGTGTGAAATGCAAATCTGATGTGGTTGCACTTTGGAATGGAAATCTGCATGGTCCTGGGTCGCTTTTGTCTCTACATTACATTTTACATTACATCTGTGGTGTTTTGTTAAAAGGAACATATCTGTATTTAAAATGCTGTATAGGAGATCTTGCTAGGACTTTAAATCCATGCAATACTGGAATACGGCTTATACAAGTTTTAAAATCTCACTTCCATGAAAGAATGTGGATTGTAGGTGTGATGAGAAAACACGGGAGAAAAATCACCAAGGGTGGTTTTAAATTTAGTGTATTGTAACTATCTGGCTATTGCACCATAAAGAGGCAATACTGCAAACAGCAGTGTGGCTCTTTGTTATCTTTATGGAACTCTTTATAGGTTACTATGGTGCTTTTATTCCTTAACAAGCCTAAAACAGACATGTAGTCAGTAAAAACGTTTGTATGAGTCAAAATGAGTGACCTTTGTGAAGTTACAAAATGATTTCACTGCCGAGAGTCTAGGTTTACATACCTCACATACACATAATACACGTACACATAATGCTTGCTTCTAATCACATTACAGCACCACTGCTTTTTGTAGGCTTGCTCACACCTTCCTTCAATCCATATGAAACCTGTTACTGCATCATTTTAAATGTGGGATACAAAGCAATGTTGAAAGCCCTTGTATGCTCAAAGGAGAGTTCTAATGTAGCAGGCCATTATGGAATAACCACAATTATGAGCTTCCAGCTGGGAAACATTCAGTGGCAAATGTAGTGTAGCGTAACATGTACCGTGTATGTTACAAGTAAGTAAGACTGGCCTGCTTTAAATAACGCTGCGGTTCGGGTTGCAGAAGTGGAAGATCAGTTTCTACAGTAATGAAGCAAGGCATCAGATTAACTACCTAGCAGACCACACTGACATTTTGTCATTTTCCTTCAGTCTTTTTGACTTATTTCTTCCTAGCAGTGCTCAGATGAGACTGGCCTCTCGTTTCCTTTGAAACCCCATCAAGTAAAATAGCCTAGTATTTACTGCATATGTGGCTTGCGTTCTTGTGCAGGTTATGGCAACTTTCCCCGGTCGCAACAGCGTGTGGATGTGTGTTGTGGTTTCCGTCAAAGTGCAGCAGCCCTTTTTTATGTGGTCTTGGAATGCGCCTCTTCCCATTTGTGCTTCTTTGTAACGAACATAATATTCAACATGTTGCATTCGAATCAGGGCTTCTTGAAAGGGTTTGATCAACATCTGGAATGTGCTGAATCAAATACACAAACCTTTTTCTTGTTCCAAAAGCAGGAGAAAAAACAGGATAGTCATGTTAGAACTTCCCTCCCCAGGGCCCTATCACATGATCTTTAGTAAAGTCATTTGAGGTGAGCAGTAACTGACACAACCGGTTGAGTTAACCTTTGATTTCCACGTTTGTGCTGTGAGAGCCTTCCATTATGCTGGAACGTTGAACAAACGTTTGTGGAATGAAATGGATGTTGTTGTTACACTGAAAGTGCCCATTTAACTAGAAATCTTGAAATTTGTTTATTTTAGTCTTGCTACATTTAATAGCGATGAATATATCAAGCCTCAGTCAAGTAAGCGCATGTTCTTGTAGGCTGTCGTCATCAGCGAGTGTTTCTGCGCTCGTTGTCGATAACTGCATCTGCAGTTGATCGTCATTCATCATTGTGGAAACCGCACGCTGACAGTCATGAGAACATTTTCGGTTGTTCATCACAGCCCTTCCCCCAAAAATGTCCACATGGCACTTGTTTCTGGATCAGTTTTGGTCCAAACCCAAGATCGATATAAAGAGGCTGAAACCCAACCCTGGATCAGCGCTGTGCATGCTGCGGTTTCGGCGGAGGCTCCCCGGTGGGAGCTGGGTAGGGCAGGACTGTGAGGGCGTCTCAGGTCAAGTGGCGTGCCTGTGTGAGAGTAAACAAGCTTGCACTGGCTCCCTCGCTCTGCTCTGCTGAGCTCCGATGGCTCGTTCTGGCAGCTCAGCTGCCTCAGACATAATGACCCTACGGCGTGCCAGAGTGGCATATGCTACCAAGGCTTGGCCCTAAGCACATATACACAAACACACATAAGCTCACTGAAGTCCCTGCAATCAGGCCACTATGCGCCCCCACCCCCTGCAGACAGCAGTTAAGCCTCGGGTCTGTTGTCACCCAGCTATTTAGCTGGAATATGGCAGTGTGTAAGACAGCTAATACTAGCAGTGTGCGATACATGGTTACCTGTTCCAGATGCCAGTATTTGAATAGTGAAGTCACTACTTGGGTATTTGTTGAGCTGCGTTATGTTATCATGGGATATCATGTTGTCAGGGAGAAAATACACAGACCGTTTGCCCAGTTTAAAATTAACAGGGCTGTAGCACTGCCAAGGATTTTAGAACCGGGCTTGTAACTCGCTCACATTTAGCATGTTCTAGATTCTCCACAAGGTGGAGTTCTTATTGCTTCATACAGTTTTTTCAACTGCTAACACACAAGAACTAATACTGCGAACACAATTACCTTATCTTTTTCCACCCTTTTCATTTGCACAATTATACACATTCAGTGGTGTGAGATATTGACACTAGCATAGCATGACCTTGAGTGTATTATTGCGGTTTTAGTTTTTAATTTTTATTTTTGGATTTTAAACAGTGATTAAGAACACTGACTGAGAAGAAAGTTTATTTACACCCATGGAAAACCTCTCAGCCAGTGTGAGGTCAGAATTAACTGTCATATAATGTGATCATGGTGTGATAGTGAGGAAAGTCGGACATGGTTCATGCTAAACTTCATTGATAATCAGGATGACGAGTAGATCATTCACACCATGGTATTTCTGTTTTTTTACACACCGGTTTATTCCAGTACAGTACTACTTCTACACAAGTTGGGTTAGAAAAACGTTGTAATAGTGGACTGCAGACATGGTCCTGTACTGTCTGGTCGGGGCAGACATTGCATGTGATGTGAATGAAGCTCTTTTGCCCTCCCAGTCCACAGACAGAATGCTAAGGCCCAATAAATCCTCACTATCTTCTTTAATTCCAAAATACTGTTTACACACATATAACCATTTTCGTTAGAGGTTTGAAAGGAGTAGCATCTGGTGTAAAATGCAAATCACATTTATTTCTCTGATAAAGGTGGCAGTAATCATAACATAGTCCTTACATTTCCTGATGTATAGTATGAAAAAATGTATAGTATGATGTATAGTAAGAAAAAAATGAAATTACACACGCACACACACACACACACACACGCACACACACACATTATATGCACGAGTTTCTTCCAGCAGTTCTGGTTTCCTAGTATAGTCCAAGTCCTAATCCAAGTCATATATATATAATGGTGTATCCCACCCTTGACAAATGTCATTTTAAGGAGAAAATCACCTGTGAGTGGTGTTAATGTTATGGATGATCAGTGTGTTATATAAATGTTGCTTAACCCATAGAACTCAGAGCATATTAGTAAAATCTGATTTGAACAAATAAAAACGGTGTGAATCAGTCTAAAACCGGGGTTTTCTCTCCTACACGCTCGCCATTTGCTGCTCTTTCTCTCGGCCGCTCTCCGGACCCCCCTCCCTCTGCGGGTTTTCCCCACCCACTAGTGGGCAGAGACTATCCTGAGTTCTCCCGGGTTCAAAGATCTTGTGTTTTTTCCGTTTGTTTCTAAGACCTAAAATAAAAGAAGAGTGGGCATTTTGTTTTTTGTGGGCATTTGCGTGTGACACCATTGGCAGGTATTATTACATGTCTTTAAAATTAAAATAACTTTGGTTCTACGTGACACAGGAACACCAAACAAAGTTCAGTATGGCGTCTGACACCTTGAGCATCTACGCAAACCGGGGGAACTTCCATATAAGGAGCTGTTTTGCCGTATGATGACAATTTACCATTTGTTGCCCTTCTGGCATGGATGCGTGCTGGTAGTGTTCTTAGGGTTAAAAGATTTTTTTTTTTCAGAAAGCCTGTTCTACAATATGTGCTTGCATCAGTGGTATGTCCTTGTTTATGATACACTGAACATCCGTTCCTAGCCAATGCCCTGGGATGGGGTAGGAGAGGGCAGACGTGTACTGTATTATCTTTTATCCTGTGGGCTGCCCTGGTCTCAGATGGCTTGGCCTTGACTTGCCTGGTTTACTTTACTGTGAGACACAAACCTCCTGCCATTGTCTGTATTGTTCGGATCCCAACGAATAAATGAGGGCCGACACACACACAGAGGAATCCCTCCATCCCTCAGGAGTGTATGTGTGCTTCTTTGACCCACATCTCCCTGGACTGTCCTCATTGTTTGCATTTCCTGAGATGGGAGCATGTGTGTGTGCGTCTGTGTGTGTGTGTGTGTGTGTGATTCATCTGGTGTAGCGAGTTCATGTCCTCACAGTCATGCTGCTCCAGCACTCACAGGTCAAGCAAACATCAACCTCTTCCTCTTCTTTTAGCATTCGCTCTCTGCCCTGGATACCAGTAACCAGCCCCATAATCCGCGTGGGTCTTGCGCGTGCACGTGTTTGCCTGACACTGTATCTCTTCCTCTTTGCTCACATAATTTTACAGTGTTGATTCTTTTTCAGAGGTTAGAGATAGATGTTTTTATTTCTGCTTGTAGAGTGAATATAATTTTTTTCATACCTTCATAACTCATTTCAAACTTTTATAAGTGTTTTTGTAAATTTACATCATGCAGAAACACCTGATTCCACATTCCATAACTGGTCTTTGTGAGTCAAAAATATTTGTTATAGGAACTGTCACGTATCACTCATTAACTAATAAAATAAAATAAACATTTTTTAAAATGCAGAAGTGAAGAATCAGCCACCTCCACTAATTAAAGGGCTCATATAGTAGAAAGTTGAATTTTCCTCACTTTTTAAAAAGAAGGGGCTCAATTTGTTGTGTAAACATGGTTACATTTTGAAAATGCACTCGTGCTGAACTTCAAAAACAATCTATTTTGAATTTGTTTTTGTGATGTCACAAAAGTCAACATATTTGCACACATGTCCCTTAATTCAGCCTAAAATAGTTTAGCCCCACCTGTTCATGATAAAGTTATAAACTTTCTGGGCAGCCAATACAGGGCAGCCAATCAGAACAGTTTGCAAAAATTCTAAAAAAAAAAAAAGATTTTTTTTAAAGAAAGTTTGTGTCCACGTTTTTAACTTATTGAACCTGAATAATAAATACAATAACTGATTGTAAAACACAGACTGTTGGGGTGTTATCTTACTATTAGAAGTTTAGTTTTTTTCTAAATATAAGGACAACCTGGAAACTTTTTTAAGTCAGAACACTGGATTCTTTTTACAGTGTAAGAAATAAAGAGAGGTTAGAAAATTGTCATTCAAAAATAAATTACAGCTAGTTTTGATGCATAAACATGCTCCAATATTATAAACAGAAATTGGGGGGGGGGACAAATGAAATAT
Organism: Brycinus macrolepidotus; assembly: GCA_037974445.1. Classification (NCBI taxonomy): domain Eukaryota; kingdom Metazoa; phylum Chordata; class Actinopteri; order Characiformes; family Alestidae; genus Brycinus; species Brycinus macrolepidotus. The sequence goes on along the minus strand of JBBPCZ010000115.1, from coordinate 23,992,092 downwards.
AAGAAAGGTATAGAACATGGGCCTTTTAAGTTATTACTGATATTTTGCTGTGTTGCTGCTCTGTCTCTTTAAGAACTTGAATATGTCCCCTAGACTGCCCAGAGTTCACTGGCCCTCCTTAGGCCATGTGCCAAGTGTGGCTGGAAGGCCTCAGAGAAACACAAGCAGGATTTTTCAGTCACCATCCTAGTGTGTGAAGTGGTGTAGAATAACGCCATCTCACTGCAGCACTCAGAACTGCACTGAAATGCATGTACTGATGGCCATTTCCTCTGCAGGCTGTGCAAAATGTTGCTGGCTGTACCACTGCCTAGTGGCAGGGAGGAGAACCTGCCAGCTCGATCAAGATACAGAGTGAAGAGGTTTGTAAGTACTATGTCTGGCCTACGGCTTTGGGCACAAAATCAGTGCTCACAGATGGAGCTGTGGTTTAGATTAACTGAGGCTTACAGTGGGGGTCACACAGTAACAGAATGTTTTGTAAAGGGGAGGTGGGGTCTTTTGTCTGTAGCATAAATCCTCTTAGGAGTCTGGGAGCTTGACTGCAGTGGGCAGCCGGAGTGTATGATCTGGAGCAGAGGAGTGGGCATCTGAGAAAAGAAACATCTAGCATAGTGCACTACGCTCAGACCTGTCAGGGTAAGTGTGTCTGTATGTATTACTGTTGTTATGGGGACTAAATGTTGTGTTTAGAATGAGTAAACACAGTAATGTTGATGATGTGAAGATATTTTGTTTAACTGTAGAAAACATTTTTACATAAAATGTTCCTTGGATATGAATAACATGATATTGATGTATCCCGTTTGCCCCTTAATATCATAACATGATACTCGCATCAGTACCACACTCTGTCTGTATACTAGTTCACCAGTAGATTAAGCTGCTTTTTATTTGGCTCTGCATCTTAAATGCCATTATTTCTGACTATTTTTCTGATTTCTGCTCTCCACAGCGACCATGCCGCTACAGAAGGAGATTCTGAGAGAAGTGTGGACTGAGAAAACGTGAGTGTTTTAGCATCTCATCATGGGTTTATGATGCATTGCTTGGGGATGTACAATAATATTGTAATCATACCTGTCTCAGCAAATATTTGCTTAATATTTTCTTTTTCTTCAGACAGATGTTTATATTTGACTGATATTTGATGACATAATGGGCTACTGGGGCAAAATGTTTGCATTTTATTCATTTTCTGTATTTGTAAACCTATAGAGAAATGTTCTTTTAGTATCTATAATCTAAGTGGATTTAGTCACAATTTCTACATTTTATAATTGCTTATGTATCGGCATCAGATATGCCATGAAAAATATTGAATATTGGCATTAGCTGACATTCTCATATTGGTGCACCACTAGTATTAGTGTTCACTTGTTTACCTTAAAATGCAAGCCAGTCTGTTTACAGGCTGTTTACAACTGTTTACAGTTTAGTGAAATAGAATATAAGATACAGCTAAGTCATTTAATCAATTAAATAACATCCTCAGCGAACAAACACCACCTCAGTATAGTTATGGTAGTTATACATCAGCAAATGAATCCAGTTAAATGCAGAACATTAAGCCTTAACCCATTAACCCACTGGGTACCATGGGATACGTTCACTTCGGGGGCACATGCGAGACTTTTAACACAATCTTACTATACTTTTTCAAAATTTCCCCTGTTCTGACCACGTGTGTGAAATAACTCTGGTTTAAGCCATCTGTGATTGGTTGACAGGCTCGCCAGAAGGTGATATAATCACCCATGTTGCTGAGAATGATAAGCATGTGCTGAGTAATTATGCTGAGTAATTTTATGTAGTATGCGTTTAGTCAGTGTGAGTAGTGTCTTTACACGTTGATCAAGAAAAGTATTGTAAAAAACTGTTGATAGTGTTACATATAAAACACACCCCTGTGTATCCCCAGGTGAAGAGTCTACTTTGTAGTGTTGATTGTACACTGATCAGCCACAACATTAAAACCACAGGTGAAGTGAATAACATTGATTATCTTGTTACAGTGGCAGCTATCAAGGGTCAAGGGTTACATTAGGCAGCGTTCCCAGTATGCAGTACATTAGTGGGGTGTTCCCAGTATGCAGTGGTCAGTACCTACCAGAAGTCGTTCCCACAGAAGAGCTGCTATATCACAATTTGCTGAAAAAGTTTGTACTTGCCACAATAGAAAGGCGCCAGAACACACAGTGCATTGAGGCTTGCTGCATATGGGAGTGTGATTCTCTGGACGACGTTCTGCTGGGAATCCTTGGGTCCTGCATTCATGTGGTTGATAGTTTGGTGTGTAGCACCTTTAAACATTATTGCAGACCAAGTTCACCCCTTCATTGCAGCGGTATTTCCTAATGGCAGTGGCCTCTTTCAGCTGTGCACCACAAAGTGTTCAGGAACAATTAAAGTAACATGACAAGAGTTTTGTCTTGGCCTCTAAATCTCCAGATCTCAATCCGATCAAGCATGTGTGGGATGTGATGGATAAAATAGTCCAAACTATCGAGGACCCACCTCACAACTTACAGGACTGGTGTCAGATACCACATTACAGTTGTAGAAGTCCTGTGGAGTCCATGCCTTGATGGGTCACAACTGTTTTAGTGGCAGGAGGGGGACATACACAAGATAAGGCAGGTGGTTTTAATGTTATGGTGTATCTGTAATTTTCACCAGTACAACATACTGTTATGTAACCAAAAATTCATTTAGCATATTTGCATGTCCAAAAATGTGTGGACACTCTAAATAGTGGTTTAGGCTGGGTCCCTTAGTTCCACTGTGTCACCTTGATCAAAACATAATGTTTTAATAATAATGTCTTTTTAGCATGTCTGAAAAATGTCTTTTTTCTGCTTAATTAGTTTTGTAATAGTAATGGTAATTCACAAGGATCTGTAAGATGCCATGCACACACAGTCAAATTTCTCAGTCTGAGATTCTCTCACTACAGTGTCATAGGAGGAAAGAGCGTTTTTTTTGCTGATTTCTTTGATATCATGGGCATCAGGGGGGTTGATTATACTGTCGGTTATCTGTCTCTACTTCTGTGGTCTCTAACAGTCAGAGTTCTTGTGGTTGTGATTTCTCTTATGGCCTGCTGAGCCTCCTAGCCAGACTGATCTTTAGCCAAGTCCATTTGCTAAAGACTGCCTCACAATTAGATTGGTTGATGAAGCCATCAGCTTAAACAATGATCCTTTGTCATCTTGACTCTTAGGTTTCAGGATGACATGCCACTTTGTAATGGAAAGCATCAGGTGAGTTCATGTTTCTCTTTCGCACGTTAATTTTCATAATATAAACATTTACATGCAAAGGTTATGGAGCCAAATGAGGTAAATGACGTTAATGACGTTTTGCTGATTGTACTGAAGTGAAAATGTGAACACATCCTCTACAGAGAACACACTTCTGCACATCCGAATGCACAATTACTGCATATTTGTGGAATTTAATGTATTTATATGGTCAGTGGAGTCCAAGCACAATGCATGAACTGGCCCAAGTAGCAAAACTTGAATGATGTGACCACTTCAACAGGTGAAAGAGCATCATTTGAATATTGTGAATGTAACATGAGGATTTAAGACAAAATGAATTTAAAAGATAGATCAAAATATGTCAGGGAAACATGGAAAACGTGATGTAGCTTGTTGAAGTGAAAAATTAGGTTGTTTTGTCGAAAATTGGGTAAATAACACAGGTTAAAAAGCACAAATGAGCTACAAAATTTAAGGTTGACCTTTCGCACAGGCCTGTGTTGGATGCTGAACTTTGTTTGGCTATTGTCGGCTGTTGTTATTGAGCGACCCAAACAGAAGTGTTGGAGATGTGAGCAAATGTAGCCAAGTGTAGGCATACCAAATATCAAAATTTTACCTTAGCAGTTCTTCAGATTTTGAAATGTATCATTTACAGTACCACCTCTGGACAAAATTTCACGGAATTTGGTGTGCACCCAAGAAATGTAGTAATGATGCAGTGTTGAATTTTGTGAATTTTGAACATTTACATCACTGGATATCGGTTAGTGAAGTGCTAGAGTTTTTGCCTTTGACGTTATTCGCTAGGTGGCTCTACTTCACAGATGAGTCATTTGGTCTAGGGTTATATCCCTGCTAAAGGCCAACTTACCATACAAATTTTGTCATTTCATTTTGATGAATCAAGTTGTCAAGCTATTGGCCAAAAAGTTCTTTGTGCTTATTCCACTTCGGGGGCTGCTAGTGTGAAAGGATACTTCCACCTAGAGCCACAGATCTCTTATTCTGGATCAGACATGCAAATTGGTGAAATGCTTTACAGAAAAGAAATGACCTGCACTGACCTGAAATGAGTGCTTCAGATGAAAATAGACAGGGGAAATGAAATGGAAAAATAAAAATAATGGTAATAAAAATAAGATAATGCTTAAAAGAAAAACCTCCTGAATGATAATAATAATGGAATGCATACAAAGCATAAAATCAAGTATTAAAAAAGTGTGGCAGTACAGAAGTGCAAGGCAGAGTGTAAAAATAATTTCAGGCCTGTCATAGTTATTTAAAGGCTAAAGTGAAGAGATTCATTTTTAGCTCTCTTAAAAAAAAGAAGAAAAAAGTGCATAATGCGCATATGTATGTATATATATGTATATGCGTGTCTGTGTGTGTATATATATATATATATTAGTGCTGGGAAAGTTAACGCGTTATTATCGCGTTAACGCATGATTTGCTTAACGCCGACAATT
>JBBPCZ010000115.1:23970105-23987254 GCA_037974445.1 Brycinus macrolepidotus | reverse complement strand
ACCTAAACATAACTTAATACACCTGTTGCTTCTCATCAGGTGCCTAGCAACCCAGCTAATGCTTTTACTACGAACAGGTGGGTTGTAGACTCCTGATGAGAAGCAGAACATAAGCAAAGCAAATCCAAGCTTAGAGCGGCCTCTAGTGGCCGAAACCCAGACATCACAGACATCTGAAAAAAATATGACCTGAGCAAAATATGCATTAAAATGCCATGCTTAAGTTTGTTCCCAGTAGAGGCACTTACTTCAAAATCAACAAAACATGTCATTTGTTCAGGAGTGTCCTATCCTTTGCCTAAGACTGTCCAGCTGAAATACTTGTGACATATAAATGCAAAACTGAGGTGTATGTCTGAGTCATTACCTGACTCCAGATAACTGATTCACAAGTCTGCTTTTATATACCTGACCATAAACCATGTATATAGACCCAAAACCACAGTAATAGTAATTAAAAAACACTCAGACGTCCATGACAACCCCCCGTCTCCTACCTTGGTTTGTCCGGTTGACGTGTCAGTGCAGCAGATGGGTCAGTATGAAAATCCTCTTAGCAACTTTCTGCTGATGGTGATTCATTGAGTAAAGCTCCACACTTTCTCATCAGTAGATTAGAGCTTCCACTCTGTAGACCATCAACATGTTCTAGGGCCTTCGCGTAGCCACAGAGAGCTTTTGGAACTCAGAATTGGAAGAAGCTGAAAGTAAAGGCTGAGACATGTCTACTGACAAGGTGGGTTTGTTGTATTGTTAAATTCATAGTTAGACTCTTGTATCTCTTTCAGGGTCTCAGAACAGTGTGTGTTTAGGGATGTTTGAGTTGGTACTGAGGGATAAAGAAGGGCACATGGAGCAGAATGCTACTTGGTTTATTAGTTTATATTATTGATAAATTGTTTCAGTCTTTTTAATGATATCTTTTAATGATAAGACTGTTGCTTCTTAGTAATGACAGGTTTCTGTTTTTGTCAGGGCAGATACTTAAATATCAACATTTGAATAGAATTCTCTTTTTGTGGCAAATAATAATATTGTTTAAAGACATAACCTGCTAATATAACAGTCGCTTGATCCAACAGTTGTTAGACTGAGTGAAGATAAAGCAACGAGTATTTTCAGATAAGTTTATAATGATACAACATTTGGACCACATAATATTCTATGCCAAAAACTACAAAAATGTGTTTTTAAGTTACAGTTTGTATTTTTAAATGTCTTTCAATTTCATTTTCAAGCTATTTGTATTAGTGAATTAACTGACAAACAAAAGTGATCATTTCAAATATCATACTATATCATACTATTGTTACAGGTTCCATAGATATTATAAATATTAAAAATAGATATATATATCAATATCAGCTATGTTGTAAGATTATATATATTTTTAATGTGTCCAATGTGACAGCTGGTATGACAGTATGCTTATTAAAATGGCTGTACATTTACAAGAAATGCAGGCAGACAGCATCAAAATGAAATTATTTTTTATTATGGAATTTAGTATTTATTCATTTATATGAATATGTATTTCCATTTTACTGGAACTAAGCTCTATAATCAGAGATTTCTTGTCTTAAATTTTGTCCACTGAAATGCTTTTAAATTTTAAGACGAAGACAGCAGCTAGTGTGGGTAGCAGCTCAATGTCATACAGTGTCATACAATGTCATACAAAGTCTATTACAGTGATTAAAATGAAATAAAAATCATTTCAATGAAGATAAAGTAGTGAACATGGACTGTGAATCAGATTTCTTCCTGAGAGGTGCAGGTTTCTGCTTGAAACAGATCATTCAGTAAGGACTGTGTTCGTGGGAAAAATCTTAGTGTATAGTTGGCCAATAGTTGGAGAGAGAGTATTAGAGTGGATAGTCTACATGTATCAGATACTGTAAAAGAGTGGTGGGAATACTGTGTGTTTTTTAGGACTGTAGTATTGTGTTATTTCATGACAGCTTGGTTGAATACAGGTCTGTGTGTCTCCTACACACAGGGGATTGCGAGAGGTGAGGATATTAATAGTACTACCCTAATGGCCTCCTAAGTGGATCTCACACGCACCCACCCGCACACACACACACACACACATATCCACTCTTAGCAATACCGGTGTTACACTGTGCCATTCTCATAGTGACCTCCTTCAGAAGGAGAGAGAGAGAGAGAGATAGTACAGTCACAGGAGGTTAGCCAGTACTGGTCCTAAAAGAAGCAGGCTTAGATGCAGTATACACCATAACTGGACTGGCTGTAAAAATACAGAACAGCCTCTGGCATCTGAGAATGTTATATGAAAAGTTTTACAGTACTGTGCAAAAGTCTTAGACACCTCTGCACATTTTTTAAAGCTATTTTTCTCAGTGTGTGATAAAGTGTCTTTCTTCTAACAAAGTTAACATTAGAATAAATGCAAGCTAACAAGAAAGCAGTAAGAAGTATCAAGATTTGTTCTGTTTGTAAAAGTAGTTGATATTTTGTGAGCTGGTGAGGAGAACACAGCTTTGGTTCCAGATGTCTCCTCGGTCCCTCCAGCCATTGTTTGGATTTGTGAAATTCCAATTTGAGTCCAATTCCAACTGATTGAGTCAAACCAGGTTCCTAACATTTGGGTACTTTGGGGAGGGGGGGGGGGGGGGGGGGTGTTTCTTCCTTTTTCCTCTGATCAAATGATGTCACCAAATCTGATCTTGATGCATTTTCTGAATGGCTTTGGTCTACTTAATTCTAAAATTTGAAGTGGATGGCAGCATTCCTGGGATTTATTTATGTACCACGGCTTGTTTTATGTGCGACGTAGAAAATGACTATATCACAAACATTGAATACAAATTATCTGTGCTGCCAACATGAGACTCACTTTGGTGTTTCACTTCTCTCGTTCTCTCGAAAAGGTTTTCTCCCAAGAAAAAGCATAAAATATGTCATCTGTGTGATGTATATGGGTGAGATGTGTGTTTTTGTGTCTGGGGGGAACAGTGTGATTTCCCCATTTTTAATACAAGTTTAAAATTGTTCTAATAGAACCCACCAATCAGCATAAACATGAATGTTTTAATGCAGACGTGTGTTGTTGGGACGACTAGAATCATCATATTGGTGTGATTATATGCATCAGAGAGTTGAATCAAGCATTTCTAGAGGAGATTTCAGAATATCAAGATATATATCATGCATTGCTATATAGTCTAAAAATGTCGCAATATTTTTCATAGGCCAAATCACCCAATCTTAATCTAATAATCTGTAAACAGGACCATGTTGATCTATTATTTATATTAGAATACAAAAGATAAAGAAAAATATGAAGTGGTTAATAATATAACATTATATTAATAATAATACTATGTAGTGTTTTACCTGCACTTACTGTTACTGCTAAAATGAATAGCTTTAAACTATTTTCTTGGCTCCCCAAGACTTTTGCACACTGCTGTGTATCAGATGTCCATCACGCTCACTTACCCAACCTAAACCTCTTGTGTGAGAGCTTGGCATGAAGGCGAGTGCATTATGTATGCTGGTGATGCAATGTGTTTTCCGTGAGTGGCGGACTCCTCTGAGTAATTACTTCTGTCGGAAACAGGGCGAGTTGTGTAAGGTGTTTATGGACCGATTCAGCGAGGGCTTCAGCCGGGCGAGAGTGGGGAAAATAGTGGCACCCTCATATAATCAGTCAAGTGAAAGGTTGAAACTATTCATGCAAATAGTCACTGTTTATGTTTTTATGGAACTTTATTTGTTGACCTTTTCTGATGATAAGAGAGATTACATGTTTCCCGCTACGTTAGAGTAATATTTCAGTGTAAGATTATCTAGAAGGTATCTTTTTTATTTATTTTTTTTTACAGCTTGTTAGTTCTACTATGGTCAACCTAGCTAGCTTGCCTTACTTATAGTAGATGCAAGATAAAATTAATGATGCTCAAATACGCACACAGAGCATTAGAAATTTTTATGTGTGTGTGTGTATATGTGTGTGAGAGAGAGAGAGGTAGAGAGAGAGAGTTAAAGAAAGAGACAGAGAGAGTGAGAGAGCATCATTAATTTTATCAAATTTTATCAAGTTACATAACCCCACCATATATGTGTATATATGTGTGTGTATATACATGCACACACACACAAACTATATCTCTTTTAAATGTAATAGTAATTATATATGTCAGTGTTAATTAATTTCTTTCGTTTGCCTCCCTTTGCTTCCTTTGTGGTATTTTTAAATGGTAAGTTTTAAATCTCAGTTCTTTGCTTCATCTAATTTAAACAGAAATATAAAAACCCAGTTCATTCATTAAGTCTCTTGTACATTCTTTGCCTATCAGTGATGCGTTCCTCTCATTCTGTTCATCAGCATTTGAACTGAAGCCAAAGAAGAAGAAGGCAGAGTCTTCTCCAGCAGAGACTAATGGCACCGAAGCGAAACCCAAAAAGACAAAGAGCAAGAAAAATGGTGACTTGACAGAGAGCAGCCCCCCTACTCAAAGTAAGGTGGAGATACACCCACGGTTTTTGACATGAACTGTACTAGTACAATAATTCTGTCAATACTCTTAAGCACAAAATACCAATCTTGACACACAAACACTCAAACAGATGGCGAGAAAGTGAAGAAAAAGAAAACAGAGAAGGAAAAAGAAAAGGAATCACCACCAAAGGAGAAAGCTGAACCCAAAAAGAAAGCCAAAAGTGCCCCAAAGAAGAAGAAGAGTGAGTTCATTTACTACTACTACTACTACTACTGTTACTATCACTTATTAAAACAGTACGGACTGGTTTTATTTCCCTGTAAAATAAATCCTGCACGTTCCATAGCCTGCAGCATGACAGAGAGTAAACACAGTAAGCAAAATGACGCACTGTGCAACACTTTGGGGCGTGTGACTTTGTAACTGGGCATGTGATTTTTAAGATAAAAATCTCTTTTGATCTCTGGGTATATATTTAATGTGCTCCAGGCTCAACTGAGGACGATGACGAAGACGATGACGGTGATGAAGAAGAGACTAGTCCCCAGAAGAAGACGAAAAAAAAGCCCTCAAAGGACATTTCTGAAGGAAAGGAAAAAGAAAAGGACAAGAAGTCTAAATCTAAAGGTGAACTCAGTATTCGGAGTGTTACATTACGCTGAGGTTTGACAGTCTATGTTAATCAAATCTTTCCCTGATTGTAAGAATGGAAGGATATATTTTGTTGAGCACATGTCCTGGACTAGGCTTTCGGCAGTGTAAGAGGATTAGGCTAGTCTTGACATCCTTGGAAATATCTTGTATCTGGAGCCTGTGCTCCAGTTTTGGGGAAGGGTGACCAGGTTTCAATCAAGTGAATCAGTTTTCCTCAAGTAAATGACCACAGACCACAGTTCTGGGAAGAAACCATCAATGGATGAAACACCACAAATGTCTGCTCTGCATAGTTTCAGTTAATATTGTGTAGTTCTCCAAAATCCTCTGTAAAGAAACCTGTTGCTCTCTTGTTTATCTCTTCATAATGTGAACCTTTAGAGGACAAAGAAGACAAAGACAGTAAAGCAAAGCCCAAAACCAAAAAGAAGGAGACAGCTTCTATGTTCCAGATAAATGGAGATAAGCCTGAAACCAAGAGTAAAAAGAAAGGTCAGTAATGACTCAGAATTTTATTACTGTAACAGTAACTTGCCTCAGCTTTATTTTGTTCTAAAATGTCATCTTCAGGAACTCTTCAGAGATTCATGTAGAAATAATTCCTAGGTGTGATATTAGAGATTTTTGTGGTTGATGGTTGTGTGTCTACACATGTATACATGTCTAGTCAGTGTTCATTTTATGGGGATAATTGTTGAGAATTGTTAATATTTCATGTCTGTTATGTGTTACATAGTCCTGCACACTACACAAACAAGAACGCATAGTGTCAGTGATGTGAAGCACCACTTTTATAAAGTGTCAGAGTCTATTTAACTGCTGCTAACTCCCTCTTACGAAAGTTTTTCAGCCTGTGAAACATGAGTGAGTGAGTTACAACCCTGTTCCAAGAGAAGTCCAGCATGGTTTTGTGATTTCCCTGCTCAGACACACCTGTTTCAACTTACCTGTTAATTGCCTGGGTCATTGGGTGTGTTTGAACAGTGAAATGACCAAACAGAGCTGGACGGCCGTTTCAGCACCCTGTTCTTCAGATAACAAGGACAGGATGAGTTGATAGATGTATCACGTTAACTTGCCCCACATTAACCAGTCAGAATATTCAGTAAAAAAAATTTCATAATATTCTTCTTAAGCGTTAACAACCACTTCTAACTCTTACTTACACACATAAAAAACAAAATACAAAATTTAACATAGAAAAGAAAATCTGTAATTCCAGTACATAAACATTCATTAAATTACGGAAAACATGTCAGTCGCAGTTTTTCCTTTAAACCATTCAGAGCCACTGCCTGTTCCCATATTTGTGTTGTGTGTGAGATTGTATTTTTTTTTTTTGCAAGTTAATCTTTTAGTAGTTGTACATACCTGCTAACACACCCAGACACTGTGATCCTGTATTGAGTCCTGTTTTGCTGTCTGTTACATGGTGATGCATTGTTTGATTGACATCAGCTGCCAAATCAGAGAGTGAGGAGGAGAGTGAGCCTGAGAGCAAAAGCAGCAAGAGCAAGAAGAAGAGTAGCTCAAACCCAGCCTCAATGTTCCAGACTGGTGGAGACAAGGAAAAGGACAAGGACAAGGACAAAAAGTCCAAAAAGTCTAAAAGTGAGTTCTTGTCTTCAGCTTGGTAGATCTTTTCTAGGCCCATTATGTGACCATGGCCACTTAATTTGAATTATGCTTAAACTGCAAATAATATAAACTTGCTTAACTGCAAATTGGAATTTTTTTCAAATCAGAGTTTCCAGAATTTGTATAGCAAATGAGTTTCCATCATTCAGTTATATGTGAACGTTTGGTCCCTGGTCAAATAATTTTCTTTTCAAAGTGTAAAAAAGAACTCATCCCCTACAGAGACCACACGTTTAATGCATTTTAATTGCTGTTTATTTACTATTTATTTGTACAAGATAAAAAATAGAAAATGTGGCAAAAGTTTTATGGCACATTTTATATTTTATGTTTTATTTTTGTGTTGAACTCTGCAACCAAATAGAAACCTGCATTTTATTCTTTTTCAGGTCCTGCAAAAGCAGAAGAGAGTGACGACTCTGACTCTGAGGTGACACAAAAGAAGAAAAAGGGAAAAGGAAAAAAGGGAAAAAAGGTATAGTGGGGTTACATCATTGCACCACTCTAGTTATTTACTCATGTATTATGAGTTACAATCCTAAAAAAGTTACTGGTTTTATACATATATGGGATTATTTTAGTGAATGTTTATTCTTTTAAGTACACTTATTGTTTTTTTCTTAATACCTTTGTATAAAATGTTCTCATAGAGTTTATTTTAGAAGAACAGTACAACAATTACATATGGCTAACCAGTGATTTAAACCTGTTGAACCTTCTGGACCTTCTGGTTCTGTCTTCAGCTTCCACTTTTTTGGATCCTCAATGCAGTGTGGTATGAAACTGCTGTCTCTTTCTGCAACTTTAAAGGAGGAGCGAGCACCCTCCCCGGTCATTGAGTTTGACGACCTGGAGGAGTTTGTGCTTCAGCCGGCACAGCAGGGCGTCACCGTGAAATGCAAAGTGACCCGGGACAAGAGAGGAATGGACCGGGGCCTCTATCCCACCTACTACCTCCATCTAGACAACGAGAAGAAGGTCAGTCGAGTCTCGTGGCCTTGCAGTCAGCAGGTTTTTCCATAGAGCTTCATCACTAAGGAGAGTAGAGGTTTAGAACTTCTGAAAAATGTTCTTAAGAAAATTGCCAAAACGTTATTGTTGTGGTTGGTCTCTGAAATGCTACAGTTCTCACTGACATTTTAATGAAGCTTAAAATCATATCATTAATTTTTACAAGCAGGTCTTTTTGCTGGCGGGGAGGAAACGCAAGAAGAGCACAACCTCCAACTACCTGATCTCAGTTGACCCTACTGATCTCTCCAGAGGGGGTGAAAACTTCGTAGGGAAACTGAGGTAACTGTAGGCGTCTTTGTACGATACTGAATCTTATGCAAAAAAAACTGTAGCAATACAGTAAGATTTGAATAGGTCTGTATAGTACTTTTCCCTCTGTATAATAGGGGATTGTAATAAAATATATAACAATATAATACTCCTCTCTCTCTCTCTCTCTCTCTCTTTGTCTATATATATTATATATATGAGAGAGAGAGAGTACACTGTAGTAATTCTCCAGTTCATTACAATATTCAGTACAGGACTCTGATAGAATTATTCCCATAGAGATGTTATTTAAGGGTAGGCTGCTTGTTGTCCATTTGCTGTGCTTTAATGTAGGTAACTGTTCTTTCAGGTCCAATTTGATGGGCACTAAATTCACAGTGTTCGATAATGCGCTACACCCGGACCGAGCCCTTCCAGACATGTCAAATGCAAGGCAGGAGTTAGCAGCCATTATCTACGTAAGACATTTCCCCCAGTCTCCCCACCTGATTCAATGGCCTGTTCAACTTTGGTACCAAATGCTAATTAATAAGAATCAATATATAATGTATAATGCTTTCATTTGCTGAGACTGGAGATCAAATCTATCTGTCTCATGATTGGTTTCAAGGAGACCAACGTGCTAGGAATGAAAGGTCCGAGACGAATGACTGTCATTATCCCCGGCATGAACAAGGACGGAGAGCGAATACCCATAAGACCCCGAAGTGTAAGCAAAATGTTACAACAGTCTGGCTTGACATATCCCTCCTATACTGGCCTGAGCTGGGCTTCAGTCTGTGCTTTGGTTATCTACTGCCCCCTGTTGTCTTCATCAAGCATAGCATGAGCACTACATTACAAGATGTAATTTCTAAATTGAATGCAGCAAGGCACTTAATCCAGGTGATTTCATTCAGACAAGAAAGGTTACATTACATATCTGAGGTCCAGGGTTGTCCTGTCTTGGTCTGTACAGGAAAACGACGGCCTTCTGATTCGCCACCAGAACAGAAACATGGAGAACATGATAGAGCTGCGCAACAAAACTCCAGTGTGGAATGAGGAGACGGCGTCCCACGTACTCAATTTCAACGGCAGAGTCACACAAGCCTCCATCAAAAACTTTCAGATTGTTCACAACAAAGACCGTAAGCAAGACTCAAACTCTTCCTTGTATTTGAGTTTCTTTCTTCTTGGGCCAGATGGTGGCCTAGTGGTTAGGGAGCTGCCATTGCCCCTGCAATCAAAAGCTTGTGGGTTCGAATCCCAGGTCTGCTAGTGGTACCACTGAGGTACCCTTGAGCAAGGTACCGTCCCCACACACTGCCATCCGGGCGCCCCTCGTTGGCGGCACCCCACTGCTTCACTTGGTGAATGGGTTCAATGTAGAGAAAGAATTTCACACTGTGTGCTGTGGTGTGTTCACACGTGACTATAAGGTTGCGCTTTACCATCTATATAAAATAGTAATGTTTTGAAAATGTATTACAATTCATACTACTTTAATTTTGGAATATATACTGAGAACACTTTGGGGACACATGTTAATAGGCCCTAATATAATCAGTTGGAGTGCTGGGATTAAAGTTTTCCATTGCTACGGTGGCTTTCCATCAATTAGACCTGGTGTTGTCACTCCATGTACACACTGTCCGCTTTTTTTTCTTTTTCTTTTTTTTTTTTAGACCGAATGACAACTGTGATACATTAGTTCAGCACAGCTGAAAATTTAATTTGGGACAGTTTGTTGTCATTTGTTGACCCCCACCAACCCCACCCTTTTCTTCAACAAATTGAAATGCTCCCCCCAGTGACAAATATTTTTCTGTTATTTGCACTATCTATCTTCTGAAACTTAGGATAAAAGCGTCTGCCAAATGAATGTAATGTAATGTTATTTTCAGTTTAATCCATGGAAGTGATCTGTAACAATGTTTCTATGTTGTAAAAACAGACTCTAGCATCGCTATAATTTGCGAAACTGTTACCAATAACAATACCATAGCCCAGTAGTTCCCATCTCTGGCCTCGGAGGCCCCTGCCCTGCACATTTTAGTGCTTTCCTTTAACACACTCACCTTCAACTCAGTAACTCAGAGTGTTCTCAGACATTATAGAACCTCTGTACTGTTAGTAAGTAAACTGTGTAGAGAAAATGAATAGAATAGTTGGATCAGGTGTGTTGCCATAAGGAAAAACACTACAGTGTGCAGGGCAGGGGCGTCTGCTTGGCCTGGGTTCAGACCCACTGGCCTGTGGCATCATTTTTAGCCAACAATTTTACATATTATAACTGCTAGAGTATGTTTTACATAGAAACCCTGCCTTAGACTACCCCGACTGTTGTGTTATTGCTTGCTAGAGTGTCCCCTCAGAAATGATCTCTCTAGACCATAGAACCTCTGTACCCTCAGTGCACAGACTGTGTGGTGACAATGACCGTAGTGTGGCTAAATTTGACGCCAGATGTATGTCATGTGATTTCAGAGGACTACATTGTGATGCAGTTTGGAAGAGTTGCTGACGATGCCTTCACTCTGGACTATAACTACCCTCTGTGTGCGGTTCAGGCCTTCGCCATCGCCCTCTCCAGTTTCGATGGCAAAATCGCCTGTGAGTAAAAGTTCTCAAGCATGCACAGCCTTCAGCAGAGTGAGACACACCCTACGAAAAAGCTCTTCAGCGTTATTCCACCATCTGTCCCTGAGAGGACTGGGAAGCATAGATCTGTAAGTAAGAATGAAGACATCCTGAGAAGTGTCAAGGTCCAAACCCACTGTGCTCTACAGAATGCAAGCCTGGCACTCATGCCATGTTCCGTGTAAAGTGAGGAAGATGAAACGAGGCACACCAGGTGTCTTTGGTATCATTTCTGGACACGAGGGACGTGTAAAGTACCACATTTGGAAGTTATGATGGTATCAGGAAACTACATGCTATAGCTATTTAGGTAGTACTCTGTTTTCCAATGAACATTTCTTTTAGGCATTTACAGCTCATCTCCTGATTTAACTAGTAATACAAGACAGTATAATTTACACATGCCAGTGTAATAGCCTGGGCTGTTTCTGAAGAATAACTACACTTGATTAGTGTGGTTTGTGATAATTCTTGGTTTGGTCCCTGTTTAAGATGCTTTTCAAATCTCCAAATTTATTTTTACAACTGTTGTATTTTGCCATGAATGTTGTTTTTGCTTTCTATTTCCCTCTGTGTCCAGTTGTACGCAAAAGTTTTTCTAACAGAAATGAAGTACTCGTCCTTTACAGGGAACACACTTCTGCACATTGTAAATGTCCATTTACTGTTTATTTGCTGAACTGAATATATTCGAGACAATGAAATGTAGACTGTGCACTCTCTCAATCTCTGTCTGTCTGTGTGTCTCTGTGGTGCACAGAGCACAGTCTACCTTTTATATTTTAGATATATATTTTTTTATTTTAAAATTTTAATTCAGCAAATAAATACTAAATGGGCATTTTATATTTCATGTTATATTTATTTGCCATATATATGTTAAACTCAGCAAATAAATAGTAATTCGCAAAAAAATGTTTGTTATAAGTTGAGCAGGTTAATTTATTTTCTGTTTGAAAAAATCAACAAAACGTCATTTGATGAGCGTGTTCAAACTTTTGCATACAACTATATAAATGTGTGTGTGTGTGTGTGTGTTTGAGAGAGAAAGAGAGAGGTTGTGTGTCATGGTTGACATGGTGCATGCGCGGATGTTGTGTAAACTCGTAAAGTCCTGCTCTCATCTTTTGTTTTGATCTTTGTTTTTCATTCTGATTTTTTGCACATGCCCAAACAGGTGTCATTATTTCCAGAAATATTTCTTTACTCACAAGTTTGTACCATTTTTCTTATTGTAGTGAACTTCCATTTTTGTTTCTTCGTTTTGTGTCGATTGCCTTTTTTATCTCATTGTAGCCTTGTTTGGGTTTTGGTCGTATATGTGTGAGATATAGACTTTCTGTCCATTTTAGTTAAAAAAAGAGAACAAAAAGTAAACATACAGAGTAGCATTACAGTAGTTCGACATGAAATAAAAGTGCTTGCATAAATAATGTTTGTGGACTACGTCTATTTCTTGTTTCTTTCTTTCCTTTCTCTTTTTTGCCTTCTCTGTTTCTCATTTCATCTTTAAAAGGAATGCATCCTTTAATACAAACTGATTGCAGGCCCAATCCAAATAAGAGAATCACTTCAAGCTTGACGTTTTAAGGTTAGGATTTAAGAAACAGCAGAGATTTCATTTTTAAACACACTTGCAGTACAGGTGGCACTAGGGATGAAAAACCTGTCTGAGTGCCGAGGCCCTCGGGGCAGAAAAGGAATGACCTGCCCCGGCCTGCTCGGTTAATCGCCCAAACACGAAGTCTCAACACAGAGAGTTTCCTCAGCCTCAAAACTCTCCCCAAAGTTGTTTCTGTAACTTCTCCATGTTAGTTCCTCGAGTCCTCCAACTTTTCAAACTCGGTAGGTTCCATATTTGGCCTATAGAAGGAGCTCTGTGCTTCTAAAAGCGGCGAAGGGGGGAATAGGGGCAGCAGCCGCTTGGAAAAGAAGGAATATTATAGTTTTAGGCGCTCTTCCAGGGCATTACATCACTAAGTTCAACTCCTCTACTCTCTTGAGATGAAGTGGCTAAGCAGTGGGAGCTTTCACTGTTCACACTCAGCGCTCTGGAATGTGCATGAATTCTCTCGAAATTCCTGCACAATTATGGCCTTCTAAGGGTTTGGGAGCAGCTCAAATTTGCGTTTTCATTCACGACTTCACCGAGCTTGCATCCAAATTTGTTCAAATTCACAAATATAGTTGCTGTATGAGTTGTTTTTTTAATCTAAGATTGAAAAAGCAGCACATATTTGTAGCCTCTTCGTTCTTTTGCCAAGTATGTAAGCTAAGCTTTAATGAGTAGTCTGTGCTTCTTGTGGCAAGTCCATCTATTAAACATCAACAAAATATAATGTTTTTATGAGCTACACTGGAAGAGTTGTACTTTATTTTTCCATCTAAGGTTAAATTGTTGAGTTTACAGCACAGCACAGTTGAGATCTGATGGTATTTTTTCAGTATTGGGCTACATGAACCTTTTCGTTTATGACTGTAAATAAAACTTTTTTGTTTTACTGACTCAGTACTTCTTATTTGAGCAGAAGTTTTGTTTTACTGACTCAGTACTTATTTTATCAGAATTCAGTTGTTTAAATGCAAACAGTCGTTCAGCGAGGTTTTATGTGAAATTGCTAATAGTGCAGATTTCAATTTCTTAACAACTGTGGTGACAAGAACCAGGGATTGTAATGTCTGCAACACAAATATGTCAGTTTTATGTGTTATCCAAAACCGGTACTGAACCCACACATTTTTACATGTAATGATGATGGTAAATCAGTGGTAAATCTGATTTACCATGTGGGGGGGGGACTATTTTGCTGTATAATGCACTGTATGCACTCCTGAACCACAAATGAGTTTAAAAAATACATTTTGGGCCAAAATGTGTTTCAAAATATATTTTTCTGGGGGGACTATTTTGTCTCATAACACCCTCCACCATGAATGGATTTTAAAATTCCATTTTTTTCTTTGGATTGTGTTTTTCCTTACAACACCCTGCATGCACCCCTGCAACATAAACAGGTTTTAAAAATACACTTTTTTAGGCCAAAATGTATTTTTCTTTGGATTCTACTTTTCTTATGACACCCTGTATGTACCTGCCACCATAAATAAATTTTAAAACTACATTGTAGGCCAAACTTAACCATTAGAAAACAATGTTTTATGCATTAGGCGGCGTATGCATGACCATGTCTCGTGTCATAAGTCTCTGCGAGGGAGCTTTTAGAGATATTAAAGTCTTCAGACGTCTGGTTCCATTCACCTCCACTGTGAACAGTTAGAAAAGTGCCTGTTTTAATAATGCTGAGATGTTGAAGCCTGTTGTTGCAGACCTGCAGTACATGAATGAACAGTGAATAAACAGTGAAGGAGGGATTCTTTAGTATTTTGCTTTCAGTAAATAAAAACTTTTTTTTTTGGATAAATTTAAGCCTGCTGTCATGTGTGTGTATGTGTGTGTGTGTGTGTATATATATATATATATATATATATATATATACACACAGACACATACAGATACACACACACAGATACATTCAGATTTATACACACAGACACACATATACATACACAAATAAACACACATAGACGTGTATTTAAATGTGTGTGTGTGTGTGTGTTTACAGTACAGGCTGTTTTGTGAAGTGAGGGAGTGAGAGAGGGAGGAGATTTTGGGAGAAGTCTCTGCCCCCAAACTTTCTTGACTGACGTTGAGTAAAAGCCCCTCCTTCCACTGCCCCCCTCCCCTCCGTTTTCCAGTGAAGTGCGTGAATTTCATACCAAACCCATACTTCGCATTCCACCTTTACTGTCAAGCCGGGGGAGAAATATTACTGAAAACAATAAGGGGGCTCTGGGAGAGAGAAAAACAAAAAACTCCAAACCTGCGGCTTTCTCCAATCAATGAGATCTGCTCCTGCTCTCCCGGGCGGCTGGACGAGGGGAAGGTGAGAGTTTGGGCTCCTCTTTTGTCTCTCTCTCTCTCTCTCTCTACGCTGAGAAGTTTTCAGATCTTTGTCATATTTGGCATTTTTTTTCCACGCGCGTGGAGTGGGAGAGAGTGGATGCGCGCGCCTGTCTGTCTGTCTGTCTGTCTGTCTAGCCTGCGCGTGACAAAGAGGACCAGACTTTGCTTTTATTTTTTATTTATCTTATTTATTATTAAATTAAAAGCTCGAGACCACCTCCCTATCCGAGCACGAGAGGAGCAGAATGTCAGTGTTTTTGAAGCCCCCCTCCCTCGTGTCTTCTCTCCACGCAGGGCTGTGTTCTGGGGAGAAGAAAAGAACTTTTACTCTTCAGCAGGACCTTCCAGAGGAGAGGAGAAAGAGGAGAAGAAGGAGGGCTGTAGGAGGGGAGAACTGGGTCCAGAGCTGCACTTTCACAGGTAAAGAGGAGGCACAGGTCCTGGACCTTCTCCACCAAATCACTTTCTTCACTCCTCGAGAAGATCTCTGATATATCCGAGCGCAGAGGCTGTATTTTGGTTTCTGCTCCGAGGAAATGATCGTAGTCCGTCTCTGAAACCTGTGATCCTGACTCAGCAACCGAAACGCTGCTGCTCTGACTCACAATTTACTCTGAAGTGGAGCCGTGACTCCTCCAGGCCTGTTACAGTAACACCCGGCCTCACACTGCTAGCCAAGTGGGCTCAGCCGGGCTGAGACACTGACAGTACACGGTGTCTCTCCTGTGTCTATTTCTCTGTCTCCTTTTGTCTCTCTGTGTCCCTGTCTGTCTCTCTCAGTCCCTGTGTCTCTTTCTGTCTCCCTCTGTCTCTTTCTTTCCCTTTCTCTCTCTGTCTCCCTGAATTTCTCTCTGTCTATCAGTGTCTGTCTGTTTCCCTGTGTCTTTTTCTGTCTCCTTCTCTCTCTCTCTCTCTCTCTCTGTCTCCTTATGTCTTTCTGTGTCTCTCTGTTTCATTGTATCTCTCTTTGTCTCCTTGTGTCACTGTCTGTCTCCTTGTCGTTGTCTGTCTCCCTGTCTCTCCCTCTCTCTGTCTCCTTGTGTCTCTCTCTGTCTGTTAGTGTCTTGCCCTGTCTCCCTGTGTCTCTGTCTCCCTGAGTCTCTGTCTCCCTGAGTCTCTCTGTGTCTCCCAGAGTCTCTGCTTGTGTCTGACTCTCTCTCTCTCTGTCTCCCTCTCTGTCTCCCTATGTTTCTCTCTCTGTCTCTCTCTCTCTGTCTCCCTGTGTCTCTTTGTCTCCCTAAATCTCTCTCTATCTCCCTGTCTCTCTCTCTGTCTTCCTGTGTTTCTCTCTGCCTATGTCTCTGTCTGTCTCTGTGAGTCTCTCTCTGTCTCTGTCTGTTTTCTGATCTCTATCTCTGTCTCCTTTTGTCTCTGTTCATCTCCTTGTGTCTCTGTATGTCTCCCTAAATCTCTCTTTGTCTCCCTGTGTTTCTTAATGAAAGCTGAAATGACAGTGCAGGCCGCACCACTGTTCACTCAGGCAGATCCAGTGTCTGATCCTCACCTGCCATTGGACAGTGGAGACTTTGCCTTTTCCCGCCAATAGAAGGCTTTTATTTACAGTTGGGCTGATTTACTGCAAGTTTATAGTTTATCTTTTTGTTCTTATAAACGTACTGTTTATTACTTATAAAGTTACTGTTTTATTTAATGCCATAATATTAACATTTAACGACTTTCACACTACCAGATACACATTACGGTATTTGTTCTTTGGGTTTAATAAGGTGGAACAGACAACAAAAAAATCTTCCAGTAGTTCCACAAATGAAAAAAAAAAAACTGTCAAACTGCCATACAGTCAAGTGAAACAGGACTAATTATTTTCTTTGTTATGGTGCCATTGGTAAGTGCTATAAAATCTACAGTATGCATATATTGTGGTGTAGTAATCATCATAATGATAAATATCTTGAGAAGTGTCGTCATAGTCTCCAACAGCAGCAGTTTAGCAGTGTTATAGTTAACTGATGTGTTGGCACAGCAGTATTAGGGCAACACTGATTTTTTTTTTTTTTGGCCTCTATTTTATTTATTTTTTTTGCACTGACTGATAGATTGAATTACGGATGCAGCCGGCCATGTTTCATTCTTGTTTCTTCTTGTTTCATTTCTTTCCTCGAACTTACATAAATCTGTTTGTCCTCCTGAGCTTCTCGCCTCGGCCGTTGGCAGCTTTGGGAGAGGAACAGAATGTTGTACTGCAGGTTCATTCCAGATGGTCCAGCCCAGACTGCTTCTTCTGGTTCTCCTGCATAGTTCGTTAGATCTGTCTTTTAATTTGCTTCCATTGAGAAACGCTGCTTTTCTTCCTTGGGAAAGATTTGTGACTCTTAAAAAAGGCCACAGGTGGTTGTATTGAATGGTTGAATGTGTAAGATAAATCACCTCTGAAGAAGGTGAGGCTGAAGAGTTGCTTTGGACATTCAACTCATTATCAGTGAAGAGTGTGTGTGTGTGTGTGTGTGTGTGTGTGTGTGTGTGTGTGTGTGTGTGTGTGTGTGTGTGTGTGTGT
>JBBPCZ010000115.1:23914213-23924815 GCA_037974445.1 Brycinus macrolepidotus | reverse complement strand
CTGTCATTAATAAACATAAATCTGCACAAAGCAAACATATTTGTCTACTCCTATGCTGATAAGAGTATTATAAACAGGATGTTTAGGACAGACTTAAAGGTGCGATTAATCGCGAGTTAACTATGGCAAACATGCGATTAAATATTTTAATCTACTGACAGCCCTAATATGTGTGTGTGTGTGTGTGTGTGTGTGTGCGTATATATATATATATACTATATGGACAAAAGTATTGGGACACACCTCTTAATTATTGAAATCAGGTGTACCAATCTTAATGTTTCAGCCTTCCAAGACAGTTTGTGTCCTCATACACACTGTATATATACACTGTGTGGACAAAAGTAATGTTTTTCAGTCTTTAGGCTAGACCCCTGTTTGTCTCTGTTCGACTCTATTCGGCTCTGTTCGTCTCAACTCGTCTCTGTCCGTCTCCATTCGGATCTTGTCGTCTCTATTCGGCTCTATTCTTCTCTGTCCGTTTGTATTCGGCTCTATTCGTCACTGTCCGTTTCTATTCGGCTCTATTCGTCTCTGTCCGTCTCTATTCGGCTCTATTCGGCTGTGTTCTACTCTAGTCGGCTCTGTTCTACGCTGTCCGGCTCTCTGTCCGACCGCCCGGCTCTTCGTGCCTGTGACGTCACAAATCCTCCTCGAAGAGGAAGCGGAGCTCTAAAGCTGATGAATAAAACAGACGGCGCTCCTCCAGCAGACGCTCCGGAACCACTCGAACTGGGTCGTGACAGTTCGGATGAATACTAGTACGGTTGATTCCTCATAAACCTAGCGGTGAGGAGAGTTTAAAGAGCTCTGCCGTGCTCTGGTTTTGCTGTAAAAGCTTCTTTTGGACAACTTTCACAGACTGGACACGAACTGGATCAGTCTGCAGAGAAAGTGCAGTTCAACGTGAGTAGACCACTGTTTATTTGTTTGTTTGTTTACTAAGAGCTGTCAAACTTCATTTGTGTCTAAGAGCAGTTTTATCATCCACCAGACACATCTACTACATTTGTCTTGTCCTGTCCTGGTACAAACAGCAGCTAAACCTGATTTTTAAAGGTAATTAATGAGTATTTAACCATAGGAAACAGTTATTCGGGTGGGTGTTAGTGCAGAGACACAGTTAGTGGGTTGAGCAGGCAGGGAGGATTTGCCTGGCGTCTGTGTTGCTGCTACAGAGTCCATGTTTAGTCCAGCAGGGTCCTCCTGTTTCACCTCCAAATACTCCAAAATGCTGCCATAACAAACGTTCAAGGCAAGTAAAGTAGCTTTACTGTCATTTCGGGCAAATACACAGTACACAGTGAAACCAGACAGGGTTCCTCTAGGACCACAAGAACATAAACAAACACCACAACACTACATTTGGGTAGACAGGATAAAATGCAAAGAGTGTAAGAGAAACATAAGAGCAGTGATAGTACAGTTTTAATGAATGCAGTATAATGACAGATACTATATATTACAGCAGCAAAGTCGTTAAGTGTGCAAAAATGCAAATATAGAGAAATACAGCAATAAATAATTTAGTGCAGTTGGCAAAAGGAACAACAGTATGGTTTGAAGGAATATAGTGTTATGACATACTGTGTTCTAGCAATGGAATCATTAAGGGTGCAAAATTCACTTATAGAGGTGGACAGCAGTAAATAATAATCATTTAGTGCAGTGGACAAAAGCAACTACAGTAAAAGTTTGAATGAATACAGTATAATGACACTGTATTCTAGCACTGGAGTCATTAAGTGTGGAAAAAATGCTAATATAGAGAAATACAGCAATAAATAATAATTTAGTGCAGTCAACAAAGCAGCTACAGTATAGTTTGAATGAGTACAGTTTAATGACAGATACTGTATTTTAGCAGGAGAGTTGGTGGCCTGGTGGTTAGGGAGTTGCCCCTGCGATCAGAAGGCTGTGGGTTTGAATCCCAGGACTGCTAGTTGCACCACTGAGATACCCTTGAGCAAGGTACCATCCCTACACACAGCTCCCCGGGCGCTGTGTTCCTGGTTGCCCGCTGGTGAATGGGTTAAATGCAGAGAACGAATTTCACACTTTTCACACTGTGTACTGTGGTGTGTTTACGTATGACAAATGGACACTTTACGCTTCACAGAGTTGTTAAGTGTGCAAAAATCAAATATAGAGGTGGACAACAATAAATAATAATCATTTAGTGCAGCTGACAAAAGCAGCTACAGAACAGTTTGAATCAATACAGTATAATGAGATACTGCATTCTAGCAGCATAGTTGTTAAATGTGGAAAAAGATGCAACTGTAGAGTTTGCAATATATAATAATTGTGCAAGTAGCGTCAGGACAGAGAGTGTGTAGTATATAATAAATAAAGGGTGTTTGCAGTGGCAGCTGGGGTGTAAGTTGTTTGTTTCAGGCTGAACAGTTCAGTGTGTGTATGGACTGTGTTCGGAGAAAGAGCAGACCAGATGTTGGCAGATGTTTCCGTTTCATTCATTTGAGTTATTATGCAGGTTAATGCTGACTTCGCTTATTTGGTGCAGGTGTGACTTCCTGCACCCTTTACCTTCATCCTCTGCCCTTAAAGGTGAACTCACTAACCACGTTTCAGTATTTCTCAGTAATTAAGTGGTTTAGATGTGAAGTTGGTCATTTAGAGAGGTTTGGTGGGAAAAGCTTCAGTCGAGAGAAACCTGCAGAGTCCGAATTGTTCACAGTGGTGGTGATGGGAACCAGACATCAGAGCTGCCGTTAAAGCCACCTCAACAGTTCTTCATCTTTAATCATGTCTGCAATATATTTTCGACATTTGCATGTTACTCACTTAATATTTACTAAAAATAGACTCAATATTCTTTGCTAACAAATAATTTTACAGTATTTTCACCATTCTAGTTCCTTTATTAGCCAGAAAATGCCGTATTTTTATTAATCACTACTGATGTACAGAAAGCCTTCTAATATCATTAAAA
The DNA here is from genome assembly GCA_037974445.1 of Brycinus macrolepidotus. Lineage (NCBI taxonomy): Eukaryota > Metazoa > Chordata > Actinopteri > Characiformes > Alestidae > Brycinus > Brycinus macrolepidotus. The sequence continues at coordinate 23,921,862 of JBBPCZ010000115.1, read as the reverse complement.
TGTGATTCACCAGACTACTATTAGACATTTAAAAAGCTATTAAATGACAGCCAGGGTGATGAAACTAGTGCACTTAGTGCATTTAAAGTTAAAGGACAGTCTAGAATTTGACTCTGCATCACCACACAACCAGTTAATAGGATGTCAGACATGCACTGTTACACATTCTTTCCATGTTATAGTGGAAACGTATTCATATTTATAGTTGTTCATTCAACAACTTTCCAATGGTTAACAAGAATATAAAACTTAAAAAGAGTAAAAATGCTTAAAGAGAGTGAAAACCTGTGGGGTGCAAAAACTTTTGATAAATAAAACTTGTGAAGGTTCATGAGATATTGTACAATATATCAAATATATCAAATCACTCTAACTGGTCTCAGTGATGGAATTATTCAGGAGATTTTTTAAAAAGAATGATGAAATTCCTATTAAAATATTTAAATATCTACATTTATTTCCATTTTTTATGGTGATTTATGATGGTCTGATCTGCAGAGAAGATTCCTCATTTAACTTTATATCAGTGTTCATTGTTTCCTGGAAAAATGTACACGTTTCAGTCCTCATGTTTATGACTGTAAACCTATTTACTGGAATTTGAATTTGTATTCGTGAAGTTGTAGAGCTCCGAGTACTTTGCAAAGATAACTTTGCTTTTCCGTTGATCCCATTGGTCAGAGCAAAAAAGATTGCTGGTGACGTGGACTGTTGTTTAAGTTTGCACAAAATGCCGCAAAAGCAGTGTCCAAACAGAACTCTCCCTCTTAAAATAATAAAAAAAAGTTGCCTGTGTATATAGCATAGTGTATTTTGTATAGAGTATTTTCTGCAGAGTTTTTATTTGACTTTATATTTTATATTGTTCATTTCTCTGTGTCTCTGTGTGTCTGTTCTGATTCTGATTAACCCCGCCTTAAATAGTTATTAGCTTTAATGCATTAAATAAATTCAAACAGCTTGTGTGAAAGTGTTTATCTAGATCCCACAGTTCATGTAGAGGTCTGTATTTGGTTTTGGATTGGTGTCCCTTGTTGACAAATGTGCCTCTATAAGACGCAAGCATCATGAGTAGCCAGATTAGGAAAACTGTAGCACTGATTTTTTTAAGGAGGCAAAGATTAAAGTGAAGTGGCCTTTACAGCACAGCACACAGTGTGAATAGCACGAAATTCTTTCTCTGCATTTAACCCATTCACCAAGTGAAGCAGCGGGCAAACGGAACACAGCCCCCGGGGAGCAGTGTGTGGGAACGGTACCTTGTTCAAGGGTACCTCAGTGGTGCCACTAGCCGTCCTGGGATTCGAACCCACAACCTTCCGAACACAGGGGCAGCTCCCTAACCACCAAGTCACCAGCTGCCCCGTGCTTTGAATGTTTTATGTGTGTTTTTAGGATTATATGTCACCTTTTCAGCCTCTTGGTGATGTGCTTTAAGCAGTTAATCATAGTTTCTTGCTCTCTGACTCTCTGTTCTGTTTAACAGTTTAAACAGAACGACACACTCTCGTCCCAGCACACCCCGCTCTCAGCGCCGCACCAGCCGAGATGCCTGTAAGGCTACGCATCTTCTCCCTCAACTGCTGGTGAGAATACATAAATACACAACCCTGCTGTCACCAAAAAGTCATAATTTGAATGAATTCATCTTAAAATAGGCAGTTACATCTTCCTCTTTCTTCTCGTTTGGGTCAAAATCCAAGCACTAGGCCAACTGGTGAATAATTTAAACTCAGCCGCTATCAGGTGTATCACAGCAGTGTTCAGGGAGGGAAGCTTATGGTGTATTTTGATACATCGCAGAGTAACAGAGTACAATGAGACCATATCCTGTAGAGTCATGCTGCACCTGAACTTTTTTCATTTGCTTGAGTTTGACTGAGTTTAGTTGCTGCATGATTATTTGGAAGAGAAGGTTTTATCAGCAGTGTGGTTTAATACTCTGGTTATGGTTTTGTGTGTGTGTGTGTGTGTGTGTGTGTGTGTGTGTGTGTGTGTGTGTGTGTGTGTGTGTGTGTGTGGTGTACACGCATGCTGTTTTAGGGGAATCCGCTATCTTAGTAAGCACTGTGCTGAGCGTTACGCAATGATCGGAGACCTGCTGAGTAAGGAGCAGCATGATGTGGCTGTACTACAGGAGGTGAGACAAACACACACACTAACGGGTGGATTTGGTGTTTCTGGAGCCTTGAGCAAAAGGCTCTCTGCGGGCCCCGGTCAAGGACGTGTGATTTTAATGAATTTTCGCTTCAGCAAAAGCCTTGATTATGTTCTCAGCATTTCTGGCCAAAGTGCTGGGTCAAGTCATGAGACAGAATAGGAACTCTAGTTTCAGCTGCCACCTTATCTAGAGAACTGTGACTGTTGAGGGGCAAACAGCAGCAGCTTCAGCTTCTTTATCTGGCAAACTAGTAACTATGTCTACCAGCTCTTTCTTGTCAGACTTTTTCCAGTTTTCTTTTCTTTTTTTTTTTTTTTTTGAGGTGTTAGAGCTGGGGAGGTAGTGCTGCAAGAGCTGTGGAGTCTCTTCAAAGTCAAAAAACAAAAGGAAACTAGGTTTATTCAGTTTATTCATTCATTCATTCATTCATTCATTCAACCTAACACCAGCTTCTGGGCCCTGTTTTACGTGGTCTGTATTAATAACTTAACCACTTAAAACTTGGGCCCATACCTCAATTTCTCACTCTCTCAACTACATGAAGTATTTATTACTGAATCATTGTTAAGATTAATAACTAAACAATAAGCCTGTACTTTAAAGGCAACAGTCAGAAGTCATAATGCATATTCCTTTCGCTCTGTGCCGTATTTCAGAGTGAAACGCAGTGTCAGGGAGGGTGTCTGGGCTACCTGGGCGCCCCACTCGGTAGGTGGGGGTCGTGGGAAGGAAAGGTGAAACGTGATCTTATTGGGACCTTAAGCACTGACGGTTTCTTCCAGCAGCTGGTGCACAGTGAGATTAAAAAAAGATTACAGGAAAAAATCAAGAGTTTTATCTTTTAAATGATGCAATGAACCATGTTTAATAAGTTCAGGAACACAAACAAAATGAAAAAAGTCAGTTTTGATTTCAGATTGACTTTAAGTGGTTCATTGAGAAAGTAAAAGAAGAGAAAGAAAATGAGTGTATTCTGGTAGTCCTGAGGTGGGTGTAAGACCGCTTGCTTGAGTGGATTTTGTGGATCATGTAGTTCTTTGTTGTTGCCTTGAGGTACAAAACTTCACTCCAACGTAGTAATTGCTAATTGCAGCTTGGCCTAAGAGGACGGTGATTCTCTGTGACAGTCGTCCTTGGCTAAATTATAGTGCAGCGCGAGGTAATTGGCAAGTTTTTTTCAGCTCTAATCCAACACAAAGCCGAAACTGCAAAAAAAATTCAGAACAGAAAATTACTCTCAGACGAGATTGTGTTTCTTTTTTTCACGGCCTGTAGCTTATAGCCTAGAGACAAGTTTTCTCAGTGTAACCCAATTAGTGCTTATCTCTAAACTGTCACTTATACACATAACCACTCATTTATCATAACACCTCGGCTTACGAACGCTTCACTGGTTGTCGGCTGAAGATGATGTACGTTGTGCCTCGAGAGGTAGATACTTAATTTAAACACCTCCGAAGCACATTCTTCACATTAGTTAATTGTGTCCAGAAGTCAGTACACTATTGACCATTGTCAAGTTTTTCAGTCAGTTTTTTTCTTCAGTATTTTATCTGCAATAAAATGCACGAGTAACTAGTTTTAGTCCCTTTTTGTATTGAAGTGTGTTGTAATTTCAGTGGTCGACTGTTCTGCTTAATGTCTGATATTCTTTGAACACAAAGTCTGAAAGTCCTGAAATCCACACACAGAGAAAATTAGCTCAAAACAGAAAAAAATTCACACGTGGAAGTTTTTGAAACTAACTTGTCAGCAAAAATGAGAACTTAACCAATGTGTGTTAAAGTGTTAATGTAGAGAACAAATGACAAATAAGAAAAATAGAAGGTTATTAACAGACTTAAAACTGCAATGAATTGTAGGTAACTCCACAACCAGTGTTCCAATATTTATATTTAAAGAAATGAATTTCTTGTGTGACGGTCATATTTCACAAGCAACAATCATATCTGTAAGTAAAGCTATCAGAATATAAAATCAAAATACAAAACTGTGTTGATATTATTGGTTACCAGAATGATTGGCTTCTTAAAATTGGTATCGCGGCCAGAGATGTTCGTACCATTCAGGTCCTGGCAAAAATTGCTTTGTCCTTTACCACCATGCCAAGACTTTTGGAAATATGGTGTTAGGCTTTTCTGAATAATATAGAGTGCTGGGCTGTCCTCTGTATTATTAGAACTATATTATGAGCTGTATATCTGTATTATAGCCGCAATGATGGCCTGTAATGTCTTTGACACTGAAGCTCCACCCTTTAGATAGCTGTCATTAGTGAAAAGGCTCAGGCATGCTGTCCATCTGTCTTTACCCAACAAACATCGAAACAGTGTTATTGACACTATGCAAAGCTTAAAGGCCTCTTTCACCCTCGTGGCAGGGTTGAGTTACTCACTCTTTGCTTGTGCCATTTAGACTGTTTTTATTATGCTGCGACTCCGCCCACGTTTGGCTACCATTTACGTTCCCCTTGTCAGTCCAGACTCTGTTCATTTCACAGATTCCACAGATGCCCTTTAAATGTGAGCAGGGACTATTGTATTGGACTAGCCACGGCATTTACTGCCAAGTTTCTGTTTAGGAGGAAGAGAGTGGTAGGGGCCACTCTCTTCTCCATAACATTAGATAGACTGACTCAGGCTCGGGTCACATGTTAACATTGTCCCGTGATTAATGTGTTTTAAGCATGTTCAGCAGCATGATGCTTAGAAAAATGCTGACTACTTGCATTTGAGAAGAAGTGGTACAGTCATGTTATTAGAGGGGAGAAAAAAACAAGCAAAAAAACCCCAAAAACATGAAGTTTGCTTTTTCTTATCATTGCAGGTTTGGAGTGAGAAAGACTTCCTCTTCTTGAAAAAGAGACTTGGCACCACACACCCATATTCCCATTATTTTAAAAGGTCAGAACTTATTTTTGCGTGTATGAACTATATGTTGTGTAAGAGATAATGTTTTTTATGACAGTTTTATTGGCCTCCACCTATAAGCTGTGTGAAAGAGCATGGACAGGCTCAAGGCTGTACTAAAGATAAAGTGTTACTGAATCTGAAATCTGATCCAAACCTTGAACTTCAAAAAAGTAGGTTCTTACAGTCAGTGATTTGCTTTCTTATACTGAGAATTCTTGTACAGTTTAGAATGGTTAATTATGTACATTTACCTTGTACCCACACCCATGAACCATTTTATCAGATACACCTGCCATATAGGTGAACTTTGTCACTGTGAATGCAGTTACTGTAGTAATCTATTGCTGCACAGGTTCCCATGTTCCCACACTCATCCATCAATGAAAAAGGACTGGTAGGACCACCATTGACCACATAAATGATTTTAATTGGGTGGTGGACCATTCTCAGCACTGCAGTAATGTCATGGTAGTGGCATGGAAGTGTGTGTTGCATTAGTACATGTATCGGGCACTGCAGTACCTACAGTGAGAGGAAACAAGTATTCAGACACTTTAATTTTCACTTAAATGTGCACACATCATGTCTTTGACTTTGTACATACATTTGACATAAATGTGAAGATAAAAGTGTGTATTCATAAGCATAGGCAAAGGGGGAAAAAAAGAAAAAAGTATTGATATATTAATTATTTTAGTATTTTGTTGCAAAGTCGTTGTTGGTGATTGCTGCTTCTTCAAGAAGAAAAAAAAAAACAAAAGTGTGCAAATAAACCACACAAGATCATACAGGCCCCTACAGTGGCCACATTGAAAAAGGGGGCAGATATGTCCTGAATGAGGGTGCATTCACCTAATCATAGGAGAAGTCAATTACACAGTACTTCAAAAAAGAATGGGATGGAAGGAAACAGCTTAGGCTGCTCTGTTGGCAAAAAGAGGACAGAAGTAATTATATTTTGGTATCAGTGTGGTTCAGTTTTGACCTACTCCTCAACCACTCTTCAGGGTTATGAGTGTCCCACATGTGGAATCCAGGTTTAAAATTCTTCATAAATTTTCCATGGTATTCAAGACAGGAGATTGGCTAAGACATGCAAACACCTTTTTTACAAACCAGTCTTCACTTACTTTGACTCTGTTTGGGGTTGTTGTCTTGTTGAAAAGTCGCATTTTCTTGTCTTTCTTGATCAATGAGGTTAAATTCTCCTCTAATATCTCCACTAATGTTCCCTTTAATTATATGTAATGGCTTGGTACTGCTTCATATCTTAAACAAACATCTATTTTACAAGCACAAAGTCACAATTGTGGATAATTATGTGTGTACATTTTAAGAGGATATCTTCATTGGAAATATATTAAATATCAAAAACAAAACTGGCTGAATACATGTTCCCCTCACTGTATATAGTTGGTGTATCTGATAAAATGACCTCTCACTGTAGGTACAAGGTAGGTGTACCTAATAAACTGTATATTTATGTCTTTTATGTCTTGTTCTGCCTCCTCAGTGGATTTTTTGGAAGTGGACTGGCCGTGTTCTCCAAGCACAGAATCCATGATGCCTTTCTGTACAGATACTCCCTAAATGGCTATCCTTACATGGTGAGTAGAATTGTGTTGTTTAGACCACAAAACTTTCTTTGGAAAATTAAACTAGATTCTTTTTCTGTTTAACGGAAGTCTGCATTTCCGTTTCACTGGATGGACACAGTTGACCAGAGTGGTTCTTAAATTCATTTTTATCAGAAATGTGTTACTTGTCTACAGTTAACTTAGATCCTATAAATTTCCAAATCCTCCAAAAGGCAAAAGCCCTTTAAAGTGAATGAAAGGCCAGAAGATGAGTGTTGTAGTAATATAAATGTGTTGATGAGTTAGTTGTCACAAAGGCTGCTCTCTTCTGTGTCAGGCTCATCATGGAGACTGGTTCGGGGGAAAAGCTGTTGGGAAAATACTGCTTAATATTAGCGGGCTGATGGTTCATGTCTTTGTCACTCATGTAAGTATCCTAAATGATCTATGGATCTACATGTCTTTAACACACTTCCATGATTTAATAATAGCCAGTTTGCGCTGTCCATGTAGTGCATGTAATGACAGAATAATAACTCTAAAGATGTAGTTAACCTGGAATTTTATGAGGGTTTTTGGGACAAAACAGACTTTACAGACAAAACAGCTGATTTTAATAACATGATTCCTCAGTGCTGTTGTCATGTTTATATTGATATAGAACATGTTTTTTCTGCCATTTCTCATTACTCTGATTAAATAAATCAGCCTCTACCCAGATGGATTGAGTTCTAAATGTGTACATGTGCCCGCTCAAACTATTTCAGGGTCTCTTTTATATAATGATAGAAACACACAGAAAGCTCCAGTTCCACATGGTGATCCATTTTATTCTGACTAACGTGAACATGCACACACACTACTACTGAGGGCAGATCTTTTGTGATTTGAATGGATTGCTGTTGATGTTAGGTAGGAAAGGGTAAGAAGTGTGTGTGTGTGTGTGTGTGTGTGTGTGTGTGTGTGTGTGTGTGTGTGTGTGTGTGTGTGTGTGTGTGT
>JBBPCZ010000115.1:23884839-23902039 GCA_037974445.1 Brycinus macrolepidotus | reverse complement strand
CAGTTTCAAACCCCCCCCCCCCCCCCCCCCCCCCCCCCCACTTTCTACCATTGTGTCCTTGAGCAAGACACTTAACGCTCAGCTACTCCAGGGGGACTGTCCCTGTATCTAATGAGTGTAAGTTGCTCTGGATAAGAGTGTCAGCCAAATGCTCCTTTAGATTTCTTCTTATCTCTCTTAGGCTCAGAATTTGTTCAGTTTTCACCAGTCAGGTGGGGTCACGTGTTAAAGTCATGTCACACTGACCCCACATTCCCCAACAAACAACAACATTCTAATCCCGCCAACTGGCTTCATACTGCTCCAGAATAGGAACTGATAATGCAAACAAACCAGTGTGAATTGAGGAGAACATTATAAAGCAGTTTGAATGGGAGGGGAATATTGTAGAACAAAGTGAACATTCTACTGCTGTGAGAATTGAGGGTGAGTAGATGGAGAGCATTTTAGAATAATGTGAAGGGGGAGAACATTAAATAATAGTTTCAATGGGAAATTAACATCAAGAAGGGCATTCTAGTGTAACTCGGGGAGAACATTCTAGGTTATCCTGCAGTGGCACACCAATCAAACATTTTGAGAACATAGTGTCCTTCTGACCTTTAGAAGTAACCTCTAATGTGGAACACCAGGAGCAGCAGGTAGCACAACCGCAAGGAACCATGCCTGGTAGAACTGGTCTTTCATCTGCAAACACTGATAGCCATCATATGTCCTGTTGTTCTTGTTTTTAGCTAGGATACAGGAGAAAGGTGGATTGTCTGTTGGATCGCAAGGAATGGGTGGAGACATATGACTTGGACTTTAATGACTTGAGACACAACAAAATCAAAAAGAACTGCGACTCTACTTCAACTTGAACGAGCAATGACTGAAGACTCAAGAAATGGAAGAAACATGAAGAGGCTTTTTTATGCAAATAGGTTTGTGTCCAGTCATAGGAATGCCAGAAAGTATATTTGATAAAGACCTCTAACAGCAACTTCAAACTATGGTTAACTTATTTTATTTCTTTTAGAGGAAAGTGAGACAAGTGTAAAACTTTCAGTTTCCATAAACCATTAACATTTAACTGACCATCAATAACTGGGTCCTAAAGCATGGCCACAACTTTAGAAGGTGTTGGAACAGGATGGTTAAGTTGTGCCTTAGTAAGGCATGGGATTCCCTTACAAAGTTGTGGCCCACACATTAGGATCCCATTCCAACACCTTAGTAGGTCATTTTTATTAAAATAGGGTGTCAACAGCAGGGCCCTGAGGACATTCCTTCTTAATACAAATAATGTATACTAAAGCATGAGATAGTTATATCTTCCTTAGTAAGGCTTGGAAACAATATAACTGAGGCATGGCCACAACTTAACTATCTATTTCCAATGCCTTACATTGTGCCACACATTAGGATCATATTTCCACACCTTAGTAAGTTATTTTTATTGAGAAAAGATGTCATTAGAGGGCTCTGTAGGGCTCTTCAATGTAAACTCTGTTCAGCATAATGGTTTCAGTTCTTTTATTTGTTTAATTCTTTATTTATTTATTAAAATTATTGTTTAATAGTAATTCCTTATTTTTATTTTATGTGTAGTCTCCTTTTTGTTTATACAAACGTTTCTTTGTTTCTAAGTGTAACTATAATGTTTGTTTATTTGGAATATACTTTTTTCTGTATATTTTTATTACCTTCGTTTAGCTCTTCAAATTTCTCTATAACATTAATCTAAATTTGATAACTTTTTTGCACATGGGCCAACTCACATTTCACTTCATGCTGTACTTGTATAACTATGTATGTGACAGATAAGGAATATTGAATCTTGAATGGATTTATTAGGATTGGATTTTGAAGTGGTAAAAAGTGTTATTTGCATATATTATGAACATGCTACAATGTTGCCATCAGTTTTGGTGTTGAAATAATATTAAAATTGCTAGAGAATGCATGCTGACTTGTTTAGGAATACCAGGACTCAGGACTTGAGACTTGCCTGTGTCGATTTGGCACTTGGGTGTCAAAACATCAGACTTAGTTCAGTGTTACAGTATCTGAAGACCTGTTAAAAGCAGCTCAGTGACTTGTTTCTACCTCTACTAGAAGTTTTTTCTGTGTATAACCACAGAACTGCCCAAGGAATCGCGAGTAATGACGTGGTATTAGAGATGCACTCCATCTCAACGCCCCCAGTGCAGCCCCGCCTCTGATTAATATACTAACTGTAGACAGCTCTAATCTCTCTGCCTTGATGACTGGAATGTAATATACCCCATACACTGGCGGGGCTAAACATAGAGCGCCGTGCCAGCTGATGCTGCCACTCGTGTCTTCTTTTATGGACTTACGGATGTCTGTGTCTATTGATGAGCTTGAGTTATCCTGTATGCTGCAGAAAAGTGCAAGAACCCATCGGTCTTATGGAACCAGCTTGTTTACTGGTTTGTAAATCCAGTTTCACCATTGCCACCAGTACTGCATACCTGAGCTACTGTCACCCATCCTGAGCAGCAGCACAGTGATGTGTGCTGTGTGTGTTGTTGTGTGTGTACATGTTTCTGGGATTACGTGGGTGATTATCAGTTCATGTCATATCACCCTTGGCTGCTGCACTTGAGGTGGTATCAGCATTAATCTTGCTTTGGATGTGAGTGGGTAATGGAACATGACTCAGATGCCAGAATCATCCCCATTTGCTGCGCCAATAGACCCTCTCTCAGATATTCCAAGCCAAAGAGAGATCAAGAAGCCCATCCCACTTGTGAGAACACCTGTTATGTTCACTGGCGAGACTGTATCTGTTTCTTGATGGTAGTTATGCCTATTGGCCTATGTAGCACCCTTTCAGGCTTAAGAAAAAGTTTGGAGAAAAAATCTTGTTTTTTCACAATTTTCCTCTTCCCTCAAATGTATTCCATGAAGTTTGCTTATTTAGTCTTGCATTAGTCAAGTAGATTTATTGTCATTTCAGCCATATACAGTACACAGTGAAACCAAATAATGTTCCTCCAGGACCATGGAGCAACATGAGAACAGAAACAGAAACACCACAAAACTACATAAGTGCAGACTGGACAAAATACACAAAAGTGAAAAGAAAGCAAAAAAAACATGAGCAACAAAACAACAGGGCAAGACAACATTTAGTGCAATCGATGTTTGAATGATTACGGTGTTATGACAGATACCACATTCTGGCAGTGAAGTCGGTAGGTGTTCAGAAATGTAGGATACGGGTAGAACAGCAGTAACTAATAACTGTGAAAATATAGGAGCAACAAGAGAGAGGATGTGCAGTGTATAATAAATAAAGGGTGTTTACAGTGCCAGCTGTTTTGTTTAAGGTAGAACAGTCCATTGTGTATATGAATTTTGTAAAGAGAGGAAGGTGTGTGTGTGTGTGTGTGTGTGGGGGGGGGGGGGGGGGGGGCTATATTTTATGATTCAGAGCTATGAGGCTAATGAAGCTAACAGGCAATAGAAGCTTATGCCTAGCCAGTTAGCTTTTTTGTCAGACACTTGCCTCAGACTAAGTTGAGCTGTTCAGTAATCTCAAACTTATAACTGATGTAACTGAATGTAGGAACTGAACATAATTCAGGGTTGACAACTGTCACACACTGAGTCTGACACAGACCTCATGCCACACATCTTTTCTTATGTTAATTTGTTTTCGCTTCCTCCGATGTTCCTCCGAACAGCACTGGATACAACAACAGATCATTGAGATGCACGTTCTGGAGGAGCAGCCAATCACAATGGAGCTGTGTTCTGATGGAAAAGCTAATGTTCCCCCATCCCACACCCTCGTGAAGTTAGCATCCCTGCAGGATCACAGATAGGATCACGTCCTGTTGGTAGTACTGTTGTTCTTGGAGTTGAAAATAATCAGCTTGCTAACAGCTGGTAAAACAATCTTGTTTCCAAAGATTAAGATGATTTTTTTTTTCTTTGAAAGAGAGAGAGGGCCTAAGTGTATTTGCTCTTTTATACCATGTGCCTGATTGTGCAGAACAGACTGATATCTACAGATGGACGGCAAATCAAAGAAAATCAGAGGTAAAACCAATGTAAGGTGACGGACCACCTGGAACAGCTTCAGTACACCATGGATTCTGCAAGTCTCTGGAACAACACTGGAAGGATAGAACACATTTCTTCACACAATATCACTATTATTTTGAAGACCCTACCTCTGAGTGGACCACACACAGGCTGTTGCTGAAATAATATGGGATATTAGCATCAGCATCCAATCACATCATGGTCTGGCTTGACTTAATTGAAAGTTAATACCTTTTAAAACAAATCTAGCATATTTGAGTGCATGATATACTCATTTGTGAACAACACAGACATTCCTGATTGTTGAGTCCTGTAAACCATAGGCATCCAGACTAAATGTCACTTTTTATATATGGATCTGGGATTAACATCCAGAGCCCGATGACCTGAGCCTGGCTTACTGAGCCAGCCAGCTAACTCTCTCTGCTCAGCCTTGTGTCAGGAACATGGCAGTGCTTTGTTGTCTCACTATTTCCAAACTGTAAACTTGATTTATTTTTAACTTGAGCCCTCTCATGAGTCAGCTAGGTCAAATTATTTCAGTGCTCTCCTTCTAATTAATTGCTATTTACAAAGAGGAGAATGCCGACCATTGCTGTATGTCAAAAAAGTCGCTATTCACACTATGAAGTACCGTCTATGAAGACTTTACTGTAGTTGAGTGATGGTAATGATTTCTGTATTGTGTGCTAAACTTACACAGAAAAAGGAACATGAGCACTTGAATGCTCAGAAGAGTTTGATGTGGTGCCCTCTGGTGGCAAAGCACCAAAAATATATACAGTTTGACTCACTGAGACCAGCTGTGTTTTAAAATCAATCAAAATTAAAAGTGAGTTTTTTTGCCTTTACTTCTCCTCTTTAAAATGCATGAGGTAATATTGACTTACCTCACTGTGCACCAGTGAGAGGGGAACTAACTTCTATCTGTTTTCTATTTGTCTTCCATCCCTTCCTTTGGCCTAACCGCTGCGCGTCCGTCTAGCCTGGTCAACCACCATCAGGGCCCTGAGTCACCACCCCATCCCGGATCTGTCCTTGCTGTGGTCCTATACCCAAGTGTTCTAGATTGGTCTGGCCGTTTTGGACTGCTGCCCCCCATTCTAGGGCTATTGCTGCTCAGAGCTCTGTTGTTCTTGTTGTTGTGGACTGGAGACTCTCGGACTATTCCTCACACATCTTCCAACAAAAACGACCTCTCCTGACTCTATCTGTACCAACTCTGTTATCAATAGACTGCCAGCTGTTTAGCAGAGATTAAGTCTGTATATGAAGGCCTCTTATGTTTAGTTATCTCCAGAGGGTCATGTATTTTATTCTCCCTCACTCTCCAGGATGACCAGAGGAGGATGCATCCCCTTTTGAGTCTTGGTTCCTCCCAAGGTTTCTTCCTCCAGATTTAGGGAGGTTTTCCTCGCCTCTGTTGCCTTTGGCTCACTAGGGGCTTGGACATGGATTCTGTAAAGTGGCTTTGTAAAAAATCGGTTGTAAAAAGGGCTATATAAATAAATTTGAATTGAATTTAATCAAATTGAATTGAACTGAAAAATAACATTAAAGAATCATATCACCTTTCACCCTCCCCTTCCTACCACCCCCACCAGAGAAAATGCTTAGCTAGCTTTGACATTGTATTTCACTTGAAAATATGTTGATTCAAAGGGTAGAATCCAAAAATCCTGAAATTTCTACTTAACATTGACTTTAATGGTTTAGTCAAGCATTTATCCATAGGCAACTGGTGTGGAATCTGGAAAATAAGGAGTGAAATATAAAATAACTGAATTTTATGAGAAGAACCATCCCGAAGCTCCTCCTGCTTCCAATGTAATGTTCTATAATTTTCCCCACCATCTCTCCATCACATCCCTCCTCCTCAGTCCTATCTAGCACTGGGTAAGTAGAATTGAAAAATATACAAAAGTAAGGATAAAATTCAGGAAATTAATAAAATGTAAAAAAGAAAAAAAAGAATAAATGACACAATGCTTCCAGACTGGTATACATGTCTTGGTAAGACTATACAGCTAATGGTTTAGAGCTCAAAATGTCGAATTTCAAAGCATGCTTTATATACAGAAAAATAAAACATTATGACCCCCTGCCTAATATGCCACTGTTTCTTGAGGAGTTGTGAGGAGGAGCTGCTGTGGATTGGACATGTTCTTCCAGCACATTCTACAGACGCTGAATCAGATTGAGATCTAGGGAATTTGGAGGCCAAGACAACACCTTGACCTCTCAAACCAATCCCAGGTGGTCCGTAATTCCAGCACTTGCATGCCTGTCGTGGACTTTCGATGGTGCACAGGGGTTAACACAGACGCTCTGACCAATCTGCAGCTACCCATCAGCGTAAACCCATACTTATCTTGTTCACATATAAATTTTGCTTAAAATGCCACATTTACATATTTTCATCCAAAAACAGAGACATTTAAATATATGTGAAGAACTAGATATTATTGCCCCATTTTTCTTAATACTAGGATTTACCTAATTTTCAGTATATTTGTCTCATTTTTGTGAAGGTTGTTTTTACTGTGGGTCTCAAAACCCTTGTTCTGTGCTATAAATTAATTAAAATAAGGTAAATGTTCTAAGTGATGTTGGGTAATGAAGGTAAATGTCCTTAAAATGGACATAACCGTGCCTTTTTGTAAGGCATGTAATCTTCTCAGGAAAAAAATAATTTGCCTTGATATTACAGAAGATGATGTTCTTTGTTTACAGTGTAATGTAGGCAAAGCTTCACCTTTTAATAATGCAGTATTTTGGCAGCTTAATGTAAACGAACAAAACGAAGTTGTTCAAACAAATGAACCGTCATAAGGACGAATGCAGCTGTTAAGCGCTTAATGTATCATGTAACCTTGGTGTTTTGAGGTCTGAACCAACAAAATATCATTTGATGTACTGATCAGGAGGCTTCAATATGCAAATGAGGCCTCTAACCAATCACAGTGTTTCTTACTGCAGATGAGTGTTTGTGTGGGTGTTTGATGAGTCAAGGCCTTTGTGTAATATGAAATACACAGCAATATAATTGCAATACTGGTATGTTGTCTGTATTGTGCAAGCTAGAATTTCCTCACCAGCAGCGTGCCGCCGTCTCCATGTCAACACGACCCTCGCCAGGGCAGTGACAGGCTCGGACAGATAAACAGCCTTTGTTCCTTTCCAACACTCGCCGCTTTTTGATGTCTTAATGATGTCAGAAGTAAACACATGCAAAAAGCTCATCTGTTTGGATGGGCTACAGTGTTTATCTGGGCCTGTAGCCATGAATGTTATGGCAGTCTCAAAAAGACTCTTCTCGAAGAGTCACAAATATTTTTCTCCTTCACAGAAACTACCTTTAGAATATTCTCCATCTAGTGTGTCTTTCATTCTGGTTTATGAAACCCTAGTGACAGTTTAGTATGTGTTATCCATTCAGACCAATCAAATGACTCAGTGCTGCTTAAGTGGAGCAATGCTTTATTTTTTCATTATTTAATAAATTAGCTCTTTTTTGTAGCGGCAATTAATCCGTCATTATTTCAAAAAGAAAATATAAATCCCAGCATAGTGTTATAAAACAATATGAAAACAGTCTAGATAAAAAACACTTGGAGGTTGTTGCCATGCTACTTCTTGGACTTGGTCCATGCTGGTTTTAATGGCAATTTTAACATTTTAAAAGCCTTTTATGTGTAAAATGTGTCAATTTAAGACTGTGATAAGTGTCAAAGTTTAAAAAGTCTTCTTTGGTCCGCTGCTCTACTGGGCATGGGCTAGAGCTCCTGCTCCCTGGCCAAACCCGAACCCCTTTGGCCCAAAGTTCTTGGCATAGCACCCTGAGGATCGGAAGCAAAATCAGCAAAATATTATATGATCCAAATTTCATCATGTTGTCTATTAAAGGGCCCTGAATTTTCCTGCCTTTTTTTGAACAGGACTTTTAATGTGGTATGTAAACACTGTTCCTGTTTCAAATAAGTTTCACAATGTACCCTGTCCATACAGTCCATAAATGGAAACTAAGCTGCAAAAACAGCCCATGAAAAACATCACACTTTTTGGCCTACAGCACTTTAAGCCCACCCATTCACACAAACTTGCCTGGAGTGTTTTTTTTTAATCAGGCACAACACAGGGCAGCCAATCAGAGCACAGATCATTTACATATATCTGCTTGTTTTATACTAAGGGAAAGAGAGCTTAAGATTAAGGCCTAAGAAGAGCTTGGAAAATGGTCATGGAAAAATGAATTATTGTCTCATTTGGAATATAAACCCACATAAAGAAGGTAAGAGGATCTCAGTGTAAAAGAATAAAACATGTGAAAAATGCAGGATATGAGCACTTTAAACAACATGTAATTAAATGCATCAGTGTTGTAGTGCATCACCACTCTCAACACACTGTTGCTCAGATATAGAAGTAATAGAGCAGGTTGTGAGCTGAACATGTCTACGGATCTGTGTGTATGTCTGTTATGAAGTATGTGAAGCCAAGTGGAGTCCTGACCTTTGCAGTAGACTTCACCGTCTTTGTCAGCTACAGTGGTGGACTCCAGACTCTTCCCACACTTAGCGCACCTGAAGCAGCTCTTATGCCACGACTAGAAGGACAGAAACACACAAAGGAAGACCCACTTCAACATCTGACACTTGCCCACTCCTCCACTCAAAGTCTTTTCATCTTTTGAAGAAATCCAGGCTCTAGGTTACTCTGAAGTTGATAGTGTGTGTTCTTCAGGGCACCTTAGCATTAAAGATGCTTGGTTTAAAGAAGCAACTGCACAGAGAAACTCATGGGAAAGACTTCACTTACATTTCCAGCTCCTACCACCTTTTCAGCTGCATAAACAGCTTTGCCACAGCGAGGGCACACATCCGAACTGCCGAACTTCTGGGCGTATTTGGAGGGGTTGGGGTTGTTGGTGGGACGATGTGGCTGTTGCCTGTGAGTAAAATGCGTTCACTTTGAATATTTTATGGACTGAAAATAAAATGTTCTGGTTATATAAGAATTATAACCAGGTATATTCCTTATTCTTATCTGAGCTTTTTCCCATTTGTTCCTTCCCTCTGGGATGCATTTAAAGGAACAGTTTGGCAAATCAAATTTACATATTTTCCTCTTACCCCAAATGTTGTTGATCAGCCAAGATAAGCCTGATGCTCAAAGTTTGCTGCTTTAGTTTTACAATGGAGATACAAAGCCAGGGCAAAGTAATAGAAGTAATGATAATTAGTATTATCTAATACTAATATTAGTATCATTTGATTGTTGTAAACATACATTTTTGAAACTGTAGACTGGCAGCTGTACATAAATTAAACATCATGGTTTTGTCCATTTTTATAGATAATGATATGAATTACAGTGTCAGCAACCACACAAGCATGTCTGTTCGAGATTTTTACCTGATTTGATGCATATGTGTGGGTTTGCATTATCATAATGGAGTATAAACTTCCTTAACTACATTTACTACAACACTACATTAGCCATGTATCTCCCGTGCAGAACTAAAGAAGCAAACTTCTCACATCAAGGATGTGTTGGCTGATCAACTGCATTTGGGATAAGAGGGAACTGTCTTTCACTGTGTGAAAGACAATACTAAAGCAAATATATTGATACAAACGGATTTACATTGGTGGCTTTGACTATAAGGCCTAGGTTGCCAGTTGCCTGGGGCCCCCTGTTAAACAAATCCAACTACCACAGCTATTCCCCACCCACCCCACCCACCAAATCCCAGCAGCTCCCCATCCCAGCAGCTCCCCATCCCAGCAGCCACCTGCCCCTGTTGACAAATGGAGAACGTGCCTGGGGCCCAAGGAGGTTAAGTCCTGCCCATGCTTATTCAGAAATATTCCTCACTCTTGTATTTTCTTTTTCCATTCATCCATCCTCTCAAGCTTCTATTAGAAACCACCTCTTGAGTTATAGCTTTCAAATAAGAGCTTCCAGACAGTATGAAGAGCCTCTACTTACTCCTCCGGTTTAATCCCCAGTCCTTCACCAGTGTCCATGCTCAAGGTCCCGGCCCCACCTCCAAAACCGTAGCCTTTTGGACCATATTTCTTGCCATAGCAGGACTTGCAGTAGATCTCGTCCACGTGTACGGCCACCGTGGTGCTGTCCAAGTTCTTCTTGCACACCACTGTGAGGCAGAAAATATTTCACTGCTGAGTTACAACCTGCTAGACCTTTAAAAGTGTTTTTGTGCTCTTTTAAAAAACAACTTGAAAAGAGGGGATGCTGTAAATTTACAGATGAGTCATAAACTCACTGTAATTACCTTTAACTTTCTTGCAGTTTAATGTCAGGATTAATTTTTCTAAGTATGTCTAGTGTTGTTCTGTATTTTCAAGTCTCATTTTTTGGCCTTTGCCTAATCTTGGCATATGTAGAAAACTCGGCCTGATTATTTCCACCATTCTGCCTGCTATGTGGTCTCTCTTCTCTGCTGTAGTTATCACTCAGTCGGACTCTGATTTGCTTTCATAAACTGCACAATATGATCTTTCAGATTTCCAGAAAGTACTTGAAAACAGCCATTTACCCTCAATATTATGGCAATCCTAGTCCAGTAAAAGCACAGGTTTATCTCTGACATATTGCTACCACTTGTTTACACAGACCAACAGGCATGCTGTCATCTGTTGGCCTGAGTGTTAGAGTGCAGCACACACTGCAGTCCCATATAAGGCAGACCCAACCACAGTGACGTTCATTTACTGACCTCCTAATATGGGCATGCTTGTTAAAGTAGAAGAGATTTAGATGCTTTCCTACTGCACTAACAGAAGCCAAAGAATGCCTTTTCTCATTTAGGATATCTCGAGTTGTTTCTGCTGCTGTCTGAGTTTCAGGAACACATCAAACAGGCAGCCCATTAAAGAACACTAATGCGTCGTGATGGAAAAAGAATGGCTGGGTAATGTTACTGGTTGGTGACTTACTGCAGAGAAAGCAGGACTTGTGGAAAAACTTCCCCTCGCATTGGACTTCCTCTGCAAAGTACACAGTCTTCTGGCAGCAGCCACACCTGTTTCCTCCTCCGAGTGGCATCCTGAACACGCATGTACAGCACAGGATGCATTATGCATTATGTTTAGGTCATTAAAAGAATACTCCAGCCCTTTTCAACATAATCTGCAGCATGCAGTTGATCTACATGGATAGTAGTTATGATGCGTTTGCCTGTACAAAGTAAAAGAACAGAAAACTCATTGACTCAGTTATAGTAGATGTCAATGGCTACTTGTCAATGGATAAATTAATGTTTACTGTATGATCTGGCGCAGGGCTGAAAAACACTGGCGTGCTCCTTTAAATGTTAATCTTTTCTACTGTCAAAGAAAGAAAAAAAACACTTGTCTCAGGGGAATAGATGGTATCATGCGATAAGTACACAGTGATAATTCTAGTAGCTCAGTTTACATTATGGTAAACAGGAAAGAAAGTTACATCCAGAATGCTTGTTACTTTTTCTTTTGCCAAGGCCAAAGTTAGGCAACTTCCATGAATTCAGCCAGCATGATATCAAAGCAGAGCCTCACACACAGCCATTTATATTTTCCTCCACATACCAAAATAAGACTTCTCTGGCTGAAGCCTGCTCTGCAGCCTTGTTGCACATTAGAAGGACATAATGTGGAAAGCATCAGCATCACATACCTGTGGATTGTGTGTAGGTAGAGCTCTGGATGGACGCAGCTCAGGGACAGTTATGCCCGCTTCAGAGGAGCCCCACTAGTATCAGGGTGGATTAGAGAGAGAGAAAGAGTGGGTGGGACAGTGGAAAACAGTGGAGGGAGAGAGAGAGAGAGGGAGGGAGGGCAACTCCCTGGAATGACGCAGATTTCTGTCATTCCTCACTTTCATCTGGTTCCTCTCACAGCCCGTTATGCAATTTTTTTTCACCACAGCTAAACCTTTACACTAAATATTCTGTAAATTACTTGGTAACCAAATTTCTATACTATACTATATGCAACTAATATGTCTAACTCTCTCTCTCTCTCTCTCTGTTTGTACATATATGTTAGATTTCTAATCCGATGTAGTTTTGATCCGATCTAACTACACGTAGTTAGATGTCTAATCCGATGTAGTTTTGAGGTGATTCAAGATAGCTTTGTATAGAATTCAGAACAAATAAACAGCACTGTTTTCTATGTTTTTGTTTGTTTTACTTTTGAATGTTTGTTGGAACTGACAATATTTATGTACTGTTACTTTTCAATACAGTGCATATAAAATACTACATATTCTATAGTATATATTATAGAGAATTCTACCCATTTTTATAGATGTAGATCATTGGTTAAAATGTAAGTCATTCAGGGTGGTTTCAGTTATTTTCGGAGTCAGAATTGTTCACAGTGGATGTTTAATGTATCTAAAAAAAAAAACTCTCTCACAAAAAGGTAGTACATGAAATGGTTATGAATACACAGTCTGATGCCTCGGACATGACATGAAAGTTTTGAGACCCCAGTATTGTAAAGAAATCCAAACTGGTTGTTTTCTCTACAATACACTATTACACATCAAACCACTCTGAATAACTTTGTTTACTTTTCAACAGTTTTACAGCAGTCTGGAAAAATCTTTTAAATTCTTCATTCAGATTATTCAAATTCAAAGTCATGAATAGAGCCTGCCA
Organism: Brycinus macrolepidotus; assembly: GCA_037974445.1. Taxonomy (NCBI): domain Eukaryota; kingdom Metazoa; phylum Chordata; class Actinopteri; order Characiformes; family Alestidae; genus Brycinus; species Brycinus macrolepidotus. Next base: position 23,889,309 of record JBBPCZ010000115.1, on the reverse strand, counting down.
TTAATGAATTGAGAACTGATTCATTAAATGTTATTCAGTCTTGTATATTGCTGTGTGATCTCACATCTGATCCCGTTTGACTAAAGAAAGTCCTGGACTGTTGGTGCTGATAGTGCAGGCAGTGGTAGACGTCTGGCTTTATTTCCATACAAGGTGTTTGTTATGATAAACCAGGCCAGTGTGAGTTCATGTCACTCTCCCAATTACTCACTCTCTCCACAGACCAGATACTCTATCTGCTCCACTCACACAGATTTTAGCACAGAGGCACTGAGTTGGGGAATTTTGTTATTATGTAGCAAAATTCACCAAATTTTGACTTTTGCTATTATGTCAAAACTTCTGAAGCTTTTTTTATTTACTTCATAATAATGAAAATAAACATGAACAATTTTACTTTTTCCATCAGACATATTATTGACTTATTTCTATACTGTATTGAAAATGTATAAGAGATAACAAACACTGTATGGCCAAAAGTATATGGACATTCCTTCTAATTAGAAAGTTTTCCTATTTGTATTAAATCAAGCATACACGTAGGGTGTATAGAATAGTGTGTAATGAAGAGTGACATTTAATGTGGCAGTGTCAGAATGCTTCATTTACAATAAGTCAGTTTATCAAATTTCTGCCTTACTAGAGCTGCCCCAGTCAACTGTAAGTTGTTCATTGGGACTAATGAACCACTACAACTACAACTAATGAACTGGGTTTTCCACAGCCATATGCCAAAATCTAGTGGAAAGATGTACCAGAGAAATGCAGGCTGTTACTGCAGCAAAGGGGGAACAAACCTTTTAATGGCCCTGGTTTTGAATTAGATGTTCAACAAGTCCACATGGATGCTACAGGCAAACATTTGCTTGTTGTGTAGAACAAAAGAGTTCCCCAACTTTTTCCGCTTGGAATTGTAAACTGTGCTTTTTCCATCGGCCACTGGTCCATGGTCCAGTTGCTACCGACAAGACTTAATGGAACTCTTCTGCCTTTGGTATCCAGTAACAATTTGGCAAATTCTTCACTCTTTCAGATGAAGATAAAATTGCCAGGCACTATTACATCCATCAGAATGTAAACTGGAATGGTTTGTTTGTGTGGATTTCTATTTCAAATAAAAACAAACTTTATAAAAAGTTTGTTAAGCCAGTTACTAAGGTAATTCTGTTTTTACCACTTGTGCTGTCCCCCACAGAACGAGTTGCTTGTATTTTCACACTTGACCGAGAAAAACAGCTTTTGTTTCTTCGATTCTTCACATTATTCTGTATAATTGTGAGCATAAAAAAGATACTGTATTATTTCAGATCAGCGCAACAAGTGTTAGGCTACCAGTAAGCAGGTTAGCTTATGCATCAGTTCACACTCTTAAGAGGAAAAAATGTAAGAAAACGCAGGCCATGCAAGTGGGGCCTTGGCGGTCAGGGGCTCCCTAGCGATCAATAAATTAACCATTTGATGGCTACATAAACAAATAGACTGAATAAATGCCCTTTTGGGACACACTCAAGGCCTCCAGACATAACTTTGGAGAAACTATTGTTTTGGTTGTTGCCAAATTGACCTACATTGTAAAACATTTTTGGAAAATGACTTGCTTCCATGCTTTTGGCCTGCAGGGCATTTCTTTCAGTGTGAGATTTTGAATAAAGTCCTCCTAGAAGAAGTTGAAAGTGGTATTTCTGCACTCCGAGTTGGTCTCTGCACTCAGACTCTTTCATTAGGATTCCTGGAAATGTCAAAAGTGCACTGTAGTGATGTGCCTTTAGAGCTGTGCTCTGTTTTTCATAAATAAATCAACATGGAGGGACTCTTTGCCTCTGAGAAAAAACTGGCTCTGTGTTTGAAGTGCTGTTACCAGAGGGGTGCATGCACTACAGAGAAGAGAATCATATTCATATCTGTCAGAATTAATTATACATACGAACATGTATTCCACAAAATTGAAATAAGTTATGGGCTGGTGACAAGCCCTCCCTAAAAAAAAAACATTTGGATGTGGATTTTTCTTATTGAAGGGTTGAAGGGCGAAGGGACTGTGGGTGGCGGGAGGAAAACACACAAATGAAAAAATGCCAGAACTGAAATAAGCTGGTGATGTGTGTGTTCTACAGTAATTATACATGCAAATACTAATGTCAGTGCCAAACCCAGAGTGTGTACAGCTTTTAAAATCTGCAGCAGTCAGGCACAGTTTCTAACTAACTACTGTAGTGCCTTTTCCTGACACTGCATATCAAATTGCTGTCTACTATAAAATGCCCTTTTAAAGATAACAGTGTGCCAGGAGCCACATAAACAAGTCTTTTTGAGATTACTTAACAACTTGAAGTGGTTTGAGGCGAGTGGGTGATAATTTAGGGCTGCAGTGAGCACAATGCTAATTGATGGGTTTACCCTTGTAGCTCCAGTGCAAAACTAAAGAGGCAAACCTTACACAACCTTAGCAAAAACTAGACCTTAGCTATTAAAAAGATCTCATATCCAGGCCATACATCTTTTTTTTTTCTCTAATAAGACAGCAATCAGTCTCACTTAGACATTTTACCTTTTTTTAAGACACAAAAAAACTGGTGGCCTGGTGGTTAGGGAGTTGCCCCTGTGATTGGAAGGCTGTGGGTTCAAATCCCAGGACTGCCAGTGGCACCACTGGGGCACCCTTGAGCAGAATACTGTCCCCACACACTGCTCCCAGGGTGATGCGTTGGTGGCTGCCCACTGCCTCACTTGGAGAATGGGTTAAATGCAGAGAAAGAATTTCACACAGTTCACATTGTGTGCTTTGCTGTGGTGTGCTCATGCGCAAAGAGTCACAGATCGAATTCTAAACGAGTATGAAATTGAAGCTCCAAGCCAACCCGGCCTGTATGGTTCTGCTAAATCTGAAACCTGAACCAGTGATATTCGTGCACAGCTGCTCGGATTTGGGCTCGGACTGTGCACAGATGGATTTAGAACAGACACGGTTTTACAGATTTAATTTCTTGTTATTCTTAAGTGCTTGAATTGAGAGACTGAAAATGTCCTGCCGGATAATCTGACATTTTACTCATTTGTAATACGCTCACAGTGTTTATCACTGTATTTATACTTAGCTGCTGTTCATACCTGACAGAGTGCACTTCAGCTGTTACCCTCCCTGTGCAAAAGTTCTGCTATTTAAACAAATGTTTATCACATGTTTATAAAGCTCTTGTCCACTCATTTTCATGATTAAAGTAAAGTGGCTCCTCATAGTCACACCTGAACACACCACAGTGTGAAATTCTTTCTCTGTATTTAACCCATTCACCAAGTAAAGCAGTGCCAGCAACGCAGCGCCCAGGGAGCAGTGTGTGGGGACGGTACATTGCTCAAGGCTACCTCAGAGGTGCCACTAGCAGTCCTGGGATTTGAACCCATGACCTTCTGATCGCAGGAGCAACTCCCTAACCACAAGGCCACCAGCCGCCCCAATTATGAGCTTTTATCTATAGTTTCTGTGATGAACCTGCTGTGAACAGGCAGATAGAGAATGATGCTGGTCTGTTTTTCTGCTGTTTTGTCTGATTTGGGACTAAATTTGGTGTAGTTGATCCGCCACAGGACCGGTCAGAGTCAGCAATATAGTCATGTCTGCTTCTGCGACATTTCAGTGAGTCCGACATAGACAGAAGAAGCAGAGTAGCAGGTTTTTTTTAAACTTAGCCTTACACTGTCCAAAGATTTGGAGATGCAAAAAATAGCATTTAATAAAACTAGAAACATGCATGTTGAAATGAGATATATTATTATTTAATATATAATATTAATTTTAAGGGTGACTCTGCAGCACAGTATTGGGGACTGAAATCCCTTCACAGAGGTTAGTCTGAATTTGAGCACCTCTTCATTTTAACATGAAGATTTTCTGGTATTTTACTTTCATGTTTTCACTGTCAGAACAAAACCGGGTATCTCAAACAGTTAGAGCGGCAGTAGAATGCGAGTTACTGCAAGTTAAGTAACAACATTTTATTCTTATTTTGGATCATTTTGGTGGTCCATATGTCATGAAATTCAGACACACAGTAAAGAACCTCAAATGATGGCAAAAAAATCTGGACAATGGAAAATGGACAGGGAAGGTTTCTTCTGACCAACAATATCTTATAAAGAGATACAGATAATCTCAGTTACGCTTTACACTGTATGTACAGTACGTGTTTGTACAGTCGTTTGTTATAAATATAATGTAAATATATCACAAATATATCATGTTAATACTACATTTTCTATATATTACTATGTATGGGTCTCGCACACTTTTAAACACTCATTTCCCTTCATATCCTCAGCTACCCCAGAATACCCCAGATCCATAAGGCGTTCTGTACACCTGATACATGCTGGACATCGGATCACTTCCTTCGATCGAACAGAGACAGCGGCCTGAAACTCATCCTGAGTTAGAGAGAGAGAGAAAGGCGGGGGGGGGGGGGGGGGGGGGGG
>JBBPCZ010000115.1:23863742-23884739 GCA_037974445.1 Brycinus macrolepidotus | reverse complement strand
TTGGAGTAAGACAACATGCATGAAGAGGATGATGTGGACAAAATACTCATTTGCCTAATAATTCTGCACTCCCTGTACTCTCCTTTAATAATGTGCATTCTCAGTGCTGCCATTGCATTTATTTTGACATGTAAAGAGCAATATATATAACAAGAAAATGAATGCCTAGGAATGTGCAATAGGTACACTTCAATAAACAGCCTTTTATCGTTGCTCTGATGAAACAAACCAGTAATAAGTCCTTAATAAACATCCAACAATAAAGGCAGCATAGAGCTTCTTTTATATACTAGTCAGTTAAAGAAATAGTTTGGTGAAAAGTCAAACACATACCATTTTTCACTTACCTTGAGTATAGTTGATCAGCCAAGATATGTTTGGAGCCCAAATTTTGCTTCTGTTCGAACTGGATCTTCAAGAGCTGATGTTGCTAACACACATTAGAAGTCAATAGTTACCGTATAAAATCCTTTTAAATATATGCCAAAAGCAATTCTCAACCCAGTTAAAGTGCATCCAACTCCTGAATACCACGGCGTAGACTTATAGATGTGATTTAGGACATGATGTGACCTGCAGTGAGCTATAAAATTGAACAAAACTTCACCATGTAGCTGAACACTGCAGACAGCATTTTTAGACAAAAGGGTCTGTTTTCACTGACAACCTCAGGAGTGGAAGTGCTGATATCAGCCCTGATGTTGTATGAAATGGTTGCCAGTAGCGGTGAAGTGTTACACAATAAAAAGCTGAATGTGGTTAGAGTGGGTGAGATGTTTTTACGGAAACAGTTTGGGCGACTCTAGACATTTAGTGTTTGTAATTGTAGCTTCCTTGTTCCAGTTTCAAACTAAAGAAGCAAAATTTGGATTCCAAACATAATTTGCTTGATAAAGTACTTCTGGGGTAAGCGCTGAAACATTTTTTCAATGGTGACTTTGTCAAAGTCTCTGAATGTATAATTAACAACAGTACAATGTAGATTTGGTTAAAATAAAGTGTCGTATTTTCCTTTCTGTCTAGAGTTTTGCCCGCTGATTGCTGAGAACCATGAGTGCTGGAGTGAATGTGAAGCCCGTGTCCCAAAACCACAGCAGCTCTAGGATCCCTCCGCCTCGAAACATGAGCACTTTCTCCAAACAGAATGCCAAGTGTTTGAGTGGTGGCCTCGTGGGCCCACCTGGGCAGTTTCAACAAGGTGGACGAATAACCCCCTTCTCATCTTCTAGCTCCAACACTGGTTCTATAACTAACTCCAAGGACTTGCTGAAAGAGGCATCATCAAGGCTTCAGTACCAATCTGCTGCACCCAGGGCCTCGCTTGACCGCATCATTGGCTCTCGCTCTGCCTACAGCAGCCCACGGATCCCCAAAAGGAACATACCCCACTCCAAAGACACACTGGACCTCCGTAGAGGCTCGCTGCCCCACGAAACTCTTGGAGACTTAGCGAGGAATGGCAACAAGAACTTGAGATCTGGTCAAGTCAATTTCAGGAGTCTGGATAATGGTGATGTGCTCCCACCTTCTCGCTTACAGGGGTTCCAAGGACGAGCTAAGGAGGGTCTCCCTCATCTCAAAACGACAAATGGGAATCTCATATGGGGAACTCCATCTGGTCATCAATTGGCCTTGAACAAACAAAGGAGCAAATTCACAAATGGAGGCACAACTGAGACAGAAGTCATGTCTTACAAGCCTACAGCCCAGAATACCAGAGCAGCCATCATAAATTCTGGCGGTAGTGAGTCTCCACGTATGGCTGCAGTGGCACCTTTCAGATTCAGGTACCATAAATGGGTTTATACTCAAACAATAATACACAAAATCAAATCCCTTCTGGAGAGTTAGATGATAGCTGTACACTCCTTGTAAAACTGCACGTTTTGTTGATTCTCTAAGTGATAATTGCACATCTTATACAGAGAAATTGAAATGATTTAAAATATAAAATGTACCATAACTTTTAGCCAGGCCACATATGCTTTAAAATACTTTTCTTATGACACGCTGTCTTCGAAAACATTGACAAAGGTGTGTTGTACAGTTACAGTAGTATCAGCCATCTTAAAACCTGAATTTTGATTGTACTTTTGTCAGTTTTTATCAATAACAGTATGGCAAAGAAATTACATGATTCATGCATGCCGTTTGTCTTATTAATCTTGTATTATTTCCTACTTTAGCCTCACATAGCTCCAGCACACAACTAAAGAAGCACACTGCAGGCACCAAACATCTCTTGGCACTTAACCCTCAGTTGCTCCAGGGGGACTGTCCCTGTAACTAATGAATGTTAGTCGCTCTGGATAAGGGCGTCTGCCAAACGCCATAAATGAAATGAAATAAATGAATTGTGGGAAATGGTTGGGGAAATTGTGTAACTGTAATTTCTAAAGCTATCATTTTAAAGGAATTATTTGGCAAAAAGTCAAATTTACATTCAGGACTGTGCAAAGTCTTGAGCCATCCCTCATTTCTTCATATTTTGCTTCCAAAAAGTCAGAATTTCTTGTATTTTAATGTAGTCTTGAGGAACACTTCTCCAGTCTTCCTGAAGGACAAACTTTTCTCTTTCATTCCAGTCCCTGAACCTGTCCAGTTTCAGAGGAATGTTTTTGTTTGTGAAGACACACAGTGACCTATATATGAATCATCCAAGCATAACAAAGCACATCTAACTTAAGGCCTGAACCAGTGAAGAAACAGGTGCAGATGGTTCCAGATGATCAGGCCGGTGATCAGTACACTGGTGGTGCTGAATGGAAACACTTTTATCTAGACTCTGTGTATCTTTAGACACTTTGCAGTCACAGTAAAACATTTGTTCCCGTTTTGATCTCCTCAATATGCCAAAGATAAGGCCGTTTGACAGGCGTAAAATTGTTTTTTTTTTCTTTCTTTTTTTCACAAACAAGGGTGTTCAAAGCAAAATATGAAGAAATGAGGGGTGGCTCAAGACTTTTGAACCGTACTGTACTTCACCTACCCAACTTGTAGTCAAAACAGTCAAGACATGTTTGGTGTCCAAATTTTGCTTCTTTAGTGCTGGAGCTAAACAAAGCTAACATTGCAAACAATCTCAAAACTTCTGTCAACCCACTCAGACCGCATCCTTCAGACTTGTCAGTGTGGTTTAGGACTCTGTAAGCTATAAACATGAACAACACTTTAGACCACTTCAGACAACACAAGGGCTTGGGAGGACTGATCATGGATATTTATGATTGTCGTTACCACACAAAACCCAGAATCTGATTCAGAATTAGAAAACTTTATTGATCCCGGAGGAAAATGCTTGTTTAACGACTGCACAGACACACAGAGAAAAGAACAAGACAATAACAATATAAAATGTTGTATAAGTCAAAATAAAACTCTCCAGAAAATACTCTGAAAATTCTTGGTACTAAATACACTATGCTATATGTACAAAATGCCATGGTCAGTTGAGAGGTGGATATACAAACAGATAAGTAGATAGATAGATAGATAGATAGATAGATATAGATAGATATAGATAGATAGATAGATAGATAACACTCAGCTGCCTGCAGCAGTCGGCTGCATAGTAACATTCTGTTCATTTTTATAGCTCACAGTAAGTCATACGGTGTCTTGAACCACTTTGATAAGTCTGTGCCACCTTAATAAAGAGCTGGATGCAATTTGAGTTGGTTGACTCAAGTTGTGGGGATGTATTTATGGAAAGGATTTGCATCACTAATGACTTCTAGTCTTTATTAGCAAAGTTGGCCTTGTAGCTCCAGTTCTAAAGTTTAAAAAAAGCTAAATTTGGACACCTAACATGTCCTGGCTGAACAAGTACATCTGGGATACAGGAAAAGTTGTTTCCCAGTACGATTCCTTTAAGTTAGACATAAATAACTTCATTCAGATGCAGGTGCTGCTGTCACTCTCCTCTGCCTGAACCAATATGTTTAAACAGTGCTGGAAAACCTGATAATTTTGAGGCTGTGGTGAACTGAAGAATAGTTTATACAATTTAGAGGTTGTATTTTTTAGGTTTGGACCTGTCTCTCTGTCCCCTAGGCTGCAAGTTCAGGAGGACCCAGATGTGTCCTCTTTGGACGATGTCAGTGACTGCTCTTCGGATTCTATGGAAGTGTGTTGTGAAGATTTGGGTAAGTGCTTCCTCAAAGCAGCCTAAAGTTAATGGCCGGTATCCTACACTTGCTTTGTGACTTAGGCCTGCTATTAAAGGCCTTTGACTGTGAATGTGGACATGATTCAAGCCTGGCAGAATTAGATGTAATTACTGTCTGGGCAATTGCTAGGTGCAGTGAGAACATGCTATTTTGTCTCTGTTTCCACATTCAGAGCCCTGCCATGCTCCCCGTCAGCGGGACGGCTTGCGCCTGATTCCGCCCTGATATGTTTTCCATGATCATAGCTTTGCTCTAAGCTGAATGTGTAGGTCTAGGGAGTCGTGTATCCTGAGGAGCGAGTGCAGTTCAGTAGTTACCATGGGACGTCTGTGTACAGCTGCATTCATGCATACCATTACTCTCCAAACTTGAATGGATGTTTTATGCATTACACAGACAATTAGAGGTACAGATGGATGGAGCATTTCCTCAAATGCCTTTTCTGTCCACAGCCTTTTTGCACAAAAGAAACCAATATAAAAGTAGAATGGCTTTTTCTTGGCACTTTGAGGTTTTCAGATCTATAGGCTGATGCTGGAGCAAAGAACGACTCCAGGTGGTGCATATACTGCAGATTTACGGGTAAAGTGATGCATGTTTCCTTTGTGTCATGCCAGACCCACACTCTCACGCCAATCTGGCAGACCACATTGCTTTAAATCTCTTATCTCACTCACCCTACTGACAGATAATGCTGTCCAGACACCTTCCCCAGTTAGGGTGAGCCTCTTAGTGTCTCTGACAGATAACAGTGTTCATCAGAGCACCATGTGGTGAATAAGTAACATAGACCTGGGGGGTATTTCACAATGTTTAGCCAGATAATGTAAACCCAAAGTCAAGCCTGTCCAATGGGAAAAAGGCTGGGGAGACATTTGTACTGGATAACCCTCAATTTAAGATATCCAAGGCTTAAGTTATTTATCTAATTGCCAAACCCTGCTTCATGAAATACCCCCCAGATAGGTTAGAATAAGATTTAGAAATGTCACAAACTTGAAAATGATCTCTCTTTCTACATTGCTCTGCACATGTTGCTCAATGTTGAAGTTACAGTCAACTCCAGAATTGTTATCTTTCAAGCAACTGGGTGAAAATTATCATATCATTCCTACAGTTACGTTCAAAAACATTTTTTTTCAGGTTTATTGGCACCCTTGAAAAATGTTACGAAACCAAAGAAACTTGTATCTTTGGGAAAAAAATCTTTCTTTTCATTGCTTCTAATCCCAGGAACTTCTTCATTGTCTAAGACAATTTCCTGATGCCCTGGAGTATAAATATAAGGTTACACAGATGTGAAATCCTTCTGTCATCCATCAACATGGGTATAACCAAAGAGCTGTCAACTCAAATGAGATAAGATTGTGGACCAGCACAGATTAGGAACAGGTTATAAATATAAGGGCGATAATAACAAAGTTTAAGAAAATGAAACAGTTGAAAATTGCTAAAAAGTATCATACTGCCCCCATGTACAGTAAGGATGGTAAGAGTGGTAAAGAGGAACCCAGAGATCACAGCTTCACTGCAATAAAGTTGAATCTTAGGGTTATATTTTAAAAACCACTCTTTGACCCTACCTCAACGACCATGTAGTTTTTATTGATGAGGGCAGTCCACAAATAAAGACCCAAAATATCAAGCAAATGAAAGTGTTCAGCATGGAGTGGTCTAAGATCCCTTAATAAGTGTTAATAAGTAAGTTGTTGAGTTCCCAGTGAATGTCAAGTAGTATTTTTGCTTGAAATACCCATCCCCAGTTATAACATGTTTAACATGTTTAATATGTTATTTGATGATGTTATGCAATATTTTACTGCAGCATTATATCATTAAGCTTCATCGGTTTGACACTTTATATCTGAAACTGTTTTCGTGTTCCATTATCAGTGCTTCCTGATTACAATGCACAGCATGCACTACACTAATACCTCATTTTCACCATGATATTCTGTCATTTGAATAATTCATACTTTCCATTCCAGTCTCTTTGAACAGCTACCACAGTTATCCGGTTGTTGTGAGGTATTCCTAGCAGTGATATTGGTATCTTCCTTACATTAGTTAACATTGCTAGATATTTTACTTCCAATGACAGCATGGTAAGTGCCAAAAAACACTTGTAGGGCAGGGAAAGGGGGAAAAAACAAGCAAACCATGAGACAGAACGAAACAAGAAACACTAGCTATTAGTCAAACAGACGTCATTAAAAGTGTCCATAAGTAGGTCTTTAAAGCAGTGACTTGAGATAATCAAGATTTATCAAGTTTCAATGTTTTTGTAGTAAATTCCAATCGTTAGTAGCAGCAGACTGGAGCTACAACAGGCCTGGAGTGTCAGTTTAACTAATTAGTGAACCTTAAGTTTGCTTGCACCAGTACTGTGTGTGAATACTGAAACATGGCCTTAATTCAGTCTGAAACCCAGTCTTAGAGGGCCTAAACTTAGACCTATTGCTTTGGGCAAGCAGCTTAAAAACAAATTTTGCCAAGAATCTGACCACTGGGACAACTAGTTTTAGAGATGGGAGTAAAATACTGTTGTTAGTTGGAATGCACTATATTGGAATGGCGAATGTCTGCTTATTTCATTAGTCTACGTGTAAGGATGTTTCATGGGAAATTTAATGACCAGACTTTTGGCTAAGACGGCATGGGAAAGAATACTGTGAGTAACACGTGCATAATGCTGACAGCTTTGTTTTCTCAAACCCCAGACACGCCATTGTCCATTCCCACAGTCCCCAGTGTTTCAACATCTACGCCGTAATTCTACAATACAATCAATCACTCCTGTTGCCAATGTACCACTATGTTTTTCCTTCTAGTTCACCTCTAAAAGTGTTTATATAGGTTGTTGTTCTCTCTGCTTCCAACTAAGAATCATGAGAATCTGGTTGAGTGTGACTGTTGAAGGAATGTGAAATGGACCGGTGAGATTTTGAAGAATATGGGGCACAATTTGTCCAAATTACACTGTATGTCTAAAAGTTTGTCGATTCTCGCTCATACAGAGTTTGTTCTGAAATTAGGGGTATTAATAGGGAAGTTTGTTTTCCCTTTTCTGCAGTAACAACATCTTCCCTTCTGGGAAGTTTATACAGTAGATGATGTATGAATCCCCTCCACACTCAAACAAGGTGCCACAGATAAATGGGATATTTGATTATGAAGCTTACAAAGGTATAAATAATCTTCATATTATGTTAAGGTTTCTTCTTTTGGTTTTCCAAAAACTTTTACATTATTTGGAGGTTCTTTGAACTTTGAAAATGCTCTTCACACTCACAAATGTCATTTTCAAAAATGGTAGTCCAAAGAAACATCCATTGAGAGGTTCTTAATGAGCCAAACGCTGTTCTTGTACGTGATGCAAAAAACCCTTTCTGCCTCTTAAAACCCTTAGAAAAAACTTATTTTTTAAGACTGTGGCTGACGCTTCGTACTAGGCATGGTGACCTTAGTCTAATCATGCACAGCTGCTCCTGAGTGTCCCATTCTTTTGGCAGTGCCTCCCTATGGAGATTATACAAGCTGCAAGTGCTCAACTGAATGCCTGTGCCAGGAATGTATGGACCTTCAAGTAGCTGCACTAATTAGGAGTGTCTATAGACATTTGGATATAGAATGTACCATTCCCATAACAACTTGTTCTATGCTGGCTCATACAAATGTGTAAAATTTGGGATTACAGTTTTTTATAGCCCATAATTGCAGATCAGTTGTTCAGCCTTCAGACCAATACACCGTAGCTCTGGCGGAAACTACCTAGACATCAAGTCAAGTGAGATCCGGACACAAGTGGGGTAATATCTGCCCACCCATCCAGACCACTCTCCTTGATGTGTGTTTGTGTGTGTGTGTGTGTGATGTATATGGGTGAGATGTGTGTTGTAGCAGGAACAGGGTGATTTTGTTCTTTTTGTCACAAGTTTAAAATAGGTCTAATAGAAACCAGCAATCAGAAAAAGAATGGCTTGAATGTTTTAAATTCAGAATATTGAGATATGTATTGTGCATCATGATAAAGCCTAAATATTGTGCAATATTATGCATAGGTCAAATCGCACAGCCTTAGGTTCAAGTATTACAGATTTTATGCATAGATTCATCAAAACAGGGGCATTTCTCGGCTTAGGCAATCATACTCAGTGGGGGGCACTGATAGGGCACAACCCAACCCCCAGACAAAACTTTGGTTGATATACTCACCCCCACAGGTTGGCAATTTATGTTAAATATACTTGGGCTGGAAAGGTTTTCTGGTTCAAACAACACAGAATTGTTTTGAGTTAATTGTGTTTGTGTCAATTTACCACACTTGGTGATTGTCACAAGTTGCCTCTCTGTCTGTTACAGTTAACCCTGTCTATGGGGTACGCTGTAACATTTGCACTCACTCTGCCTTCCATTGAATAGTTCATAAATGGTACAAGGCAAGTATTCATTTGTGTTCATGTGTAGGTTGCTTGTGTAACAATTAATCTGAAGGTTTTTTTAAAATAAAAAAAAAAATGATTAAAATAATAAATGGATATGTAGAAAATGTATACATAATTTAAAACAGTTCACCAGTTAAACTCTTAATATGGTAAAGGTCTCTGACTTGTGGAATATCTAATGATAACTGCCTCTTAAAGTGTCTGGAGTGTCAAAATGAAATCCCAAATGAGTGTGACTAAGCACTGATCTCTTACAAGGCTTGAAAGACAGGCTGCCAAGGAGGCCTAAATGGCTGCAGGGAACAGACACAACAGATGCCAGCTTTTATATTAGTGGGATCGAGTCTATGGATCTAGTTTCACCCTCTGGCACTGGGTCTGTGAACTGGTGTCCCTCAGGGGTTAGGTTTAGGACCCATTAAAATCTGTTCTTTAGATAACGATTTAGACCACTTTTACTTTTTGTTAATAGTAATACCACCCACCTTTTAATTAAATCCCAAATGTACCACAAAACAAACTAAATAAATTCAGTAGATTCAGGGTGACATCACTCTGGCCATTTTTCACAGATTTCACTCTCTGATAGAACTTTCAAATTGTGTACTTATTGTTTTTCTCAATCAAGATGTGTCCAAATGTGAGTAACAGCCAGGATATGTGAACAAATTGGTTTGTGCAATTGTAAAAGGAAATACCAACAGTCCATGCACTGAATCAGCCTTGTTTATTGGTTTCCAGCAGGCTAAGAATGTGTGCAGAGAGGAAAAACCCTGTAAAGATTCTATATCCTGAAGTTCACTTTCCGTTTAGTTGTAGTAGCTGAGTTTCCACTTCATTTCTTTCAAATGTTTTAATCAAGAAAAATGGTGAAACGCACACATTTTTGGGATTTCCCTTTGCATACACTGAATGAAATGTGGGGACGGCCCTTCGTCGTCCTTGTCAGCCTTTTTTAATTTATCACCATGGTGTAATGGCAGCAACTGAGCAGTCATAGCCTTGGGGATGCTCACGTGTCCGCAGACAGCTGTGCTGCTGGCCAACCACAGCCTCACAATGGACTCCAGATGTGTGGGAAACCTCTCCAGAGAAAGGGTGGTCACATCAGGCCTTGTGCTTAAGATTTTGAGACAAGAACCAAATCCAGTCCTTTGTCTTCTGTGGTGTTATATAGTGTTATGTATGAAGGGTAATTTGTTTTCATGGGCATTACTTTATTCGCAACAGATTCAACTGTTGCTATTGTTAAATTCTGTGGTGTTTCAGAGCACAATCTAATAAACATGTTAAATAAAACCATAAAAATGTCATAGAATGACCACTTTTGTTCCTCCTAAGGACCTTTCAAACGACTTTCAGCAAATCTTTTTTATGAATAAGATATGAGTGTACTTACATGTATACACCAGTTAAAGGTCATAGAACTGAACATCCAAGTCAAGAACTGTTTAGGAATGACTTAATAAATATGCTTCCACAGTCCTTTTGATTTTTTGTTGTAAGTGGTGAACAAGAAGTTCTGCTTTTCACTCACTGATGTCATCAGACATACTCCGTAGCGCGGGAAGACCACTCGTGATGAAGCAAGACAAAAGAGGCCATTCTTTTCAGCTCCCTTTTAGCCCGCATCAAATGACTTGTTTGACTTTAGAATTACCCCAGTTGCCCCATGAGCAGCATGAGGTTGGCCAAGTGTGTAGAGTCTCAGCAGGAGAGCTTTGAGACTTTTCTTAAGACATTGTCCTAAACTGGTCAGTTGCCTCGGGCAAGTTGGGAGGGGGAGGCATCTATTCAGGCACCTCCTAGGTGTCAGTCAGGCCTGTTGTTTTCATTAAGAACTGTAAGGGACTTGGACATTCACAAAAGAAGAAAGAAAGAAAGAAAGAAAGACAGACAGACAGTAAGAAAGAAAGGAAAAGCTAAAATCAGAAGCACACCGTTGCCTTGTTCATCACGCTTTGTGCAGTGCAGAGTGCTCTGAAGGTCCTAATGCATGTTGTGATGTAGGTAGCATGGTTGCCATGGAGACAGCTTTTCCAGCCGAGCGTTGCAGAGTACTCCACTGAGATATGTGTATGGACTGTCATGAGCGATGGTCTTAGGGACCATCTCAAAATACCTTACACACTATGCTAAGCATAGTTGGTGTGGGACAAGGCTGGCAATTGTTTAGGAATCAGACAGGTTCAAGCAGGACATGTTGCTCTGCAGGTTGATCAAGCAAGCTGTAGACCTTAGGAATGATTTCAGGCTCTGGAGCTCATATTGGCGGATACAAATGCAGTGTTTGTGTTGTGGTGGGCTGTTGCCTGGTGAGCATTCGACAAAAGTAGTAGTGGGTAGCCAGTCTCCAGACCGGCCTGTTCTGGTTGTGAACAAAAAGAGACTGAGCACATGCCAACAGCACCAGTTATGTTGAAAGACCTGAGCCGAGGTTTAAACTTTTGCTTTGGTGGTTATTTCAGTTTCAGCTTTCCATCTTTTAGAGTTTTATAGAATTCTGACTGAAAATTGTATAGATTTTTTATTGCAGTGAACAGCAGTGCATCCTGGCTTTTATTTTGGGCTTTTTTGCCCTCTAGATTTGCATGAGAACTGTCTTTAGTGACAATCACCTGATATGGCTGTGAATTAAATGTGTGAATTGCCCCCCCCCCCCCCCCCCCCCCCCTTGCAGGGAAGGGGGGGATGGGAAACAAAGGGGTGGGAAGAAATTGTGTGAAAGTGCATTATCTGATGCTCTGGACTGGAGCCAGATCAAAATCAAGGCTTGCACTTTGTCATCGCCCCCTTGTTTCTCACACTTTCCGCTGTGACCGAGTGAAGCGCTGGTAAATGCTACAGAAAGAGCGAGGGGAAGGACGGTGGGTGGAAGGAAGGGAGGGAGGAAGAGAGAGAGAGAGGGAAAAGGGGGAGGGATTGTTGTTGCGTCTGCCGCTGCTGTCACTCGGCTGCTGCGCCGTTCAGCAGCAGGAGGGTCTGCTGAAGGGAGGAGAGAGGGAGAGAGGAGAGAGAGGAGAAGAAAGGGAGAGCCAGGGCAGCAGTGTAGCAGCAGCAGCTGCAGGCAGACAGGAAGGCACAGGGAGGAAAAAGCCAGAGAGGACAGGATTAACATTTTCTTCTCTCCCTCTCAGAGAAATAGAGAGAGGAAACGAGGGGAGGAAGGAAAGACAGAGCTGAGCCTAGGGATCCTCCCTCTCCTCTCTCATCCTCTCCTGCTTGCTGAAGCTGCTCTTAATGCTCTCCCATAGAGAGAGAGTCTTGGGGGCAGTGTAAGAGGCAGAATAGAGGGTGGGGGGGCGGATCGGCAAAGCAGGCAGAAGGCATTTGAGTGTACAGCCAAAACGGAGGGCAAAGGCATCAGCATGGCTGCCAAGAGGGGCAAGTCTGGGGTACCACAGAGCGTGGCACGGAGTGAACTCAAGGTCTACCGTACAGGTAGCACGGAGGGACGCATCCCAGTACCCACCAACTTGCGCAAGCAGAGGTCCCTGACCAACCTGGCTGTGCTCACAGATGCTGAGAAAAAGATGCAGCT
Organism: Brycinus macrolepidotus; assembly: GCA_037974445.1. Lineage (NCBI taxonomy): Eukaryota > Metazoa > Chordata > Actinopteri > Characiformes > Alestidae > Brycinus > Brycinus macrolepidotus. The sequence continues at coordinate 23,872,584 of JBBPCZ010000115.1, read as the reverse complement.
CTACGAACCCAAGTGGTGTGATGACATGGGCAAGGCCAGCACGGGCCAGTTGAAGACTGGAAAACCCAAACCTGGAGGAGGAGTAGGAGCCGGAGGTACCCAACTGTCCAGAAACCTGTCCAAGTCGGAGCACTCTCTATTCCAGGCTAAACCCAAACCCTTCACCCCACTTGCGGCTCCCGGAAAGACCCAGAGTCGGATCCCACGGGCTCCTTATGCAGAGGTGAAGCCCCTCAGCAAAGCTTCAGATGATGGCAAGTCGGACGATGACATCCTCTCCAGCAAGGCGAAGGCCGCTGGGAAGAAGCCCGCGGCTGGGAATCAGGGTGACTCCGAGGCCAAAGGCCAGGGTGAGGAAGGTGGTGATAAACCCTTCTTAAAGGTGGATCCTGAGCTGGTGGTCACGGTCCTAGGTGACCTGGAGCAGTTACTCTTCAGTCAGATGCTCGGTGAGTACACCCATGGTGTATTTATTTGAGTACCCTCTAAGAGTCTGGCATCATTTCTGCCAAAAAATTGCTCTCAACTTCTAATCCCAATTGGAAGCTTTCACGCCCACTTACTTCAGCTGCCTGCTGTAAGCTGCAGTACTATCAGAAAGAAGACACAAGGCTTGGTATGGATTGACTGTATCACACTGTTTATGGCATTTGCCCTTGGAAATCTCTCGCTCTTGTGTTTGTCATTGAATGCCGTAAATCAAATGGCTGTTATGACAGAGATGCATGGGCAGTTAACCACAGTATAGAGCATTGTTCTCGTTGCAGGCACACCATTGCCACCCTTTTCCCCTCTGGCACTTTTATGTCCTCGTGGGAGGAACATTTGTGACTATAAATTATCTCTGTTGGATTATATCCTGTGTTGTTCAGTGGTCACTGGAAGTCGCTTGAAGGCAGCGTTTGGCACACTGATCTCCTTTCTGTTGTCTGCCTGCTGCAGTGCATGTGTGGGTGGGTGTGTGTGCTGGTTTTCTGGACCGGTGTTGCTCCACTCTAGACTGTAACGAGATAATGGCTGCTATTGGAGAACGGCTGGTGAGAGGGGAGGAAAATAAACCTGGCCATATTGAATTCATTTTCAGCTCACACCGGTGCTCGCACTTAGCCTCCTCTTAGCCCTGTTTATCAATGGCCATCGACAGATGGTGCATCCCTGTCTGTGGTATTGAGCATGGGAGGATTGTTTGGACATGGCTGTTCATCACCCTCAAGATCTGTTTGTTTTTTTAAGATTCAGAAGCCGTCCAGGCATTTTGCTCTGTATATCAGTGAAGTTCACCTCATCTCATGGTGAAGGGGCATCTCATATCAGAATTTACAGGATTTTTATTCATTATAATTTTAATACTGACCAGATCAGTGTTATTGTATTGGATTTCAAGCAAGGCATGCTATTTTTTGTCTTTGTTTATTGAACAGGACCCAAGGAGTCTGACATTTGTCATGGAGTGCATATATTGCTAAGGCTACTCGAGACAAATATTCCATCTTGTGTTTGAAAATGCAATATTAGTAGTATCTGTGCATTGGGTTTTTGAATGGGGGAGTTCTATTTTTAATTGTGTTCAACCTCCAGTTATTTAAATGGCCAATTCCCTGTCTTGGTTTCTCAGGCAGCTTATTATATAAGCCCCTTACATCTCAACATAAAGGCCCAGATTTTCTGGGAAGCAGCTGAAAAAAAGACAAATTAGATTCAAGCTCGATACTGGGGACCAGAATGCACTTTTGATATAGGGAGCAGTTTAACTAGGCTTTAAGTCGATGTTAACTGGCCTGGATTCAGCACAATAATTCAGACAAGATAAGCTTTTTTAGCATTCAGGATTATTATGCCATCTATTTTCAGTTCTGATAACTTAGCATGAGCCAGACCAAAATAGTAGTTAGAGAATGAGTTTTATATAGGACAATCCATACATAATTTAGCATTTCTCTAAATATTCAGTTCTCCAAATATATTCACTACATATAAGGTGCATATGTGTTTTGTAAGAACAAGTTTGAATAAAATCCAATATTTTAATCCGGTCTTCACTGAATATAGATTGTGCAAAATAAACCAAAGATCTAATTTGCAATTCAGGAAATCATTTCACTCTCTAGGTCTTGGAAAGTAGTCTATTGATATTAGACATTGAAAGCTTTTCTCCTCTTCCTAATGTATGAGACTCTTCACAGCTTATATGCATTTCATGGTCCTGTGCCACAGACTGCAGTATAATAGACTCTCTTTATGGACTTGTCCAGCTGACCCTATGTGATGTTGCCCCAGTGTGCCAGCAGAAACAGCGTACTTCCTCCTCAGGACAGAGAATAAAACATTGGTTTTCACTGTGAATACAGCTGCTATTTTACAGCATAATGCAGCTGGACTGGGATCGAGGCCTGTGGGGAAACCCTGCCTTAAATATCTGCACAAGGACAATGGGCTGGATTGAGAAGGAGCCATGAGAGGCAGAAACCTAATCAGAGCTTGTGGCTGCATTTGGCTCCTTATGCTTGAATGTGACCTGGACTAATTCAGGGAGCACCAAATACACTAGACCTCGGCTGACTGTTTTTGTTGACCAGGGATGGTAGTTTAAGGTCAGGATGCACAAGAAAGTCACAAGAAAGAGCAGAAGACTTTTTTTTTTTTTTTTTTTTTTGCATTAACCTTTAACTCATTGGTCCACATGTGACTTTCACAATGGGTAGCACCTAATTTGTGTCTGATCATTAATTGATGTCTTTAGAAATCTATAATCTATTAGTTTTATCACATTTTGAATGCTATATATATATTTATCACATTTTGAATGCTATATATATATTTAACATTCAAATGTGTTAAAACTAATAGATTATTGATTTTTAAAGTCATATATGTGTGTGTATGTGTATATATATGTATATGTATATCTATCTATCTATCTATCTATATATATATATATATATATATATATATATATATATATATATCAGCACTTGCCAGGAATTTCCAGGCACTTTGTTCTTGTTAAGAGTAATCTCAGACCATATTCTATTTGTTCATACAAATGTTATTATGAATCTGAAATGCCTGCATGCACATACATTTGGACCACTGCTCTTGAAAAGATAATTAGCCCATGCTCTTCCACAACTCAATGAAGACTGAGCCTTCATATCTTCCATTGTGAATGCAAAGTATTTCCTCAGTTTGACCTCAGCAGGAGCGGAACTGAAAACTAGCAAGGACACTTCAGCAGATATGGAGGAATTACTATGGAAGTGTAATTAAACAGGAGCTGTCAGGCTAAACCTTTGTGATAGTCGCATTGGCATCGAGTGACCTAGTGCAGAGCCAGAATAACGCTACAGTCGGCCCACGATGCGCTTTACTTGAGCCCATCACCGCCTGTGTGAGTGACCTACTTCACCGCCCAGGAAGCAAATGTGTCACTCTGAACTGTGTGACTTTGCTGATGAAAAGGAAGATGAAGGGAATGTGGTTCACAGATTAAAATTTAATTTCTGCATCATATCGTTCCCAGAACTTCACAGCATCTCCATTTTCACTTAGTTAAGAGAATGCTGGAAGGTATAACATTTAGAATAAAAGAATTGTGTCTACAAGCTATGTTGTTTCACTTCCATTTGCCTCTGCTTTAGATTTTTTGTCATCATATAGATTTACTGGCCAGCGGTGTGTTAGTATTAATATGATCAGGCTCCTATCCAATATTTCCAGGTGATAGTTGGCATTAGTGTAAATACATGTGCAAAATAATCTGATCACTGTAGAAAAGCTGATTTTGGCCTAAAAGTTTAAATACACTTTACTAACCCTAATCCTTATCCTAATTAATGAGTAAACACCCAATGATCATTTGCATAAAATAAATGGACTGAATGTTGGCATTATGTTGTAACTGTAAAGTGACCATTTGTCATACATGAACTCACCACAGCACACAGTGCGAAATTCTTTCACTGCATTTAACCCATTCACCAAGTGAAGCAGCAGGCAGCCAGGAACACAGCACCCAGGGAGCAGTGTGTGGGGACAGTACCTTGCTCAAGGGTACCTCAGTGGATTCAAACCCACAACCTTCTGATCACAGGGCCAACTCCCTAACTGCTAGGCCACCAGCTGCCCCCACCTTCTCTACCTGAAGTAAGCTGGATAAAATCTATGTAGTAAGCTTTTGGTTCCCAGCAATTCTACATTCTTTCCTGTCTGGGAGTCTAGGAGAGCATAATTGGCTTTACTCCTCTCCCCCATCACTCAGTGTGTTGTTAGCAAGAGGGTGTCTGTTAGCTAACAAACAGATTTAGCACTTGGTGGAGTGTTCTCCTACAAGTGTGTTGAGCTGTCCAATGACAATACGTTAAAGGCTGAAATGGTCTTAACAGAATAATAGAAATGGCCCAAAGTGGTTTAGAAATTAATGTGAATTTAATTTAAATTATTTGATAACTTTATTGCACAGTCTCACTGGCCAACTCAGGGGCTCACTACAAATTGTACTTGTATAACTATGTATTTGACAAATAAAGAATCCTGAATCTTGAATCTTGAGAAAAAGATCTTTAACTTGCATGGAAAGCTGAGAATGTTTTTTTTATTCTCCTGTGGAGTTGTGGTTTTGGAGGTACAAGGTTTTGCTCTGACAGGGATGATAATTTAGTTCAAAGTGCCACTCATCCACTGCAAGATGCCAAATCTGTGATCAGTGCTGGATAAGATTTGAGTAAACCTTTTATCCTGCATTTAATCAGTTCTTCAGGAGATTAAATTCAAGCACTATTATCCCGTGGACTGATTAATGCCAAACATGTGGTTTATCTTCCTCACTTTGGAGGCTGGAAAAGGCTAGAGTATTCAGTTTATACACTTAAGCATTTTGCCTTTAATTTCCTACCCATGTTCTTTTTTTAATGTATGTAAACACTTTGTATTGCCTTCATGTATGAATGGTGGTCTATGAAAAACCCTGCCTTGTCTTGTGTAAGTACCAAGAATTTCTGTGATTATAGCCTGCTGTGACTAGGTGGCACGTGAGTTTTGCCGGGCGGGCCGGTGGCCTGTTTAATGGTCAGGAAAGCTTTAAATTAATGGGCATGTAAACGCTCTTGCTAAATCATATGTACACTGAAACTAATATGATATCAATTTCATGCCTGTCATTTTGCTACTGATTGCTGTTTATAATTGATAAACCCGAGTCGCCTCGTACAGAGTTTACTATTTATACCACAGTGGTCCCTCCTGAGAGGGGTGGAAAGTTGCTAATTAGGACACATGTTAATTCCTCCGCTCCACTGGGAATGGATTTTGATAGACAAGGGATATTTCTATAACCCTCATAATCTCTTGGAACCTCTCTCTCTCTCTCTCTCTCTCTCTCTCTCTCTCTCTCTCTATGGCTCAGTCCAGTCGTTAATAATGTCAGAGCAGGCATCGTGCCTAACTGCACCATGGGATTGATTGGCCATGCTGATGACATGCTGACCGGCCCGTGTGAGCCTGGCTCCCCACTCGATCCCTCTTAAAACCCAGCAAACAGAGCAGCAGTTAACACACGCTACACGTCTTGTTTGAGGTGCACGTTTGCTTTATGGCTTGTTCTGTTCATTTCCTAAATGGACATGATGAAGTGATTTGGACCTTTTCTGGCGGTGCTAATTTTATTGTGCTTCACGTTCCTCACCCTCTTACAGGGGAGCACGCTGAAGAGACTGTTAGCGTTGAGAGAGGCTACATGACTGATGGATTTACAGCATTTTAATTCATTCCTTTGGTGAAGGGGTGTTAGTAGCCGCTTTTGTGGATTGTTGACCCAGTTTATTTCTTCACTGTCCATTTCTTGTGAATCTCTGGATGTAATTTGTGGGAGGCATAATTCTGGGAGGGTGAGGGCCTAATTAGCTGGCCCTTCCAGCTCATTACGTGTGAACGCCCCACCGGCCAGCCACCAGAATACCCTACCAGTTATGACACTCTGGCTTTTAGCTTTGTAGTCCTGACATGTACAAAGCATGACATTTAGGAAATGCCTCGATAACATTTGAAGCTTGGTGTTGGTGGGACATTTAAGGGAACTACTCTAGTCAGTTGAGCCTCATAAAACTCTACTGAATCAGAGATTTTTAACAAATGTCAAATGCTCCACGTTCTATAAGACAACATTAAAGGAAAACATCTTTGCCATCCAAAGGTTCCTCTTTTGTTTTGCACTGAAGCTAGCAAACAAGTAACAAAAGATTATAGGTAAGAGTGGAAATGGACCAGAATGCTCCTGGACGGCACTGAGAGGAGGTTGGATCTCTAGGCAAGGGCGTAGGTTTGATTTTGACATTGATGCGGACACAAAACGGCCACTTTACTCCGGCCATACTGCAATCAATAGCCAGTAATGAAGTATCGTAATCACAGAACACAATAAATTCTTTATTTTAATTTGTTGCCTGACTGGAACCTTCACGTTTTAAGCAGGTACTGTTACCTTTTCAAATCAATGATCTAGAAATTTGTATTCCCATCTAATCAAAAAAAATACTGTTAACTGTATCCGCTTCATAAATACAAGGATGGGGTATTGCTGTACTTTTTGAGTATCGGTAAACCGTGTAACACTAGTCTCTTACCGAATCAACACCAAACGAGATGTGTTCCATATTTTCGAGCACAGAATTGTTAATATAAATATGTACACGGTCTGTCCTACATCCACACAAACTACTGCACTGAGCTTTGGTTCTTCTTAAAGCAGATACAGCTTCCAGCCAATCACACATTAGTAATAAATGGCACAGCCAATCATGTAAAAATACTGGTTTGGGAAAGTAGGATTCGCAGTAGAGAAACAGAACTGCTATCCATTAGTATTCCAAACATCGACAGAAAACAGCAGTTTTGTTTGAATTTTTTGTTTCAAATTATTGCTAGTCACTGGATATTGGTTAGGACGTGTCATTACCGTCCCTACCCAGTTCTACGCCCTTGTCTCTGGGTAACTGGGAAACTCCATATAGCTGCTTTACTCTGTTCTAAAGTGTGTTCCTGAAGTGTCACCACGAATTTGAAAGTCACACCCAAGCAGCAACAACTGTTAGCATTTGTTAGTATTGGAATGTGACAGCAGCCAAGAAGCTCCACAAGTTAGAAACTGGGTATCTAACATGTTCTATTTAGTGGTATTAATATGATTCAGTAATCAGTTTATGGTTGAAAATGTCCAGCGGTAAGCTCAGTTTAAGATGTCCATCATAACATACTGTTCATTTGACTCAAAAGGCTGGTAATGGGGCTTATTGTAGTGTCTGCCTTGTTGAAAAGCTCCTACTTGTTATGGTGAGCATTTCCATTGCCATTGACTTTTAGGAGATGTTTTTATGGTGTTAGTTTAATTTTAAGAAAAAATCTCTTACTGATGCTTTTAAGCTTTCAAAACATTAGATTTTCTTTCCTTTTTCCTGCTTTCCACAAAATTTGTATCATCTTTATTTAAGGAAGGCTTAAAATACAATAAACTGATCTGAACTGGTGGATTGCTGTGATGAATGTTTAGGCTGAATAGAGATGAAGATTAATTTAAAACAGTTACTCAAACAGTTTGAGTGTTTTTGTTCTTTGAGCTTCAATAAAAAGGCCAGAGACCACCGCTGTAAGCTTCTGGGATAAACATCAAGCTTTCAACTTCTGAAATGTCTTTTTATGCAGAAAATGCTCTAGAGTAAAGCATTTAGTGGTTGGTTTTGAAATCTATGAGTGGAAATGGGATATTCCAGTGTAAAAATGCACCAGATTCGTAAGTCCCCAAAAGTATCATGCAAACTGCTTGTCTAAATTATCTGTTAAATGAAACTGTTCTTTGCAAAGCTAAAATGAGTAGTCACAACCATCCTGATGCCTCAGTTTCTGTACTTTTCCCCATTTTTATAGATAATAGTACGCTTTCAGAGGTAGAAGCCATAAGAGGAAATTTATTTGAGATTGCTTTACTGGGGATGCATGACTGGAATCAGCTAATATTAGAATTGGTCCATTTTTGCTTCAGTCAGAATTTGGACAACTTATTATTTAGATCATGTGATCTGTGTTAAAATATTATGGTGTTAATAACATGAGGCAGGTTAGTGCACTTGTACTGTTATTATCGTAGCATAATTGACTGTTTTCAAAGTTCTGACAAGTTCCGCCTTCCTTAGTTACTGTTGCTATGCCTGTCAAACTTTTAGTTCAGGCCACCTGGTAACATACAGTATAAATGTTTTAAAACATAATTCATTATTATTAAAAAAATGAAGATGTGCAGTGCAGACATAACATTACGTGTTTGAGATTTCACAAAATAAATGTAAGTCATTTCAGAGCAAAAAAAGAATTTGGGATTTGGGACATTTACATTCATGAAACCAGAGAAATCTTTCAGTCTGCAGGCATTAAAGCAGTGGGGTTAAAGTCTGATTTAAGGAAGTTTGAAGCTATGCCTTCAGATGAGCTAATGCTAAAGCTAACACTGGATCTTTTGGATGCTGAGGAGCTCTTGTCATTGACACAAACCTCAGAGGAACATTATGAATGACTGCACTGTGCATTAATACTCACTCTGAATTCGTTTAATAGCAAATGTGATTAGCTGTACAATTCTGTTTAATTTAATATATCAAGCTACGTTATGAAAATCTAACTTGGCTATCTAACTGATCTTAATGTTGCTATAAGACATTGTTTATTGTTAGAGATCAAATCAGTGTTAGCAGATAATGTTAAAGAGCCAGTGTGGCTGAAGTTGTTCATCCCCGCTCTATAATCTCTCTCTCTCTCTCTCTCTCTCTCTCTCTCTCTCTCTCCTCTCTCTCTCTCTCTC
>JBBPCZ010000115.1:23843429-23857910 GCA_037974445.1 Brycinus macrolepidotus | reverse complement strand
TATATATATAAAATTTGTACTGAATGGGTAAGTGACTGTAAACATTTGGAGAGAGGTAGTGTAACAGGAAGTTTGCTTTTCCACCTGGTTGACGGAGGCGCTGTGTGTTGCTCTGTATTTGGAAGGTAAAAGGATGACCTTGGGCTGTCCTCGTTTTGGCTGCAGGAGCCCAGATTAGCAGAGGGAAGCACAGCAGGTGGCTGTACTCAGTTAGGGAGTATTACTGTTCTCTTTCTCCGTGGCACACTGGAACTACTCATCAGGATCACTGGCTCTGCTGCTGCTGTCACTGCAGCTGTGTTGTCCTGGTTCTGGCGGCTGCAGCTCTGTCTTCAGGAAAGTATTTAACTGTCACTGTCTTTCAACCTGTACTATGCTTTCATAAAGCAGTCTGATATTCACTAACACCGCCCTCCACACACACACACACACACACACACACCCACACACACACACACACACACACACACACACACACAAAGGCACACTCACACAAGCACACATATATTTTCACTGGGAATCCAGGGCAGCTCTCTACTGGGGAATAAAGGAGTTTTATCCGAGGCGTTCATACAGTGGGATTTAGAAAGTGCTGCATGACAGCAGGGGATCAGACCCAGAGAGAGGAAGAGAGAAAAAGTAGGGTGAAAGCAGTAAAAGAAGAATTGGCAGAAAAGCAGGGGAATTAAAATACCAAAAGTGGAGATATTGGATTGGTATTGGATGGTGTGACCCTGTTTGTTTTATTGTACCAAGGATATGTCACTGTGTGATTAATCTCACCCTGTTCTCTCATGTTAAATATGTGAAATAGGGTGGTCACAGCCACTCTGTTCACTCTCTTCTCTCATTAAATCATGGCATGAGGACCCCACCCTATTTTCTCATATGAACCCCTTGCCCTGCAAGGACCTGCATGTGGGCCTGCACTTCAGTTCTCACTCTTATACAAAATCATTTGTTATATTAGCTAAAATATAAGCTGTAGAGTGGTTAAAGCATACTGTTCAATACGGATGTTACAATATACACATAATTTAATTTTTTAAATTCTGAAGCCAAGGCTTTAACTGATTTGAGATATTTTAAATATTTTAAGATTTGGTTTAGCTCAGGCTGCTTTGACCATGCCAAATTAAGACCCAAAAAAAGCTCAGTCTTTTGAATGTGAGTGCGTGCATAGCATAAGCCCCGCCCCCTCCATTCAATTCACTCTGATGGGACACGCCCAGAACCCATCTGTTTTGGTCACTGACAGTGGTCTTCACTGAAAACCACTGCCAGGGTTGTCTCTGTTTTACAACACAGTTTTAAATTCAGATACAAATTAAATTTGTTCCATGTTTTATTTTTGTATTAAAATCTAAAAACTATTATTTTTGCACAGTACCTGAGAGAACATGCATCAACATGCATAACATACTGTATATGGTTTTCGTGGCAGCTAATGCTCAATTTGTTTCTCATACATGCAGTTTAATAGATAACACTATTATATTAGCCTGTTGACGTGTACGGTCATCCGTTCAGTCCCTTGTGGCCACCCGCAGAACCTTAGGCGTGGTTGCCATGGTGACCATTAACACCTCAGAGCCACCTGCTGTGTGCCACCTGCTCTCAGGTCAGCCAAGCAGCACAGTTACCTCCAGCCCCCCTGCCTGAGGTCTGGCGTTAGCTCACCAGTCCACACATTAGCATTGACATTAGCATTAATATTAGCATCTAGCCTACTGGCTTTCATCATTTAGTAGAACGTATTAGCTGGAAATATGATGATGTCCACTAATCCACAGAGCTCTATGTTAAAGTTATGCAGATGTTCTGGCTGATCTGTCTGCGGAACAAGTCACGGAGGACAAAGATTAGCTTCCCCGGATGCTGAGAGATGCGAATCCTTTGTGGTAACCTTGGTGACGAGATGAGAGGAAATGAAGGGAAAAGGTGAAGTTTTCTCTTCCAGCTGTACCTTCGACCTCCCATAATCGATTTTCTTCTGCTGCTGGGAAATTGCTTCTGTAATGTGGGTTAGCGCCTGATGTTTCCAAAACAGCATCTCGGTTCTAATGTTTTATGACCAGTAGAAGCAAATAAATTTCTTTTAGGGGTCCGGTGTAATAGAAACGTTATGCCCGTAGTTTTGGCTTTTCTCCATACTTCATGTCCGAGCTGTAAAAATGGACAGGAATGACACAACAGGGAGGTCTGAGATGAGCTGTGGAACATGACTGAATATTGCCCTATTACAGCCCAATGGAGAGTCCAAGTGAGTCATGAACTTGGCAGCCTGCTGATGTTTGCATTTCCCATGCAAGAGTTTTAGGGTCAATAAAAATGGAGATGGGGGGAAAACTGAGGCCTTGTGACAGATAAATAATGACTATCGATCGTCTGCTGGTCTAAGCAAACAATGAAATGAAGAGGTCTGTACATATAACACATGCTCTTCTGTTTCCGTGTACCTTATGGTATCCAGTGGCCCTTGAGGCCTTGCGTAGCAGTGGATCAACACTAATGAGTTTCTGCATCATGGACAAAGGCATCTCGATTCCTGCAACATGCAAAAGGTCCTCACAATTGTCAAGGTTACTTGTCTCCTTTGTGAATCTTCACTAATCTGCAATCTTCACTGTCTAAGCATCAGGAGATTGCAAATTTGATCCCCAGTGATCCCACAGTCATCTATGGCTGGGAGTCTAAGAGAGAATAATTGTCCTTGCTCTCTCTGAGTGGGAAGAATGACCCCCCATCACTCAGTGGGATGCTGGCCAGTGTGGGCGCCTAGCAGCCAACATAACAGAATTAGCAGTTAATGTTCTCCACTAAGCTGTCCAATATCTGCATCAGTAACCCAATGCATTAGTGAAGGTTTGAAAAAATGCATTTTGCTTTAATAATTTTGGAGGAAACGAATGGTGGCCTTCACCCTACCAGCAATCATGTGATAAGGGGACACCAAGCTAGTTGGTGGAATTGGCAATGACTAAATGACCACATTTAAATGACCTACTAACAATTAGCACAATACTTTTCTAATGTATATTAATGTAATCTAAGTCAAAATCTTTAGTCAACCATTTTTGTACTTTTTTGTTTCATGTGTAACTCCATAAGCTAACCCGCTGTATGATGATAGCAGTTGTCTAGGAAAAACTAAACTAGGCTATAGGATTGACTTAAAATGTCATGAAGCTTCACTAGTTTTCAATAAACCTAGACGTGTTTGAGCATACTATGTCACATAATATGTTAGAGTCTGTGCTATGTCCCTCTTATCTGTCAAATGTGGCATAAAAAGAGAGAGCATTATGAAACATCTATATATTATAATGAAAATAGTTGCAATTAAATATCTAGTTATAGTTAAATATGTAGTTTAAAATATAATAAGTGATGCATTCACAGATGCAACAAAACTCTGTTTGCCCACAGGGATATTTTGAAGTTTTACCCAGATTTTGAATAGTGACATTAAGCATTTAGAGCCCATCACATAGAGCACTGTTTATACTGAGGTAAAAGGGGGCTGGGCCTCTATGCTTATAGATGAGAGTAATTTAGGGGTCCATGGACAATCTCTTACTATTGTAATTAAGTTACACCTTATTTGATTATGAGTATTTCTTTAAGCAGATCTCTTTACAAAAGTAGTTTTAACACTTGTGGTTTGATATACCAGAGCTAGTAGCTAATCTGACTTTAGCTCAATAAGTGGTTTCGCAGGTTAGTTATTTTTCACTCTGCATAAATCGATAAATCCAGTTGGCCACATGACCTTGACTGGATTTTTCAGTTAAATCTAACTCCCATTCTGAGGGAAAATGTAGAAATAATGCACATCTGCTTTATTTCCCACTGCTTCCCACTTAATTGATGGGTCAGTGTGGAATGTGGCATTCAGCTCTAAAGTACAGCGTATGACCTTTAAAGGTGGCTCATATCATTTTATACTGGACTCCACCTGAACACAGGCGCTGCTCTTTGTGCTGTCCGCCCCTTTTTCCTGTGAAACATCTCACTTTTTACACAGTGGCTTTAAGTGTGTTGGTAGACACACTCTGTGTACATGTCAGATTCCCCAGACTCAGTATAAAGAAGATGAACGAGCCCTTTTTGGCATTGCTCACATTCTAGACACTGTTTAAGCACACATTTGAATTAATTTATCAGTTGAGGTTTAGGCATTTGGACACTTAAAGAGAGCAGAGGTCTGGCCTGGACACAGCTGCCTGTTGTCCATCTCTCTCTTACAGTGGGAGAAAGGGAGTGATCTGTTTGGTGGTTTTTGTGTGTGTGTGTATGTTTGATGGATGGAGTGAGCTAATGCTTTAAACAGAGCATGCAACAATAACAGCCCACCCACTATCCTCTTCACTTATCACTGCAGAAACGTATCACAGCCAAACTAAACAATTACATGTTTGTAACTTGACATAACGGGGGGTGTAAAAATGTCGTAAATCATGCTGCATTGATCTGAAGGTGACAATTCAAATGCATCAACTATAAAATGTAAAAATCAATGATAAAAATAATTTGGCATCAGTTTTTAATCTATTTACAAAGCAATACTTGTGCATTCTTTAATGGTGTGTTGCAGTATTCAAAAGGTGATATAAAATGGTTTATGAAGTGACGTTGTACTGACATAAGCAGCCTATCCACCAATCAAACCGCAGCTTTTCGTTAAGGTGGTGCAAACTTCTTGATGTGGTTTAAGAGACAGTATGACTTATTCTGAGCTATAAAATGAACAAAGTAACCATTTTAGACAACAGCAGGACTGAAGAGGTCTGATCTGTATTAATGAAGGTTGTTGCTACAAAATCTGACTCCAGATCAGCAGATCCACTCCTGAGGTAGTTTGTAAAAGCTGCCCCTAGTGTTTGTCTACATGGTGAAGTTTTATTCATTTTTAAGCTGTATTTCACAGTAAGTTATAAACCACACTAACAAGTCTGCAGCACCTTAATGAAGAGCTGGAAGTACTTTGGTTGGGTTGAGAGATGTTTTGTGGGTGTATTTAAGGTAAATAAATACTTCTGTTCCAGTCTGCGTTACACACACACACACACACACACACACACACACACACACACACATACTCTCACACTAACTTGCGACTACCATATTGGTATCACTGCTGTGCTGAGAAAGACCTACCACCCAAATAATACCAGCTCACTGGTGGTCCTTTGGAGGTCCTGACATGGTAAAGGGGGTAACAAATGATGTAGAGAAACAGACAGAATACAGTCTGTAATTGTGCACCAACAAAGTGCACCTATGTGGTCAATGAAGCTGATAAAATGTTCTTTGAGTGTAATTAGAATCAGAAAACTTTATGGTTCCCCGAAGAAATTGCGTATGTCACGAGGCACGGAGACAAGAACAATTTTAAATATAAAGTCTAAATAAAGAATCTGTTGAAAAACCTCAATATGAAATACACTATGCTATATACACAAATGTAGGGGTATAAATACTGTAGATAAGATACTTACAGTTAAGTGAATTACTAGTAACACAAATGTTGGTTAGGAGTATGTTATTGAACGTGGTGAAGATCAGTAGTAGATCAGTAATACTGACAGAAGTAGTGATATTCACATGGTAGGACTATTGCACATAATAAGATATTGCACATAATGAAATCATTTCGGATCCATTTAGGAAAACTTCACATGATCCTGCACATGGTAAGACTATATATGAGGTAAATGTGCCTAATAAAGTGGCTTGTATGATATTATGCTAAAATATGTTATCAAAGATTTACCCTGGATAAATACAGATTTTATATCCACCTATAATAGACTTTATATCCACCTATAACAGATATGAGCTCATCAGTAAAGTGTAATCGGGTGGGGAGACAGTGGTTATGGTTAAATATAAAAGACCATAATTGGTTACAGAGACTGAAGGGTGGGGAAACACACTGATGGGAGAAATAATGGCGGATTGCAGAATGATCCCACCCAATCTCTCTCTTCCCCTCTCTCCCTCCGTCTCTCCGCTGCAGCAGCATGCCTCAGAACATGCGGCACATGGATCGGGACGTGTTGCCATAGCAACCATAGTAACCCCCATCTTCAGTCTGACCCATTGTGAAAGCGGTGTGTGTCAGTGTGTTAATATGTGTGTGTGACTGGAATCCTAATGAAGATGGAAAATGTCTGCTTATGAGCATACAGTATAAGAAAGACACTTGATAACAGGTGGGGCTTGTATGATTTGTCCCATTCGTTTCTGTTAAAAGCGTTCAGTTTACACACGAATTTCAGTCTCAAATCTCCTACTTCCATCTCTTGTAGACTGGTGATATGAAAAGGAGAGAAAAGGTCATTCTGACATTAGTCTTAATGGGAATTTATGAAATGGAAAGCCATGGTTCTAAAATCTAATTGGCTGAGCCATGTTTCTTTGTAAATTGTTCCATATACATGCAGTACGACTGCACATATCAAATCAAATGACCTATACATGCTTCACCCACAGATGTGTCTTCTAGCAAATGTTGCCAAGTTCACAAACTTCACAGAACGCTGGCCTGAATCCCATTCACACTGTTAGGACAGACTTGGTGTAGTATTTTTGTTGTGTGATTGAGCTAACATTAGCATGGTGGCAAATTTGTTTAGCCTAATTTAAGTGAGCTCCAACGCAGTCCAGCTCTGCAATGCAGCATTTTATACAGGAAACTCAATGTTATATCGTGACACTAGTCATTATAAAGTCATTAGTCCTTTTAGGTTAGGATATTTGCTAACGTCAGGGGTGTATCTTGGCTTTTTCTAAATCAGGGCCCATGTTTTACACAGAGGAGCCAAGTATATGTCCCGTGTCCATGCACAATTATTTTCACCAGCTGTCATTATATTGCTGTGCCTAAATGTGTTCTGACGTGGTGAAGCTGCCCTGGTCTTGACCCCGACTGGCTTCTGCTTGACTTTCTCCCCATTACTCTCACACTGGACTGAGTCATTTTCCTTTCTGGCAGACTGGGCGTCTTTTTGGCCAAAAAACACTAAATATCCACCTGTACCTTTATCTTCATCCTTTCGATTTCTACCAAACAGTATAGTTAACACATAAATGCAATTTAATGAGTTCAAGCCGGGACAAGTCAATATAATTATACTTTTTCGAGTGATCAGATATTTTCCCTGAGGTAAATAATAATAAAAATGAAATTGCATACTTAACATTATTTATTTTGCGTATATATATATTTTACAATCTTACACTGTGTTGCTATTTCACATGTTGCTTAACAACATCCCTTAAATGCCAGTGGACATTGAAACATGAGACATTGTACCACTTTGCATCCTACATTCATCAGTAAAGTACAGTATGTATAGTATGGTATTGTATGTATCATCAGTATGGTACTGTATGTATTGTATGGTATTGTGTGTATCATCAGTACGGTACTGTATGTATTGTATGGTATTGTGTGTATCATCAGTAAGGTACTGTATGTATAATATGGTATTGTGTGTATCATCAGTAAGGTACTGTATGTATAATATGGTATTGTGTGTATCATCAGTACGGTACTGTATGTATAGTATGGTGTTGTGTGTATCATCAGTACGGTACTGTATGTATAGTATGGTATTGTGTGTATCATCAGTAAGGTACTGTATGTGTAGTATTTATGGGCGTTGTATGGGGTGTTGGACCGAGCCCTTGTTTTTCTGGGCAACATCTGTTGGCAGAGAGATAGTTTAGGGGTGTTTTCCGAGCCTCACTGTCTACAGGATGCACCTCATTAAACACATGTAGAGGGGCAGTACAGCTAGCAGACCATGTGGAAATCAGCTGGACACACACTCACAGACTAAAAACATCTGGAGAGGAAGGGGGTCCTGGGGGGGGCATTTACGTGAGACATCCTGTGACGTCCGTAGGCACGTTATACCAGGTGGTCAGACTTGAGCATATTAGTTGAGTCTGAGACAAGTCAGCATTGTACAGCTGGGGCATGTTTGATGTCATTGTCACATATGAGGTCTGCAAGACTATGAAAAATTAGTGTAATGCCTTGTTTGATCAATTCAGTCACAGGTGCCACTATGCTGCCAGTATAGGTACACCAGTCCTGTACCATATAGTTTATAGATCCACTGATCATAAAGGTGCACATTGTAGTTTACAATTCAGGCTGTAGTTCAGATCTCCATCATTTATTAGTTCCCTTTACCTTCATCAATACTCATGTATGTTACAAACAGTTAGTGTCAGTTAGTGGAAAAGGACCACCATAGCATCATATATATTTTGGATAGTGGACCAGTTCCAACACAGCAGTGCCCCAGGCATGTCTGCGCTGTTGTAGTGTGTTGCTCTGGAAGGAGTGTAAATAATAAAAAATCAAATTTCCTTTCATGAAGATGAATGATGACTGTCATATTTCTTATTGTCAGCTGAGCCATTAAGTCTGTCGTCCTTTCTTCTATTATTTCCCTCCCGTTTTTGTCCCAGTTGCGCGCCGTCCTTTATGAGGGCACGACAGTCATTCTTCAGAGAGAGAGACAAAGCCAGTGACCACGGCGCCCTGCTGTGCTTTCACTGAAGAAATGAGTTAGCCTGACGGAGTCGTCTTGCAGCGATTTTTCCAGCCTAGTGGTTTGAGAGAGAAACACAGACTAAGCTCAGATCATCACTGAAGCATACTGACAAAAAGCATCATCAGCCCGGGCCGCTGCAGCTCTGTCATTCCCCTGGCCTGTAGCCACTCTATTTAAAAGTGCAGGGTAGGGAACCTGCTTTTTTCTGAAGAGACCCACTATTGAAGTAAAGGTATAACAAGAAAAGAGGTGCTGGATGCAAAGCCCAGTCTGGCCACTCTTTATGCCCTCTATTGGACTGATGCTGTAAATGCATGCACTTTGAGTCTTTTGTGTGTGTGTGTGTGTGTGTTATATTTGTTTGTGCATTATAGATATACATATTTGTATTATACTATCTTTATTGATTGATTGATTGATTGCACAGAAACTACATGTTTAATCTTATAAAACTGAAAGGGCTGAACTTGGTTCCTAAGGTTGTGGACACGGAAACTTCTTATCACCTATACTTTGTTAAAACATGCTTTCTCAGCTTCTAATCAGTGCAGGCCAAACACCTCAAGTGAAAGGCATTCATGGTCAGAGACACACCCAAGACTTAAATGCAGCGATTATTAAAGATTTTGTGGCAGTGTTTGGGCACGCAAAGAGCATTAACCTTATTAAGATCCTTCAGTGAGATCATTTGCTTGTCTTTCATTAAATGAAACATGCATACACTGGACATGTTTTTATTCTGATATGCGACCTATCTGTAAATACATTTTATAGCTGTGAGTAATGGGCTTCTGTGTGTGTATGTGTGTGTGAGTGTGTGCGCTTGTCTTTCTGTGCTGGCACTGACCAGACGTATTTATGAGAATTTATAAGAAAAAAATGGGCAAACGTCTTTTTCATTAGGTCTCCCAGAGTTAATGCTGTGTTTAGAACTAGACTTAAGCTTTAGTTAGGGTTAAGGTAAGTTGTGGTCATGATGATGGTTGGTGTTAAGGCCCGGGAATAAAAAGATTTAGAAGCATTAAAATTAGTATGGCATGGTGTATTGATTTCTTTTCCTTTTTTGACAGTGTGCACATCCTGGCTTGGTGACCTCGTTCTGGATTCACGTTTCTAGATGTATCTCCTACATCTGAAGATCTAATGTCATCCACCTCACTGCCCTGTCTTTTAATAGTAGCTGCTTTGTGTGACACATATTTTGATGTAAAATGTAGATGCAGGCCATATAAAATGAGCATATTCTCATTTGTGTGATGCATAGAGAGGCATAGCTTTATTTTCTCTTAATTTTTTTAACTGCTACCGTTTATCTTTCAGTTAGTTGAGGAACAAAGCTGAGAGGAACATATGGTGAACGGCGCTCATGTTTCTCAGTAGCAGCTGAGTGGTGGGAGCAGATAAGCAGAGCGATAAAGACGTCTGATAGCGGCTTCATAAAGCAAAAGAACTGACAGTGAGGAATGAACAGGAGAGTGTGTGTGGAGAATCCAACTGTCGGTGCCCTCAACTTCAGTGAAAAAACATTAAAAAAAAAAAGATTCTACTACCACTATTATTACTACTACTTATAATAATAATAATAGCAGGCTCATAAACAGCCTTTAAGACACAAAAATTCACGAAAAGAAAGACGTGTGTCTTGTTTTAGCACTGCTGTTTAGCTAGCAAGCTACTTGCCAGCTCAGTCGGCCGATTTGAGGCTGTATCTTTTCTGGGTGAAAAATGTGTCTGAAGGACAGTGAAGTGTGGAAGTGTGACAGGTTACATTAGCCAGCAAGTTTTGTGCTGAATGGAGTTTTTTGTCTGATTCTCTAAACTCTTACATGCGCGTAGGGCCCCCGTGTGCCCCTCGTTTTCGACCGAGCACTGTGGGTGAAAAATGTGCTTAGTTTTGAGCCTTTAATCGACTGAAGTGCTTTAGTTTGAGAGTGAGAGCCGATCTTGCTGGATGGCAACTTTTTCTTTGCGCAGTTTTAATGGGGGTTTTAAGGGGACCAGGTATCAAACTCACTTTAAGGATCAAACACACTGCGTCACCATGCTGCCCAGCCTTATTGCTCTTGAGCTCCAGAAAGTAACTATAGCAAGTAACCATCTATGACTTCTGCTAGTACTACTATTATTAATAATAAATACCAATTATTATTATTAGTAGTAGTAGTAGTAGTAGTAGTAGTAGTAGTGGTAGAAGTAATAGATTTTATATTCAGTTGGGATTATTAACTGAAAATAAATGTATTTGCCTCTTAATAACATTTAATATTTTCTAAGCAATAGGTAGCATAGTTTAATATGGGACTTTAGTTGCAGTTGTGTTAGTTTAAGCTGATGCTTTGCTGTAGTTTTGCTGAATATGTCGCTTTACAGTTTACCTGCTCTGTTCTCAGTTAGAGACGTCCCCACTGTTGGTGGTCATTGATATCTACATTGAAACAGTTCAACAGTGTTTGCCCATAGAATTGGCTGTTTCTGTCTTCTTTGGGGGGGCATGAGTTGGATAAACATTTCTAGGTCATTGCCACTAGTCAGACTGTGTTGTCATGGTGATTTTGAGTGGTGTTGTAATAGACAGATGTACCTCTATTTATCTGAGGTCCAAACAACATAGATTAACAAACAAGTCTGTAAACAGGCAGCTATGGCTGTGCATGTGTGTGTTTTTCCACCATAGATTGTTTACACCAGTGGGCTATAAATGTGCTCTGATGGCTTTGTTTACTATTGTTTTCTGTTGTTTTTGTGTAGTCAGTAAATGGCCAGTTTGTAAAAAGTTGAGTTTTTGTTCTATATCCAACACGTTATGTTTTCTGGAGGTATACATAGCTGTTTATTTCAGACATCCTTGTTCCATGTGTAATCTGGATATCTGAGTTTGAAATCATTCTTTTGTAGCAGTTGTTGCCAGGTTGGACAAGTTTTAAAGAACAAAGACAAAAAGTCCACTCAACCTAACAAATAGACTACAATATTTAGAGTTGCTATAAAACATTAATCATCCAGTTTTAATACAACCAAGCTGGTCCATGTCGTTGAAGCTGATTAAAACTTGGCAGATTAGAAACGGCAACAAATTTGCTATCCTGCTGTTAAAACTACATCCAAGGAATCCTAGCAGAGTGTCCTTTCACATACATATAAAATAAATAAAATATTGATAAATATAAATATACAATTTGAAATAAATAATGCTTTAAAAATGTATTTTGACAAACAAGAGCTGTTAGATCATTCTGGTCATTTACATTTATGGCATTTAGCAGATGCTCTTATTCAGAGCGACTTACAATAGTGTTTTGTTGTCTACTCAGAGAATGTATCTATAGCTATTGCATTCTAGATTAGTGCACATATAGCCCTTAGAACTCAGAGTGTATTAGTAAAACCGGTGTTTGTTCTCCTACACGCTCGTTGTTGTTTTGCTCAGTGCGCCGCCGCTCGGCCGCTCTCCGGACCCTCTCCCTCTGCGGGTTTTCCCCACCCACTTGGAGGCGGAGACTGTCCTGAAAGTTTTCGCGAATTCAAAGATCTTGCGTTTTTGAAATTTTGGCATTTTTGTTCTTTCATATAAGAAGTTGTTTTGCTGTGTGACAACAGTTTACCATTTGTTGTGCTTCTGGCGCGGATCTGTGCCGCTCGCATTCTAAGGGTTAAGTACTTTTGAAAGAGAAGGGTCTATAGTCAACATTTAGACAGCCCATGGAAGTTAAATCTACCTCTGAAGCACTGGGACACAAAAGGTCTTGACAGTTTTTCATGCATCTTATAGGATGGTGAGTCACGCTGTACTAGAAGCTCGAAGGGCCTGATGTACAAATCAGGCTTTGACCATTGCCATCAGGGAGGGAGGACCTGGTCCATTTTTGGAATTTGGCAGACATCACAGTTTTAATTTGATGTGGGCACTTACTGGAAGCCAGAAGAGGGAACCCAGCAGTGACATGACATGAGTGATTGTGGGATGATTGAGCTGTGCTGCTGCATCCTGGATCTGCTGCAAGGGCCTAATAGACCAGCCTGGACTGAGCTGCAATAATCAAGCCTTGAGATGACATGAGACTGAACAAGCACCTGGGTGGTCTCCTTAGAGACAAAGGGTCAAATCCTCTGGATATTGTAGAGAAGAAACCAGCATGACCGAGTCTGGTTTGCAGCATGAGCTGAGAATTATCAATTAGTATAGTTACCTAGAAGACATTTCGGAGAAACTTGGATAATGTGTTCTGAACAACTTTCCAAAAGTTATTGGTTTAGACGTGTTCACCACAGTAAACCTACTGAAAGAAGATGATTAATGCCTCTCAAGTTGTAAGTAATAGTTAGTGTGTGTGGTTTTGTGCCTGGGCTACTCATTTCTTCCCAAAGCGTGTCATTGTGTCCACCCTTCACAGGCCTCAAGGCTTCAGACTCTTTGCTCAGTGTTGCATGATGGAGAGGTTCATATGACTGAAGAACAGGATGTGGAATCGTCTTGGGCCACACACAGAGTGTGTGTTTGTGGGTCAGGCATGGTCACTGAGGTGGTGCAAGGAAAAGACAAGTTGAGACAGAGGACGTCTCACGGCCCGCCTCGTTTTGACAGGTCTGGAGTTCCGCAGCGCTCTCGATTTTGTAGAGTTTGACACCACAGGCTAAAGAAGAAAGCATCTCATGCAAGTCCCACCTGAAAACATCTGTACCGTTATTTTATATGCTATTTTTAAAAAATGGACTCCATTCCATTTGAATCCCAAATTTAACTCCAGCCCCGACATCTGTAAAGGTTCGCCTTGCGAAGCTCTAACTTTCTCATGATGATCACTCATTTCCAGGTTCCTCTACTCCTCTCTCTTTCATCTGGAGCTCATTGAGTCCACGTTTTGAGCAAACCCTTCCCAGGCCTCCCCGCTGGTCTCTCGTGTGGAGGGAGGAAACTCTCCACTTCAAAGATGTACAGTGATGAATGTGTGGAAAGCCTCACAGTGTTAGACTACGTGTGGCGTGAGCTATCATCTGGAAAAGCTATTACACCTCTCTGTTACTGGGCTGGTCTAAATGTTTCACGTGATGACCAGGATTACGGTTGAGGTGAATGAAAACATGAAGCGCGGTTAAGTGATTAAAGGACAATCTGCACAACTGGATAAATCTGGGTTTCTGAAGAGTGACAGGAGAGAACAGACGGGCAGTGTCACTTTACTGCTACTCGTAGCTAATATCTTCAGTTAAAACTCGACCCCTTGTTTCAGTTCACAGCCACAGTTCGTTATGCATAACGCTGACTGGCTATAACGAAACTGGTCATACCGGATAGTGCAGTATCTGCCATGCACTGCTAAAAGCATATCTGTCCAATCTGTTCATCTCAACATGAATTTGAACAAGATCCCATTTGGCAAGGGGAAGCCCTTTGTCTTTGGCTTCGGGAGGTCCGGATTTAAGATTTATCCTGAAAACTGCCCGGTCAGTTATTCGATACTGAAGCTGCCCCATCAGTGTGATTTAGTTGTGATGTACATAATACATTAAGAAAATAATTTGATATATATTAAAATATATCAAAATCCTAGACAGATGGCAAATTTTGGGACTTGGGAGTGACTTTCATATGCAAGTGAGTATGCACTATATTAATAACTATATTAACTATATTAATAACTGTAAATGCAAGGACTGAAATATTTTAAGTCAGTCACCAGATGGTATTTAAAGATCTTTTGTTGAGCATATTAAGTTTTTTGGGAACACCAGTTACATGAGTTACATGATTCATGATATACTGCAATTACTACATAATTTCTTAGAAGTGAAATCTGTGAAGTTGTAGAGAAGTAGCATTGTAACTGAACTGTGATATATATATATTTGTTTCTCTGTGTCTCTCTATTACAGCAATAATCACACTAAACTCTGTTATATATATATA
>JBBPCZ010000115.1:23814820-23840822 GCA_037974445.1 Brycinus macrolepidotus | reverse complement strand
TTTGTGTGTGTGCGCACAATACATATGTGGCATGTTATTATTAGATATTGATACTTACATGCATATAGTACATTTGAGGCATAGCATTATTACTATTACATATATAAATATAGATATGTAGAACGCAAATGGAGTGTATTATTATTATTACATATATACACTTACATTTATGTAATGTATATGAATACTACTGTAACTATATATGAGGGTAGTTTATATGTGTGTGTGTGTGTAATATATGTGGGGGATATTATTATTAGATATTGATACATGTAAATAAAACACACGGGACACATTTTTATCACATATAGATAACAAATATATAATACAAATGGGGCATATTAATATCATTATATATAGACACATACATGTAAGTAACACATTTGGGGCACATTATTATTACATATACATACATGCATATTTACAATTCATATGGGGCATATTGATATTTCATAGACATACTTACATTTATATAACACATATGGGGCATATTATTATTACAGTTATGTTAGTGAGTTCATTTTACAGCCACTCCTTCTCCCCAAGGCAGCCTGTGAGAAATATTCTGTCATAATTTTGGACATTGTCTCTCTTTACACATTTTGTTTTTTTGGAATGTGACATAGTCAGGGCGCATTTCTATTCTCATATTGCTTCATACACTCCGTAGTTGTGGTGGTTTTGCAATGGTGTTTATACCCAAAGCATATTGTTACTATTAAAATGAATTGGAACCACGTGTGTATATTGCATTTTAATTGCGATTTAGTCACTTCCAAACACCAGCTCCTTTTCATATGCAGGTTGCATCGTTTTGTTCGACCTCCTGCAGTCCAGAGTACTTTTGATCCCACTGTTAACCCCCAGCCCATCCTTTGGAGTGCTCATAAAATTCTACACTCCACTCCACTAATTATTGGTGTGAGGTTGCATGTTTAAAACAACATCGCTACTTTTTTCATAGGTTTAGACATTTTATGGTTTGGACTTGAAAGGGAGGCGAAAAGTAGTCCTGATTAGCTTGAGGAAAACCAGAGAGAGAAATACAACGGCTAGTCCAAGTCCAAGTTCAAGGTCAAGGTGAGGTTGAAGTTGAACATGCGCTGCTAATTGGGTAGTAAAGCGTTTCCTCCTTTCTAAGAAGGAGGCTGGATGCTTTATGGGACGTACAGTCAGGTCTGGCTCTTGTTTGACTTTCACTTGATAAACCTGCAGACCTTTGTTTGTATTAACCTGCAGGTTTGACATAAAACGTACTTCTTTTCTGAGAAAATGTTCTGAGAAGCTGAGAGCAGCAAGCCTGACTGAACAGGGTGTAAACTCAGTCACTGCTGGAATGAAGAATGAAAAGTGGGAGTTGTCACAAAAAAGCCCCTGATGCTTTTGGCAAAGGGAGTCGAAGAGGGGAGGAGTACAGTACACCGTAATAACTCCCCTCCCATGGCCGATATTTCAAACCCAAACAGCCTTCCCACTAGGAGTCATTTCTCATTTTTTAATCATAGAACCGGAGCACAAATCAACCAGCCCACTTGGACCTGGTCCAGCAGAAACACTGGCTTAATTTTCACCCCCTTTTCAAGTCTGGGGTCATTTACACCCTGACCTGCTCGCTCTCTTTCTTTTTCTCACTCTGTCTGTCAGTCGTTCTCTGTCGTTCTGTAACTCTTTCACACATACATCCCTACAAGCTGAAAGCAGCCACTCTGAATCAGAGCCTCACACACCCTAAGGGCCTATTAAAAGAAATAGCCTCAATACATCAGCACACAGCCTCTGTAGTTGTCGGCACTTGGGCTTTTTCTGGGGGAGTTAGAGTCTGTATAAACATCGCATAGGTTGTTTAGTATCTGAAGTTTGGGTTGTTCATTTCAGTAATGCTTCAATGGAGTGGTCATGGTTCAGCAGCCTCATATTCAGGAGACCTAGATTTGTAGAGAAACGTGACTCCTTTTTAGTGGTTTGGAACCTGACACTATGTATTTTTCCCCTCTAATTGTTAACTTTGACCCTGACCTTGGAGTTTATTAACTTATTAAAACAGTGACACACCATTTTCCACCACTGTTTTTTTTTTCAGCTAAACTGTTCACTTATTCATGTACCAGACTGGTATACCAATGAAAACTCATGAACGTCAGGACATAATTCAGAATGACAAACAAATTTGCCCCTTTTCAGACATACCTAAGGAAAGTTTTCCTCTAAACCAGCACGTGGCGGCCTGGTGGCCTCCTGGCAAACACTGGAAATGCGTCGCGCCGTCTTTCGCAGCTGTAAAATGACTAAGTGAGATTTATGGGGTTGTCATTGAGTGTGGAGAAAGCAGTGGTCTACCACTTCGTCTTTCAGCCCAGAAAGAGATGGAGACAGCCCCTGGAGGATACCGAAATCAACAGGGAGCAAACCACTGTCCCATTCTGTCCCAGGCTCTGCTGGAGCTTCTTCTGTTTTATTCAGTGCTCTGGTTTTATCCAGTCTATTATGGTGGTGCTGTATAGTTAGAAAAGCACACAGTAAATTTGAGTTCTGGGTCTATGAACAGTCTTGAGGTTTTTCTTCAACTACGCACTTGTCTGTATTTTCTGTTTTAAACATTCAGGCCTATAAAAAGGTCCACATCAGGCCTGTACTGTATTTTGGTCTGACCTGTTTAAAGGTTAAAGCGTTTTTGAACGTATGCCTTCAAGACACAGGAGAGAGGAAAACCATCTGCCCCATAGCTCATAGGCACATGTGTTAGAGAAAAGGCTGTATGTGGTTAGTTGATTAAAGAATAAATTAATTATTTTTTGTCTGCATTAGCTAAACACCCTTGGAGTATTTGTCTTCGAAATGACCTTTTATTTTGCCCTCGTAGTATGTAATATCGTGCTGTGATAATATCACCTCCACTCTAAAGCCCAGAAACCTGCTGACGCATTGTTTTACAGCCTTGCTGGCTCCAGAGTGCCACCCTTGCATTTCGAATGAGTGTAAATGGAAACCTCTGTGGAAAGAGAAGGGAAGCAGGAGAGATGTTTGTTCTTGTGCTGCGGTGTTCAGGAAGCTGTGCAGCTGCCGAGCCCTGTAGGCATTACCCATTCTCTCCCCGGCCCTCACAACCTGTGATTAACGCAAACTGCCGGCTCCTTAGCTCGACCATCCAAAATTCGCCAGGCTGTTTTTGTCCTCCCTTGACACTCTGGCACGTATAATTCCCTTTTTCCATTGGTGAAGACTCCGCTCAGACTGTAACCGCCGAGTAATTTAGGCTCCGCAGGAGAGATGGGGTGGAAGTATCCCTGCAATGCTGATTGTTGCCTACCAGTGCCAAGTACAAATGAGAGGCATTTAAAGAAGTAATGAAAAAAGAATTGCGTTCAAATGAAGAACACCCTGAAATGTTTCTTGAGGATGCAGGGCATGCAGTACCTGCCGCTAAGTGCTTTTATATAGCTGAAAGTGCCATATTGACCTTGCTGAATGAATCAGCAAGATGGAATAATTGGTTGTTCAGTGTGAATCTCAAGGTGCTACTGAGTTCTTCTCAAACACTGTTGTTTGTAAATGTCTCACTTGTGGCTGAATGTCATTAGAGTGACAGATGGAGCAATTTTAGTTGCTCTATTAAAACGACAAGCGATCGCTGAATTGCAGTTCTTTGACTGGGAGGGTTCAGTTAATCACAGGCATTTAGCTGGATGGTGAGGGAACAGCTGTAAAATTGTGATTTGATTTGACTTTATTTGTTGTGAATGTCCAAGCATGGGAGATACTTTGATGAGTGAAAATCAGATGAGACAGATGAGAAGTACCGCATACATACTGAAGACCCAAACTAGTTCACAGAGGAGCTGTTCCACCAACAGTAGCCATGCAGACCACATAATGAAAGATGTACAAACCACAGCAGATGAAGATGAAGAGGCTGAGAGAAAACTGTGCTCAGGAACTTGACTGTCCTCCCATGAACCTCTAAAGAGCATCAGAGAACTTAGCTGTGAAAATTGTCTCTTGCTAAATGAGGGGAAAATGTGAAAATGTGTTAAATTGTGTTACACTGGCTTGACCTAATTTCCCTTGTATTTATTATCCTAGTTAGAGTCTGCAGATTCACTTTATCTAGACTGTGTTCATTCGTCTGAATGCATTTTTACATAGAGACTGAGCACTGTGTGTGCGTGCATGTGCATATGTGCGTGTGCATGAAACGGAGTGGCCTGGCCTGAACCAGGTGTGTTAGTGTGTCAGTGTGGTAGTATTCCAGTCTGGGCTGGCAGCAGCTGTCACTGTGCATCTGCTGCAAGTCCTCACTCTTCAAACTGCTGTCATGCTACCATTGTCACGTATCCAGTCCCATTCAGTCACCCAAAAACGCAGCATATGTGCACAGATATAAGGGTTTCACAATATGAGTAAAGAGTTATATTGCTATTATATTACTACAGTGAGAGGAAAAACGTTTTAACACACTCTTTTTAATATGCTTTCAGTCCATATATGTCCACTTCAGTCTTTAGATGTCTTTTGACTTTGTACTTCTAAATATGAACAGATAAGTGTGTATTCATAAGGGGAAAAAGTATTCAGACACTAAATTAGAACATACAGGAAAAACATGTTTTAAAAATAATATTAATAGTGCTGTTACCTCACAGCAAGCACTTCTTCATTTTGACTCCTGGCCGGGGCAGCCAAAGGTCTTTTAAGATAAGATCAGATAAGATAACCCTTTATTAGTCCCACAAGTGGGAAATTTGCAAAATTTTCTGTGTGAAGTTTGCATTGTCTCAGCGTGTCTGTGTGGGTTTTCACAAACAAGAGGCATTTAAAGAAGTAATGAAAAAAGAATTGTGTTCAATTGACAAACACATTCACACACTCTCTCGCATCCCCAATTCACACTGACATGCACGTCTTTGGAGATGCGAGTGAGTGTGTGAATGCGTGTGTGAATGTGTTTGTCTGCATGACTGCCCTGCAATGAGCTGGTGACCTGCCTAATGATGGGTGGCATTCAAGATTCAGTATTCTTTATTTGTCACATATATAGTTATAAAACTACAACATGTAGTAAAATGTGCCCCTGAGCTGACCCGCAATAAAGTTCAGCGGTTCAGATAGTGGATGTATGGATGGATGAATTAATATTAATGCTGCAAAAATAAAAATGTTCTTGTACAAAGTGCACTCGGTGTCATTGTAAAACACTTTGCCAAATTTTATGCAACAAGTAACATTCATGGATAAGGGGAGCAACCATCTCAGTTTCTCAGAGACAAGATTCATGAAATGGAGCTGCATCAGGTAACTGGGGCATTACCCGTCATCAAAGGAAACCTGAACAGAGCAGTGCACTGGGAGATTTTAGAGGAGGATTTAATCTCATCAGCCAAGACAGAAGAGAAGAAGAGGAGACATTTCAACAAGACAACAACTCCAAACATGCAGCCAAAACAACCCAAGAGTGGTCTCTAAAGTAGGTGTTGGCATAGCACAGCCAATCTCCTGAATCTAATCCCGCTGAAAATTTATGGAGGGTTTTGAAATTGAAAGTTCAACAGAGTGACCCTCGTAACCTTGGGGAATTGAAGATGGTTTGCCAAGAGTAATGAGCCAAAACTGGACCACAGTGCTCCAAAAAGCTAATAAATTCTAACTGTGGATGTCTCAAAGCTGTAACTGCCAGCAACATCTTTGCAAAGTGCTAATGTTATTAATCTTTGTTTATGCCTATGAGTACCTACTTTCTTGTTCATATTATACAGTACATACAGAATCAAAAGACAGTATGTATGTACATCTGAAGTAAATATGTGTACTGGAAGTATACCAAATAATAAAGACAGAAGTGTCTGAGTACTTCTCCTCACTGTATATAAATACTGTACAGTATTGGATCAGCTGTTATACTGTACCTTGCAACAAATTAAAAATACATCGAATCCTTAATGTGTTGTGGATAGACTGGCCTGTATTATTTTGATCTATATTGTTTTCATTTATTGGCTCTCATGAATGCCTTGATTTATCCAAACACTTGAACACTTGTTAGGAACACCACAAAAAAACATAGTAATTGTAGTATAATGGATGTAACAGTCATGTTGCACTTTCCTGCAGTATTTTTAGTGCAAAATCCACTATTGCAATTATAATTAATGTATATTGTTCATCTCTGTGTGTCCGAGTGCATGGCCTGCTCGTGACCTGAGTGTAACATGGTGTGAAACTTGCTGCACTCAGACGGGACAGTAGGTGAATCCTGCCAGTCTGATTAGCAACAGCCAGGCTGCCCTCTTTCAAAACAGATGGACGACCCACAGGCTGGCAGGCCGAGCCAGAATAGGGAAGTAGCCCAGCTCTGCCCAGCCAATGATATCTCCCGGCCATCTCAAAGTCATGAGAGTCCTGTGCCGCATGGTCATTCATGTTTTGCCGTTGTTTGTTGGAAAGGTGCTCTCTCTGTAATGTCCAAGCTGTTGAACACAAAGCTTCTTGAGCAGCTTGGTGCTCAGCATGGCTCAAAGAGTTTCGACCAGCTCCGTCTTCCACTCTGGTCATATGGTGAAGTCAGCTGACTCCTTAAGATGCTCATATCATCCCATAGTTGCCCTGTCCCACTGAGTGTTTCTAAAATAAGCAGAAAGAGCAGATTTTTCAGTGACCCACGGGTGTTTTATTAGCCTCTTCTGTTGTCTCGCAGGCAGTGGCCATTTGGTGCTAATGCAAACTTAATGAATTTGTGCTAATTTAATTATCTCTCTCTGTCCCTTTCTGTCTTTCTTTCTGTCTGCAGGTGGGATGAGAGCAGCTCCATCAGCAGTGGCTTGAGTGACGGATCTGATAATATAAGTTTAGAGGAGCTGAATGCCAGCTCTTCCCTCAACTCCCTCCCCACCACACCTGTCGGCTCCAGACGCAACTCCTCTGTAATGGTAAGACCCCACAAATCTTGTTCATCTACACCTGGAGTTCCCAGTCGGTCTTGCGGACCCCACACTATCCACATCTTTTACTTTCTGTCAGTGGCAGCTGGCTTTTTGGGTTTTAAGCGCTAGGACAGGCACAAAATATGTGAAGTGAGTGGGAGGACACTGGGCTTAGTGAATATAGAGACAGATGTAGAGTTGCAATTATTACATTTGTTTTTATTTTTTTCCTTCGTTAATTTTTTAAGCAGTACTTAGCTGCTTTAATGGACCAGACATCCCTGCTTTCCCTTATCCAGCACACCTGAATCAGCTTATTAACTAATTCACCAGTTGCTCATAGGTATCTTAATACAAAAATGTATAAAACATGGGGTCCTCATGGCTGACTTTGGTTGGGGGGTTAACTCCAAATCTACACTGACCTGAAACCAAATTTTATTATGGTCAGTATTGTGCTAACACTACCATGACAGTATATTGGAAGACACCATAAATAATTAAATAATTAAATAATTAAATAATTGTCTGGTCAAACTTCCTGTTCACAAGAATGTTAGACTTTATTTGGACTGACCTTTATGAAAACATGGTGAAATATTGACAAATGCCAGGATCCTTTACTTTTTGTTAATTGCTGATAGGGATGGGTATGGAGAATCGATACTAAATTGGTACCAGTTCCTGATCAATACCTAAATAACAATAAGCTCCTGGATAAACAGTGCTGCTCCCAATATTTATGCAGCGTTAATGCATTCTAACATATCTGTCATTCAAACAGTCGATGCTGCATTGAATCAGTGGATTGGATCACCACCACACCTTTGTTGACAAGACCTTTGTACTGATTGCTCATCCCTCATTTTTATACAGGAAACCTAGGAAACATTTTACCTTGTTAAGCCAAATTATGGAGAGTAATGTCAATAACAGCATTGACAAGTATTGACATTTATAAGCAGTATCAGTATCAATTTGATGTTGGTAAAATCCCATCCCTAATTGCTGATATCCATTTGCATGTTGTGGCAACATCGGAGATGATTTACTGTCCCTATAATAACATAACATGTGATTAACATAAGACCAGTAATTCGCAAAAAAAAGCCTTAAATTTAGTCTACTAGTGCAACTACTGTGGATAAAGTGTTACTTGTTTTGTAAAGTGTTTATGTGTTTATGGGTGGAGGCCTGGACCACACACCAAAATAAATGCATTGTTTATGTCTCTGGATTTCGGCTGCATTCATTCGCTCGTCAGCAGCAGAACAGGATTACACATATTGCTTGGTTCTATGCTAAGTCATGTAAAGATTTTGTATTTGGTGGCAGTATATTAGAATTTCATAATGCAATCTGAGATTTTTATTTTAAGATGTGCTTGGAGGTGGCCTACTTTTTGTGTGTGAATTTAATGCTTGCCTTTTGACATTGCGAATCCTGATGCAATCCGCCAGTAACCGTCGGTCAGTGTGTGTGTATAAGATATGTATCCTTGACCTGGATCTGTCCGTTGTGTTTGTGTGTATTTGCGTTTCTCTGTGACTCAGCCCTGCTCCCCCTGAGCGTGTCTAATTTAGTCAAAAATACAAAGTCGTCTTTGGATGCACCGTCCCACAAGAGCCCAAAAATAACAACCGAAAATCACGCAACACCAGCTAACTTTGGTACGGATATTTTGCATCCATCAAACTCCAGGCCTGATAAGGAAGTCTGAACCATATGAGAGTCCTGGCTTCAGTTTCCTGCATATGAATTAGGAGCAGCTGAAGCGTTATTCCATACTTCCTTTGTTCGCCTGAGATATAGACCTACGCTGAGCAGCTCTTGCTGAAATCTTTGCTCCGAGATACTTGTAATTAAGTTGCAAGTGTGGCAGTTCAGACTCAGCGGGAGTGAGGAAAAATAAAGCCGTGTTAATAGGCTTGCTAGGTTGCTATGGCAGCACTGCTTTATTATATCATGGTTGAGATATGAGATCTTGGGGATGTGTGGTGCTGTTCAACGTGCCATCTGCGCTTTTATAGCGAATTAGGAAAAGAGGATGCCAGCTCTTGGCATTGCCGTTTACATTTATTACACCATGTGCTGTACTGTGCTGTATTGTGTACATTTCCCAGCACTTCAAATCGAGCATTACTGGCAGTTCAACAAAAGCTAATCACAAGTCACTTAGATCCACAAAGAGCAAATGCAGTTTTTTGTTCCAGAATCAAGTCAGTCGTTAGGCCCTGTAGAGAGCTTAGAAATGTTCTTGGCTTGGTTTTCTGAGGAGGGAGGACTACTTGTAAAGTTGCCACTATAACCAACATCTGGCGATCTCAAAACACTGGTCACTTAATGTATTGCATAATGCATATATATATGTATATATGTTTTATAGACCCTCAATAGTTTTGGTAGTTCTGAATGAGTGCTTACATACATTTAAGTGTCTATCATTTACATGCATTTAAATATCATTGTTTCTTCAGAGCAAATAATACTAGTAGACTGAAAGAGTGTTTTAATAGTCAGCTGAAGCCTAATTGCTCACATGCCGTATGCTGTTATAGAAGCTGTGACTATATCCTCTCATTCACATACAGCTTACTTTTTATATGAATAAATAACATTTTATTTATAAATAAATGAAAGCTCTAACTTTTTTTTTTACTTTTCGGATAGCAACAACCAATGATTTAGGCAAACCCTACACCAGGGATGGCCATCTCTTCTGGAGGGCAAGTATCCAGCACAGTTTTGTAGTTCTCCTTCTCAAGCAGACTCACTGAACCTGGCAGTTAACAGATGAGTTGAGCCAAGTGTATTTGAGCAGGGAAATCACCAAACTGTGCAGGACACCAGCCCTCCAGGACTGGAGTTGCACAAACCTGCAATACACATATAATACCAAATCATGAAATCGCCTCTTAATTCAGTAAGTGGCCTAGTGGTTTGGGAGTTGCCCCTGCAATCGGAAGGTTATGGGTTTGAATCCCAACACTGCCAGTAGCACCACTGAGGTACCCTTGAGCAAGGTACTATCCCCACACTGCTCCTTGGGTGCTGCGTCGCTGGCTGCCCACCGCTTCACTTGGTGAATGGGTTAAATGCGGAGAAGGAATTTCACGCTGTGCTGTGCTGTGGTGTGTTCGCATGTGACAAAAATGGCCATTTTACACTTTAATTCATTTAACTGTTGTATGTGAGATAGTATTTTTCCATTGCTCCATACAAAAATGAGGCACTTGGTTTACGAAAACCTAATATGCCACAAATAGCACACGGGCAAACAATAAACTACTCTAAATCATGAGGTTGTTGCTGTGGCATCTTCCAGCCTATTATTGGTGGTGTACTTCAGAAGTGATTTACTGTGAAGTTTTTGTGGTGAGAAAATTATGTTCATGTGGCTCGTATCGGCCGTGTTATGTAGGAATGCGTCAAAACATGACCTGAGACCTAAATTTGGAGCACGCCACGGACTCAGACATCTTTGAAGTCACGAGCAGAGAGAAAACGTGGAGATGTCCTAGGAGAGGGTTCAGTTTTCTTTGGAGCGCACTAAGTGTTATGCTTCCTTAAGACTGAAATCAATCTCTCTCGCCATCATGTTTTTCTACGGCCCTCTAGACGCTCAGATCAGACTGCTGATTACTGCGACTGATTTTGGGACTGCTTGCAAGATAACAGACGAACACATAAGATTCAGACAAAATATGCTGCACATATTCGCATGCTTTTCATTGCAATCCTTTTGTTGTTCTTGCGCAAGTTTTCAGAAGAGCACTCCAAAAAGACCGTAATTAAGTTTTCAAAGCGATTTTTCCATGATGTCTTGAGGTTATCCGCTGTGGTGTTATGCCCGTAAGAGTCAAAGACATAGAAAGTGTTGTGTGTTTGTTTTTTCAGCTGCGTACAGATGCAGAGAAGCGCTCCTTGGTGGAGAGTGGTTTAGCCTGGTACAGCGAGGACAGTAAGGCCTTTCGGAAGGCCGACAGCGGGGCCTATGAAACTGGCAGCCTGAAGACCGAGTCCTCCAGTAAGTACCGAAAAAGCAGGCCAACAGAGGGTGCTGTGCAGGAGAAGTCAGGAAAAGGAGAGCTGAAGAAACCACAGAGTCTTGGACAGCCTGGAAACTTCAAAAAGGGACGTAATCCTCCAGTTGGTGTCACTTCTCCCATCACACACACCTCACAGAGTGTGCTGAAAATGACAGGTGAGAATAAAGAATGCCCTGGTATATTGCATGTTGTATGTTTTGTTAAAGATGGGATGGTATGAAAATTGTGACCAGTATTTGGTATTATTGTGGTATTTTTAAATATAAAGAAAATGTTTTTAAAGCATAAAACTGATGAATACACATTTTTTTCACCATATATTATATGGATAGACGTTTTTAATGCAGTGTTGGGATAGAGACTCAAAAGTAATCTATTACAGATTACTGTCTAAATCTGTAAGGGCATTTCTCTACTTATTACTTTTTGAAAAACGTAATCCCACTTATTTATACAGTACATCTTAGTTACTCTCTGAAATCTCTATAAATCTGAACCAGCCGGAAAGTACAAGACCAAAAGCCAAATAGTCTTTTCTGTACTTTATTCAGAAGTGCTGTAAAATATCATTAATTACTTGTCATCTAATCAGGTGTCAGTGCATTACTGCAAACTTGTGAATGTAAATTTAGACAAATTAAATGACTAGCATTCTGAAAATACATCAGGATTTATTATAGCACAAAGGTAAAGACTGCAAACTCATACAGAAAGTTTCATACATTTTAAATGGCATTTCTGCTATAAGTGCTAGCAACTAACAAGTCAACATCAAATATTCCACACTCGTACCTCGTTAAACAGTGTCTATTAATTTGCACATCAGTGTGCAAACACTGGTCCTAGTGGTCCTAAATTTCCTAATTTCTTCTGTACAGCAAAGAAAATCAGCCACCAGTCAGATGCCTATGAAGTCTTTATTAACTAAAAAAGTAGTAGATTGCATGAAACAATCTCCAATCACTTAAGCTCATCATAAAGATAACTCTGTAGGTAAGCATAACATTCATACTGTGCCAAAGTAATACATTTAGACATCTTAGATGTTTCTTTCTACCTCTGTTTATTCTTAATTTTATTGATTTTATGGGACAGGGCTTCTGGTTGGCTCCTGGAATTACTAAATGTTAGCTTTTCAAATTGCATACTCAGTTTTGTAATCTAACCACTGGCTTACAAATCTGCTTTTCTTAAATTGTTTCACATTTGTGTGAATTAAGCTTGTGTTTCATGTAAAAGATCTGTATATGCAGTGATTAAAACACTGCTTAACAAACACTTCCATAACAAATAAGTTCACGGAAACGTACTCAAGGATTGCTTTATATTAAGTTATATTAACTTCTGTTTGCAGTTATAAGACAATAAGAGAAGTATGAGAAGGGAAAAGCTCTCAGAAATAAAATACCCTTGAACAGCACATACCTATCTTACCACCTAGGAAAACATAACAATGGCAAAGAAACAAAAACCACCCAAAACACACAGTATCCCCACAACAGCAGTGCCACGGCTTATAGTAAACACCAACTAAAGTGAGGTAGACAATAATCCCCTATAACACCCCCTATAAGCTGCCTAAAATAATCACAGCCTTGCATTCAAAACGGGCTAGAAAGAGAGCCCCCCCAACAGCATTCCTTACTAGTGCGCTGGTGTTGGTTGTACAAAGCAGAATCTGATTTTGGGTGGATTATGTGTGAGTCAGAGCTCCAATCTGCTGTTGTTTTACCAACTTTGTTGATAAAGTGCCAAACCTTTCTGTTATCAGTTTCTGTTATACCACACTGACTCTCTAAAACACTCGGAATGGTATATATACAAGCCTAATGATGATCTCTGTCACACACACATACACACTCACAAACTATCTGTCTCTCACACACACAGAACACACACACATTCAGCAAGGCTACCCAGCTATTACTTGTTAACAAGTCCCTGCTGAAACAAGTTTCAGTTTCTAACATTGAAGTTCCGTACACTTTCTGCATCACACAAGACTACCTTTACAGTTAGGCCAATCACAGTTTCATCACACACTTCAGGCGTAAACATTCAAAATGTTTTAACTATATAAACAAGCTCAACCAAAAAGCGAGTAAACAGAAACAACCATGTGCACTACTATTACTCATATCATACTCATACTTTATTTAGGTGCAATTTAATTGGAAAAATTGGTTAAAATTGTGCCTTGTTTAAATTCACAATAACATCCTCTTATATCTAGAATAGCAGGAAATGTGCACCATGTATTGCAGTTTATAATAGAAATAGGACAAAATCGCTTTACATTTTGCCACTGTAATTATTGTAATGTATGAACCCAAAAGTTTTGTTTTAATTGCATTGTGCTGCATTTCTTAGAGACATACGTATAAGTAAAACAGGTAACAAAAGTCTTATCAAGTCTGTTATGCAAGAATTAATGCATTTAATGCATTACACAACTTTACTGTAATGAAAAAATATATGTCTGCTTTGTTCCTTTTTACTCTCGGCACTGATTATAACCCCAGAAATCAAGCAGAATTTAAACTGACATGAAATTAGCATCAGCACTACTACGGTCTAGCCTTTATAACTATGTGAATTTGTGTTATCCTGGTTTGTGCTTTGCAGGGAGTCTGCAGCGGTGGGCTGTTTACTTCCACACATTTATCAGAATGCTTGGATTTCACAATGTTTAACTTATTGGATTTTACACCGTAATATGTCATTACCAGAAACCACCCCATCCCTAGTTTATATGCAGGATATGTAGCCTGCACGCTTCCATCCATGCTCTTCAGAAGAGGTCAGGAAATAAGATGACTCCAGGCATGTAAACACACCGTTACACCGTTGCTCATCACACAATTTCCTCTGCAACTAGCATATGCTATCACACGCAGACACAGCTCAGCTGTTGGTGCATTCCTTCTCGACATCAAAGCCCTTTCCCCGGGCTCTGGCGAAGGTCATGGTGGTAGAGAGATGACTTCTGCCGCATGATCTGCAGCAGATACAGACATGCAGACTTAAAAACAGCACAACACTTATCTGCCTTTCCTGGATCTCTGTGACTCTGATCTTGCCTAAAACACAAAGTCTTTTTGTTCTACGAACCCGCAGGCCCACTCGACAGGATTAAGTGTTAATGGCTTGGCATTATGAGTTGGAAGTGATCTGGGGTCAGTCAAAGGAGGAACATATTTGTTAGCTTGTTTTGCTAGCCACCCTTGTCATCCCTAACCCCTCTGAAATGAAAACCAGATGTGATGCTGAACCAAGGAAACTGTCACTTCAGCAGATATGGCAGAGATATCGCAGGGGGGTGGGTGAAGGCTTTCGTGAACTGATGCCAGGTTTTGATTATTGTGAAGTGTTTGGGAGTTTGGGGAGAGGAGAATCTTAATTTGTCTCTGGGTCTGTGTCCATTTCTCTGGTTTACAGATAAGTGCTTAAGACAGAAGAATGAATCAGGTTGGTAGCAAATTATCTTGAGGACGTCTGCTCATAAATGGTTTCATTGTGATATTTTTGTAACCTTTCCATTCCAGATCCATGGGTTCTATGACATTTAAATGTCAGAGAACCGGCACCCTTATCTGAAGGACTTTTTGCTGTGATGCCTTGCGGCATTTCAAACAGTGCAGCTAGGTTCAGTAATGAAGGTATCACTTCTTGGGTTAATTTTCTGGAATGTTCCTGTATAAACTTGCATTGTATGGGCTCCAGAAAACCACCACATTCATCACCAGCTCCTTAGTCATTGGGATAAAGAAACAGAGATGATAGTGGGGAGGATCCCAGATATTTTATCATTTCACTTCTCTTTTGGGTGTTCTGTTATCATGTCGTTGTAATTTTCCTCAGTTATGCTTTTGAAATAACTTAAAGCTAAATTGGAATACTTTTCATAGAAACACATACACTCGGATTTTCTCACTAATGAGAATTAGACTCATAAAAGTGTTAATTTTCTATCCTGGTGTTTAATGCATTTAGGCCATGGACTGTGAAGTCCTATCATGCTTCTGAAAGCAGGTCCATTATCAAGTGAATGACTGCACTGACTGTGACCTGGAGTTGATAGGGTGATCGAGATGTGCCTGTAATGCCTATTTTCAGAAGGATCTTGAAGGAACTACAAATTACAGTCATTTGGAGATGCTTTCAAATCTGGTTTCAACATAAATGAGAGCTCTCAACAAATACATGGAACTGTAACTCATATAATTGATTTCAAAATACTCATTTTTTTCCAACCTGCCCTTGCTCATGCGTTAAATTTACCGAATGGATTTAATCGTGTTTATTTTACTGATCAAATGAAAAGGAGCGAAAGAGTGATCGTGCATACGCAAACATTTGTTCGCAAGACGTTTGGCTCATATTTTAAATCACAGTGCCAGACTCCACAAGCAAAAGCACCATTACTTCTTTCATCTCGTGTATGACTCTTCAAGCCTGAATTAGTTTGAGTCACTTAACCCAAAAAGTGCAGATGCACAATGAACGTTGTAGTATCAGCTGTAAGAGGCTTCGGGGTTTTGTCAAATCTTATTATATATCTTTCTTCATATTAAATGGATATGTCTTTTAATCTTTGGCAAAGACTACTATGTAGCACATGAGATGTATTTTTAAACATTAATAAAATATAAATTGCTCTCTGGTCAGCAACAAACTTTAATCAAACTTCAAAAGACTTTGAAATGGGTCATGAGTCGAATAATCTTTAAAATAACCAAAAAAATCCAATAGTCTATTGTCTTGTCTTAAAAATATACCTCCCTTACAGAACTTTTCTCCAAAAGTGTTGCTGTCTTTCATGTCCTAATGTGGCCAGTTACATGGAGAAGAGAAAGGCGTTGGATAAACAACAGCCACGCTGTGTGGTTTTAGAGTACTTGTGTTCAGCACTTTTGTATGAGTTGTTTTGCTGATGTGTTGCTCTTTCCCTGCCTTCAACCCAACACCTATAAGTCACCCCCTGACAGTTTAAATGGGATCTGATCACACTCAGTCCTAAGTAAATACAGATGGCTCTTTGCTTACTTGTCTTTTTCCTTCTATATACTGTGAGTCACATTACGAATATTCAGATGTGAATGAAC
Source organism: Brycinus macrolepidotus (assembly GCA_037974445.1). Classification (NCBI taxonomy): domain Eukaryota; kingdom Metazoa; phylum Chordata; class Actinopteri; order Characiformes; family Alestidae; genus Brycinus; species Brycinus macrolepidotus. The sequence continues at coordinate 23,824,754 of JBBPCZ010000115.1, read as the reverse complement.
GCATCGAGCCATGCTGCCTTAATACTTTCTGCCATGACTTTGAGTGATGACTTTGAGTGATGTCATGCCCCAAGGCGTTTTTTATGAACTCAACTTCTGACTGAGCTGACCACATGCAGCCTAACAGGGTCACGTCATTAGACTGAGGTCTGAACCATAAACACACTCTGCTCCCACATGGACCCAATGAAGATTAAAGTGCAGCATGCTGGCGATCTTTAAGTCATCCAGCAGTGGGTCTTAACTCTGACTTTTTATGTTCTCTTTATGACTCTGGGTCGGTTTCCTGGACAGGGATTAAACCTAGTCCTAAACTGCATTTTTCTTTCAGTGAAGAATCTCTATTCAGATTACTTCATAGTTCAGGTCTAGGCTTAATCCCTGTCTAGGAAACTCTTCTTATCAGCCCAATTCCCTCAGTTTAAAGTATGATTAAGCTCAAAATGAAATATCAAGTCTGTGAATTGTCCTTCTTCTTTGTGTACAAAAGTTCAAATCTGTTTGCAGACATTTAATACAAAGATATAAAGATTAGGTAAGCATCTATAGAGATTGAATATTTCTGACTTTTTTCGTCTTTTACCTACCCACAAAAACCGAACTTAAATAATCACATTATCTATTACAAACACAACAAAACCCAATGAACAAAAAGTTACCAACAAACTTGCTGTACGAAAACTGATATTTGCCAAATGATATGCGACCCAGTACTATCCATTTTATAAATAAAATTGTTTTTAAAAAATCAAAAGTAAATGTTTGCGAAGAACATTGTTCACACTGACAAGCTTGGGCGTATTACTCTGATATCTGTAGTTTCTTGTGGGAAAAAAACTATCTCTCTCACTTAAAGACTTGAAAAGCAGCAGTGCTCTAAAGACAACATGGAATTTCATCCTGCTGGTGAGACAGTAGGTCTGGTGAGGTTAAATGTTTCCGTCTAAATGGAGGATACTGATTCAGATCTTCTGTTCTGTCTTTTGGCAGCGGCTAAAGGGGACTCTAAGGCTGTGGATAAGCAGAAGCTGTCTCTGAAGACGTCTGGTCTGCAGCGCTCTCGTTCTGATGCAGGCCGGGACACTATTGAGCACCGCAAACCTCCATCAGGCCTGGTCAAACCCACAGCCGGCAGCTTTGGCTACAAGAAAACCCCAGCTACCGGTACTGCCACTCATATGACAGCAGGAGGTGCCACCATCTCCAGCGGCTCAGCCACTGTTGGTAAAACTCCCAAATCTTCAGGCATCCCAACCAAGCCTGTACCTGGAGGTGGAAGCCGAAAGAACAGCCTGGATGCCAGTAGTGGTGAGAATGGCTTCCTTGCCCCTAACGCCCGTGGAAGCATCCAGTACCGGAGTCTACCCCGACCCGCCAAGTCCAGCACCATGAGCTTAACCGGCCGGCCTGCCTCACGCCCTGTCAGTGGCACCATCGACGCCAGCCTCCTCACCCTCAAACCTGTGCCTACTCTTCCCACTGCCATGCCCACTAGAGGGAAGGATGGAGGCAGCCTGAAGGCAGGCAGCCGCCCCAGCAGCACAGGCCCAGTTAACCAAACGGACCGGGAGAAGGAGAAGGAGAGGGCCAAAGCGAAAGCAGACCTGGAAATCAGCTCTCTGAAAGATGAGGGACAGGGAGAAAGCTGTGGAGAAACGGTCGAGAAGATCCAGAGGGTCCGGAGAACCAGCACGAGTAAATACCCAGAACTGAGCTCTCCCACTACCACACCAAGGTAAGGCCTCATAAATTTAGCAGCATGAAAAGAAAAATTCCCAGCAATGACTGCATAAATGTCAGAATACTCATTCAGTATTCAGTATTTGGTGGCCTTGTTCATTGGTCTTTCTCAAAACATTCAAAATAACTTTCTATTATGCAGCTGTCAGTTGTCAAAGCAACAGTTCTGAGCCTGATACATTCAGGCAACTCCCAATAACATGCAAATAATACAGTATTGTGCATGTTATTTCTTTATATTTTGCTTCCAAAAGGCCAGACGTTCTCGCATTTTCAGTGTAGTCTTGAGGAACAGTTCTACAGGCTTCTTTCTTGAAGGAGTTTTAAAGTTTTTGGCTCTTGTTTTCAGTCCAATCCCTGAACCTGATCAGTTTCAGAGGAATGTTTTTTGTTTGTTAAGCCACACAGTAACGTACGCATGAATCATTCGTGCATCGGAAAGCCATCTAACTTAAGGCCTGAACCAGTGAAGAAACAAATGCAGGTGATTTCAGATGATCAGGTGGTGATCAGTATACTGGTGGTGCTGAATGCTGAGTGGCTAGAACTCCTTTATCTAGGCTCCTTGTATCTTTAGACACTTTACAGCCTGTTGCAGTAAATAGTTTGTTCCCATTTCATTCGTTTAATATGCTTAGTATTCCAAAGATAAGACCGTTTGACAGACATGAAACAGTTTTGCACCATCACAGTGGTTCAAAGCAAAGTATAAAGAAACGAGGGGTGGTTCAAGACTTTTTCACAGTGCTGTATGTCAGTATCACTGCTGTGCTGAAGAAGGTCCGCCATTCAAATAATATTCAGCAGAGATCCAGTGGTGGTCCCTTTTTTGAATTAACGTGGGAAATGGAAACAAGACTGATAAGTTAGAACTGTTAGATAACGTCGGAACTGCTGAGTCTCTCGCTGTCTTTAAATGGCAACTAAAGACCCACCTGGTTACTGAGCATTTAGGACAACAACTACATGTTCATATCATAAACTTAACACAAAATAACGCATACTTCACAACTAACCAAAAAAAACTCTTCTCTGTGTGATCTGATAGGACCCTGGTGGAGTTCTAACTTCCTCTCTGGTAGAATCTTAGCTTACTAGCAACTCTTAATTTAATTCTAGGATTACTGGTGTGAGGGGCGTGTTTTCTTTGTGGACTATGAAGCACCCGTGTACATTGTTCTGGATAAGAGCATCTGCCAAATGCAGTAAATGTAAATGTAAAAATGCAAATCAAATAATACAAGCGGATGCTTTGGAAGTTCATGGAAGCAGAGGTGCAGATAGACAATCAGAGTGCAACTGACAAAACCCTGACAGTTGTGGACAGTTTAACTTACTATGGCTATCAGATTCTCTGTCTGCATGTGGGTCGAGTGTCTGAGACCAAGACTAGGTCAAGGGTGAAGAACTACGGTCCTGAAGGGCCAGCATGCACCACATTTAAGCGATTTTCTTGCTTTTAACACATCAAATAAACCTGCCAATTAGCTGTTAAGTCAAGTTTGTTTGAGAAGGAAAATCATTGCAATGTCTGCATACTGGCCCTTCAGGACCATAGTTCTCCATCCTTAACCTAGTCTTGGTCTCAGACACTCCACCCAAACCTAGACAGAGAATCTGACATCCATAGTAAGTTAAACTGCTCACAACTGTCAGGGTTTCGCCAGTTGTACTCTGATTGTCTATCCACATATCCATGCATTGGTTTGTATTGTTCTAATTTGCTGGGGCAGCTGGTAGACTCGTAGTTAGGGCGTTCGCCCTGCGGTCAGGAAGTCGTGGGTTCGATTCCCAAGACTGCTAGTGGCACCTCTGAGGTACCCTGAGCAAGGTACTGTCCCCACACACTGCTCCCCGGGTGCTGTGTTCCTGACTGCCCGCTGCTTCACTTGGTGAATGGGTTTAATGCAGAGGAAGAATTTTGTGCTGTTCACACTGTGTGCTGTGGTGTGTTCATGTATGACAGAATGATCACTTCACTTAATTGCATTTACATTCACTGCAGTCCTGAAGGGCCAGTATGCAGCACATTAAAGTAATTTTCCTGCTTTTAACACATCAACTAAATCTGCCAGTTAACTGCAAAGTCAGGTTTGTTTGAGTAGGAAAATCAGCAAACTGGATCAAGTTCTCCAGGATTGGATTCACTACCCCTGTACTTGGTGCACTTGAAAAAATTTCCATGGGATAGGGCACAAGATAGGTGTACCTAAACTGGAAACTCAGTGTATAATGGATATTTCATTAATGTTCTGTTTTTGAAATATGTTAGCAAAAAGCTTTATAAGTTTGATAAAAGAACAATCTGTTATGAAGGTTCTCATTATAAAAGCTCTACTGCTCAATTATTTAAATTGTTTTCCTAAAATCAACATGAAGACACAAAGTGCTGTTGATGTTTATTTTGTATCTGACAATTTATTGTCATATCTTATTCATAAACTCTGTTCTCCTGGAGCCAGTGGTGTATCAGCCCCTAGTCTGTGTATCAGAATGTCGATTTTAAGACCTGTATTGCTGGAGTGAATAGCCGTGCATTACTGAAGTGAATGTGTTGCGAAAGTTTTAGACGTTTTTCTTCCTAAAAGGCGGTTCCACTGTAGGCTTGTGTAATAGCTGACTCACAGGAGCTGAAATCATCATTAAAAAGTCTCTGCTGCGCAGCCAGTGTGTAAAAATTGATTGTTTTTGGTACATAAAATTAAACAAGCTTTATAAGTAGGGGTGGGCTGTATATCAAAAATATAATAGTGCTTCAAGAACTTTTTACAATACACACTATGTCATATTTTTTTCTGACATCGGATAGGTTGACGAAAACAGAACCAGTTGTGCCACATTTAAAAATACCATCAAAAACTAACAATATGTATTCAATTTATTCAATAATTTATGTTTTTATTTAATCACACACTGCTCTAAATCCAGTTAGGATGAATTATGCTCTCGTTATAAGGAGACATGTAGTAGGTCAGTGTTTTTAAGTACTTGTGACACAAAAATAGACTGTGACATAATGTATCACAATAACAATGAATATCATTATATTGCCCAGCTCTGGTTACAAATGGGCTTCAGGGGAAAGTACAAAAGAAAGAGAAATTATTTTCTTTAGCAATTGGTTTATTTGTTTGTATGTGTGTTTGTGTGTTTACAACTTATTTCACTGCTCCACATCTCTGCTGATTATAGTAAACAATTTTATCATGGACATAACAGAATGCTGGCGAAGTCTCTTGCCCACCCTCCGAGCCTGGCCCACCTGGACAAGGTCAATTCCAACAGCCTGGACTCCTGCGTGACCATTGAAGACCTTCCTCCAAAGATCCCCCCGTACTCCAAACTGCAGGACCTGGCGAGCTCTCGTGTAACCCCCCGCTTGACCCCCAGCCCGGCCCCAGTGCTCCACATCGATTCTCCGAGCTGCTTCTCAGGCCAGGCGCTTTCACTCAGCAGCTCCCCTCTGCTCTATCCCAAAATGTCTGGCGTCCACCGTAGCATGGAGTCCCTCTCTCTGCACATGAGCCTTCCGCCGAGCCTGGAGCTCAGGGACCGAGAGGAGAGCAGGGCTACGGGCACCTGGGGGGTGGGCAGCAGGACATCGCTCACTGCAAGTGAAAGGTGGGTTGGGATGTCTGGGTGGGTGTGTTGTATAGGAGTAGTTATATTCAGTTGTAGAACCCTTAGAATTCTTGATCATGTTCACCCTTACTTTAACATTTTGTCCCTGTCATAAAAATACACATATCTCTGAATTAAAAGCTTTATCACAGAAAGGAAAAATATTTTAACTTGGCATCTTTTAATGTGAATTTTAACCAGGATCTGGTAGACTCATCTTAAAATGTTCACATAGTATGAAGAACAGCTTTTGAAATGCTGATATTTTCACTATAATGGAGTTGCAAGGTTTTCATGTAATGTGATGATTTGCTCTTTAATTTACTGCCCTCTACTGGTCCAGACACAACATAGCTATTAAATACCAGATGTTCAGGGACCCTAGCATGACTAAGGAGACATACACTATTTAGACAAAAGTATTGGGACACACCTGTTTTTCAGGGTTTGGGCTAGGCCCCTTACTTCCAGTGAAAGGTGCAACTCCATATTAAAGTCTATGGATATGAATGCAGTGTCATTAAAGTCCTTGTTGGTGTAATGGTCAGGTGTCCCAATACTTTTGTTTACGTTTACGGCATTTAGCAGTATTTGTCCATATAGTATAGCAGTAAAGTAGTGAGTTAATCAGTGTAATAATAAATAATAGTGTGTGTCATTGTAACATTAAAAGACCACTATGACATGAGATATTTATTTAGTTATTTATTTATTTGTGCTGTGTTCTCTCTCCCAGTTTAAAAACTGATAGGAACACCTTACCAAAGCAAGGATTAAGGTACACTTTGTCTTTATCTACACGTCTGTGACAGCCCTCATTAAAACAACTGCTTGTCAGCATCATTCTAACATTATTTTTTCTTTCTTCTTATAGTCACTATGGAAGTGGCCAGTCAGAATCAGAAGGCAAGGAGCGTCGCCACTCCCACACAATCATGAGCATGACGGAGTCAGAGAGCCCACCCCAGCTCCCCTCACCCACTCACATGGCCCCGCCCTTCCCTGGCAAAACACCACCCACTAATGTCGGTGAGAGCCACTGTATCACCAGACACAACATTCAAAATCCTTCCTTCAGCGTCTGTGCAGAAAGACTTTACTTGCAGTTTTACTAAACTGCATTCTCACATGAACTTTGACTTTTTTTCTTTACTGGCATCTGCGTACTGGAATACCCCTAACCTAACCTGAATTAGGACTGTACAGTAATTAATCGTACATTAAACGCTCATTTAAAATTGTTAAATTAAAAGTTCTGGAGTACAGAAACTCATTTCTCACTCATTTGAAAAAATCGATATGTAATGAAGAGCATGCCATCTAGTCATATTAACACTGATGTCTGTTAAGGAGAAAGCATATCATTTGTAACTGACTCATCAGATTTTGTCACTAGCCAAAGACTCATCTCACACACACACACACACACACACACACACACACACATACACACACACACACACACACACACACACACTCATACAGAGAGAGAGAGAGAGAGATTACCCCTTCGAGTGCATTTAGCTATTTTGAAGTTCACCGTTTGCTGACGCAGGTGTTCTGTTGTGTATGCACAGCTTTTATTATCTCCATTAAAAATCATAGAATAGAATAATAGAATAAGGTCACCATTCTCAAATGCCAGACGGTTTCTAGAGGGGTATAACCCCCCCCCAGGCATTGGGCTGTAGAGCAGTGAGTGAAACTGTGTTCTTTGGAGAGAAATTTGGGTTCTTTTGTGGCTGAATGCAATCATCGCAGCAGTTTTCCAACATCTTGCATAAAGCCTTTCCAGAGTAGAGACTTTTACTCCAGCCAATGCAGGACAAGCTGTCTATTAATACCCTCAATTTCAGGAGAAACACTGGATGAATCATGAATATATATATTCATATAATATAATTCGTATGTGTGTTCATTTTCCAAATCTGACCTGGTTCCTCCCACAGTGGCTCCCATCCCGAGCTCGAGCTCCACCCCTCGTATCACGCGCTCCAACAGCATCCCAGCCAACGAGGCCGGCTATGACCTGTACTCCAGCTCTCCGCTGGGAAGTTCTGTCTCACTGGCCGATCGACCCAAGAGTATGATGCGTTCCGGATCCTTCAGAGAGCCCGGAGAAGATGGTCAGGGTTTTTTCTGCGATGTTTGTGTAGATCCCCTTAACAGTATAGTCTAATCTTCATAGCAGTGGAGATTGTAATTGGTAATGTGGAAATTAGACAATTTACAGAGCTCATAATTGATTAATCTGCCTTTAATCCTTGAGTACATGATTACGTAACTGTGCTTGGCTAAGGTGATTTGTTCTGTATGATTGTTCTGAAGTTGTATAGCCTGAAAATTGAGATCATGTGTTATGGTCAGGTGTTACAGTTTTCTGTAATGTAGTGAATGACAGAATTCACATTCAAGTTACAGCTTAAATTAGTTACAGGTGTTTTTACGTTCTTTTTATATTATTATTGTTAGAAAAATTAATACTTCCTCCTATACACTGCAAAAATGCTAGCTTGGTAAGTTAACCATTTAAATCTAATCAGCATTAATAATATTTCTCATTATAAGAATAAAATAATACTATTATAATACTGAACTCATTTTTATTTTTTATTTTTATTTTTTTAGAGAAATTATAGATAATTTTTGCTTATTTGATCAAAAGAAACAATGCTTAAAAATATTGGTCAATAGGATGACACCTCCAAAATACTTTTAAACATTTTCTAATATTCCTACAACAATCTCAAAATGAGAGATATTAGTTATTTTGATGTAGATAGTTACATTAGATATATTGTGGTCATTTATGGCCATTTTACTTGGCCGTGTGCCGTCTATAGTATCTTGTTTGTTTTTGCTGTGCAGTTTTAATTGTTATTCCTGTTTTTTTGTTATTTGCAGTCCATGGTTCTGTCCTGTCTCTGGCCTCCAACGCATCATCCAACTACTCTTCAGTAAGTGAATCTCCCAAATGAATTACAGTGGCTGCATCAGATGAGAACAACTCTATATTCTTAAATATTCTTTTAGAAAGTGTCCCTCTCAAGCGACTTCTCTTTACTTTCATTCTTATGTATTATTTCCTCTGGGATCAATAAAGTTTTCTGATTATTAGATATTTTTCTCGTAAACAGTAACATACTTTAGTGGTGATAAGCGAATGTATTGAATGTAGTGATTTTTTAAATATATTGCTCTCGGTTTTTTCGTCTTAGCTTACTCTTTCTTCCTATATTTTTCCTCCTCCTCATCTTGCGTTCTCAGACAGAGGAGAGAATGCAGGGAGAGGTAAGTCTGTCCTTTCTTCTCTTCATCTCCTTGTTTCATCCTTGTGTTTATGGTTTTGACTCCAGTCACCTAGCTTGCATTTTGGCATTATGTAATGAGTTGTGGTGAGTTTGGCTTAAGCTGAACATCTACTAACATTCGTCGTTTCCATCTGTAAACTGGTGTTGTTCAATGTCTCCATGAACCAATCAGTTGTCAGTCATCATGAGCTCTCCCTGACCATAAACATCACCATGTTTACAACATCAGTCACCGTTTAAAGGGTTGAGATTCAGTAAGTGATAAAATGTCTCTCTTTCCTCCCAGCAAATCCGAAAACTGAGGCGTGAGCTCGAGGTGTCCCAGGACAAAGTGGCCAATCTGACCAACCAGCTGTCTGCTAATGTATGTACTGTGACTTACTCACCACCACTTAACTCACTCACGGCTAGTGTCCTGAATTAGCTGTATTCTCTAAGACTCCCCTCAGCTCTCCGAGGTCCCTCAGTCCTGATTTTCTCTTTGTTCATTTCATCTCATTTTTAAGCCTTAATCACATTTTCAAACGAACCATTTAGTTTCGGTGCTGTTTTCTTGTTACACATTTTTTTCTGTCACTTTCCCTTGGCTATGTAGTAAACATGCTTTCATGTGTCTTGGTTTATGTATCACTAGATTCCCCCATCAGTATATCTACTATGATCTTGGATAGCAATTCATTTCTCCTTTAATTAAATCTACCATCACTATCACCATTGATCATCTCATATTAAGTAGATGGATCACCGTGATGAACGTGTCGTAGATGTGTATAGGCGGGTGCCACCGCTCACTGCACACACACTAACCTGCTTCATTCAGCTCTCCCCTCCTAAAGCCTTTTTTTCTACAGAACTGGGTTCAGCAAATGTTAGAGTGTCGTATGGTTAAGTATCCTGGCAATATTGTTCATAAAGTCTGTTAGAATGTATTACATTGCAAAGAGGTAGTGGGCTGATCCCAGTACTGTCTGTTCATATAAACATGGGTGTTTGTGTTTGTGTTTGTGAGTGTGTGGGTGTGGGGGTGTGGGTGTGGGTGTGTGTGTGTGTATGGGTGTGGGTGTGGGTGTGGGTTTGTGTGTGTGTGTGTGTGGGTTTGTGTGTGTGTGTGTGGGTTTGTGTGTGTGTGTATGGGTTTGTGTGTGTGTATGGGTTTGTGTGTGTGTTGTGTGTGTGTGTGTTGTGTGTGTGTGTGTGTGTATGGTTGTGTGTATGTGTGTATGGGGGGGGGCGGGGGGAATATATGAGGGGGGTGTATATGT
>JBBPCZ010000115.1:23778906-23810421 GCA_037974445.1 Brycinus macrolepidotus | reverse complement strand
TTGTCGGCGTTAAGTAAATCATGCGTTAACGCGATAATAACGCGTTAACTTTCCCAGCACTAATATATATATATATAATGTTTTGTATATTGTACAGTTCATTTTATGTTACATTGTATAGTTTTTATAGGCTATGCTGCTTCTATTTTCTTCTCTTGTTCTGTCTGCTTTGCTGTTGTAACTATTCCACCTGTGGGACTAATTAAGAGTGTTCTTTTCTTATCTTGAATGTGTTAACTATATGCCTCTTACTGTTTGTTTTCCATTTCTAACAGACGTTTTTCATAGTCCTGCTTCGACCCTGCAGAAGGATGAGAGCCTCGTCAGAGTGGTTGTGCGCATACTCAACCAGCAAGTCTTTAAAGATGTGTGTATCTCTGCTACAGCTCCTTAGAAGTTCATGTGAATATTCTGTTTTTAGAATTGAAGTAATTATCTTTAGTTACACAATTTAAACCACCATCTCTCGTACACAGGATGTGAAACAGCTGGAATTCTTCATTGGCATGGTCAAACTCAGTGGAAGGACGGACTGGTCCACCCTCGACTCTGCCATCTGCCAGGCTTTCAAAGTGAGCTCTAGGGCTACAAGCATGCTCCAGAATCTCTGGAAATAAAAACTGAAATAATATATAAAAAGACTTTCATTTGGCGCTGCTAATCCTTGCCTCTTCTGCGGCCAATTGTACCTCTGTGTTTTTACAGGACTACATGTCAGTGGTGGACCCGAGCTCCAGCCTGGGCTTGTCTCAGGACTCTATCCACAGCTATAGCCTCAGCCATCTCAAGAGGGTGCTGGGGGCCCAGCCACCTGAGACCCCACCAGTACGCTGCCTCAACAAGAGTTCCACCTGCATCAATGTGGCCCTCAAAGGTTAGTAGATAGAAGTGATGAGGGAATGCAAGATTTTTCATTTTACATTAACCACCACTTTATAATGCGCATATAGTCACTGAATAATTTATAACATTTAACCCATAGAATGTGAGCGCCATGGATCCATGCTAGAACCGCAACAAACGTTAAATTGTTGTACAGCAAAACATCTCCTTACATGGAAGTTCCCCAGTTTTGTGTTGACGCTCGAGGTGTCAGACGTCATGCCGAGCTTTGTTTGGTGTTCCTATGTCACGTAGAACCAAAGTTATTGTAATTTAATACACATGTAATAATAACTGCTACTGGGTTTTTTAAAATGGCATCACACACAAATGCCCATAGAGAACAAAAATGCCTACATTTCTTTTATTTTAGCTCTTAGGAACAAACAAAAAACACACAAGATCTTTGAACCCAGGAGAACTTTCAGGGTAGTCTCCACTCACAAGTGGTTGGGGAAAACCCGCGGAGGGAGGGGGTCCGGAAAGGGCCCGAGCGGCGGGGCGTCAAGAGAATTTATTTTTACAACCGTTTATATTTACTGAAGTCAGATTTTACTAATACGCTCTGAGTTCTAAGGGCTACCATATTATCAGTATTGCAAGTAATAATCAAATAATAAGCCTGCACTGTAAAAAATAGTGTAAAATTACAGTAACTTACTGGCAGCAATGCTTGTACAGCAGTTCTCTTCTAATTGTGCTGGAATGTACACCCATGTAATGCCCAGCATTTAAAGATAAAGGCAAATGTGACCTACTTAGTTAACTTCCGGCTGCAAATGCTTGATTGTTCATGTTTATTGGTGTGTCATTGTCATCATTATCATAATTTTCATCATAATCATTATCAATCATAACATAGACATCACATTACAGTAATTATATGCACTTGTGCCAGTCATTTAGACTGTAAGGCTGCCAATAAACTTTTTTTTTATTATTATTATTATTTTATTTTTATTTTTTCTGTTTTAATGTAATACTATAGTGTAGATAACTGTAACACAAAACAGTATCATGGTGGGAATATTAAAACATGTAAAATGCATTCAAATGTACCTTTGGGGCAAGAATAACACATAAAACCCTTTGTGAAATGAACTGTAGATGGACAAAAAATAAATAATAATAAAAGGCAACTTAAAACACTGATACAGAAGTAATGTTTTAGAAGCTCCACTCCATCATTACAGTATTCAGAGACAGGCCTTTCAAGACTGCACAAAGTACCACCCACTTTCCAGCAACATTTTACAGCTAATTACTGTAAAGTCCAACATCTTTGACAAGAGGCTTGATCTGTGTCTCCCAGAACACATCATTCTTTACAATAATCTGCCAGAGTTGCATGATTAAATAATAATTCAATAGAAAACTGCAGTGTTTCTACTGTAAATTTGCATAAATTCTTTACAGTGTGACTATTTAAGATGTTTGCACTAGCTGTAGAACTTTTGTGTATCATCCACATGGCGAGAAGTTTGATACTGATTAAATGTGAGATGAATATGTAAGTGATAAATCATTTTTTAATGTTACTGTGCCAGCAGAGCGAAAAAATGTCTCCTTCTCTTTAGTTTTTTTAAGTATGCTTCTTGTCTTCCATCTTGTAATGCCTTTGAATTGTGATCCAGATGTGGTGTTCCTAAAGCTCTTCTGCCATCACTCAACATCTACCATGTTTCCCAGGGATGCCTTCATGAAAACGCCTTCATGAAAATGGAAGGATGTCTTTGTTCAGCATGTCAAAGAGTAGATGGGGATCAATATAATCTGAAACAGACCAGGGATAAAGTTATGTCTGGTGTTGATCTCAAAGAAACATCTGAAGTTCCCACAGTGTTGTTTAACTTGATACAGTTTATGAACCAGCACACATTGCAATTGGTAGCTGCAGTAATGGCTTCAGAGTTTAAATGCTGCAAGATGTTTGATTTTAAATGTTAGTTTTTAGACATTAGTCAAGTCAAGTAGGTGTTTACTGTCATTTCAGCCATATACACAGTACACAGTGAAATGAAACAACGTTCTTCCGGGACCACGGAGCAGCACAAGAACAAAAATAGACCCTCAAAGAACAAAAAGAGAAACTCCTCAGGATTACACAAGTGCAGACGGGACAAAATACCCAGAGTGTAAAAGAGCAAGAGAGAGAGAGAGAGAGAGCAAGAACAGCACAAAAGCAACAAAACAGAACAAGACATTTGGTGCAATCGACGTTTGAATGAATACAGTGTTATGACAGATATTGTAAATTATCTTTTTCTTTTGTAAATGGTCCTTTTCTAGCCAAAGGAGGTGGTTTGTCACTGATTGTCTTTAAGATGTTGGGAAATACCTGTGTAGTAAAACATTTTCGTAATGTTGACATCCGAGTGTGATGTGCTGTTAAAGGTGTACTCTGGTAAATACTTCCACTCAGCCACAGGAGGCGCCATCCTACTATATTTCATACCTCTTCCCAACCCCCAGGTCCTTCCGTCCTTTCTCCCCTCCTGTAGGGGTGATGTGTGACACATGGGTGACATACACAGACTCTCTGAGTGCTCTCTGGGGGTTATTCTTAGAGCAGACTGTCTGCATTCACACCAGTTTATAGAGACCATGTGATGCTGTACATCACCACGCGTCACTGAGATAAACGCAAGCAGATGGTTAGCCTCATCCACTCACTCTGGTGTCACCCATTTCTGATTATCACCAGTGTGCCCCAGTTAAACAGTTTGGTTTTTCCTTTTTTAGTGAAGACTCTGGCAGTTCTTCTCTGGTCGAACCAGCTGAGATAATACTGCACCTTAACAGCATATTTGTGAAGCTGTTTTAATTTATTGAAATAATATAGACCTGAGTGATGCAACCTTCTCGTGCAACATGTGCAATATTTCTGGTACAACATTACTGTGCAACATGGTCAATATTGCTGTGCTTCATTTAATATGTGCTGCTACTAGGCACCTGAGTATACTCCACTGTGTGCATGTACTGACTTTCTCCTCTTGTAAAAAGATACACACATTGTAAGGAGATACACAGATATATACACACTGTATATACATACACAAAACGTATATATTTATTTAATATTTGTATAGTGTACAGGGTTATACTGTATAGTTTTATTGGTTATGCTGGTTCTAGTTTCTTCTCTTGTTCTGTCCACTTTGCTCTTGTAACAATGCAAATTTCCCACCTGTGGGACTAATAAAGGGTTATCTTATCTTATGATATTTTCCAAAATCGTGAGACCATTAAAACCTGCTGAGCCATAACTCTACTTTGTCCAACCCTGTTATAATTACAGAATTCTGTCTCCATCATCTGTGCAGGCCTGAAAGAGAAGTGTGTTGACAATGTGGTGTTTGAGACGCTCATCCCGAAGCCCATGATACAGCACTATATCAGTCTGCTGCTGAAGCACCGGCGTTTGATCCTGTCGGGGCCCAGCGGCACAGGGAAGACCTACCTCTCCTCCCGCCTCACTGAGTACCTGGTGGAACGCAGCGCACGAGAGGTCACCCCTGCCATCGCCGTCACTTTCAACATGCACCGCCAGTCCTGCAAGGTGAGCTGGAAACAATAAAACGAGAGGGTGGATCTATCGGTAGGTTCTTAGGGAAGGTTACATGGGAAATCTCTGTGGAGCGCACAGGCAGGAGACTCCTGCAGCATGTTACGTCCATGTCTCATCCTCATGTTTTAGTGTTTTCAAACTTTCTTGTTTTGTTTACAACAGTTATTTCAGTATATTTAGTATTAGTAAGCTGTTCCTTCTCTAACATGTGAGGGTTGAGAGAGTTATTTCTGTGTTATTTCTGCGTTTCTGAGTTTCAATGAAATCTTGATATATTCTCTCTTTCCTCGCACCAGGATCTTCAACTTTATTTGTCCAACCTGGCCAACCAGATTGACCGGGAGACCAGCACCTCTGAAATCCCATTAGTTGTCATTCTGGATGATGTACATGATGCTGCATCCATCAGTGAACTAGTTAATGGTGCTCTAACGTGTAAATATCACAAATGGTAAGCTGTAGTGAAAAGCACATGCTTAAATTTTGTTTGGACTGTTGCTATAGAAAGAATACAGATTCACATCTGTTTTACCTTCTTTTTTTCAGTCCATACATTATAGGGACCACCAATCAGCCAGTAAAGATGACCCCCAACCACAGCCTGCACCTCAGCTTCAGGTGGGTGTCTTCACTGGACCTTGTAAAATAAAATTATAGGAAAAGTAATTGTTCAACAGAATTATTGGAATAGTGAAGGGTTAATTAACCCAAAATACTGATCACACTAATATCGAATGAAAGCCAGTTGGGATGGCTTGTAGTAATGCACAAAATCATGGTAAATCACAAATAACTTTCATTCACTATTTGATATATTAGTAATTGCTTAAATTTTTATTTTACATTGTCTTTTCAGGATGGTTATATTCTCCAATAATGTGGAGCCAGCCAATGGCTTCCTAGTGCGCTACCTGCACCGAAAGCTGATGGAAGCGGAAGACCGCAGGAGCTTGACTAATGAGGATCTTCTGAGGGTGCTGGATTGGGTGCCCAAGCTCTGGTACCATCTCCACACCTTCCTGGAGAAGCACAGCACCTCGGACTTTCTCATTGGTGAGATTAAGTCATGCTGTTTAATGGCTGTAAAGGTGTTTTTATTATAATTTATAGCAGAAGTGTGTTAGTAGAAGTTGCAATTCAAAGTCAGACCAGTAATTTATGCAACCCAGAAGTGTTAGTAGTAGTAATACCTCTAGTAAGCCAGTGAAGAAGTCTTATATCTGCTTGTTCTGAATTGTTTTTTAATAATGTTAATTATTATGTCTTTTTTGTTTTGTTTTGGACCTGCAACCTGAAAAAGCAGCAGATAACACAATTGTTGTTCTTCTGTTGGTTTGTAGGCCCGTGTTTCTTCCTGTCCTGTCCGGTGACAGTAGAGGAGTTCCGTTCCTGGTTCATTGATCTCTGGAACCATTCCATAATACCTTACCTGCAGGAGGGGGCCAAAGATGGCATCAAGGTGTGTCAGACATTCCTTAAATAGATAATGTATTGAGGTGATCTTATATGCCATAGAACAGTTCAGCTTTCTCAATAAAAACCAGTAGGAAGCCTTAAAGACACAAACAGAAGACAGGATACATTGTAGGAACACTACTGTAAACACCTAATTTTCAGGTTCGTGTCTTAACAATCAGTAAACTACTTGTAAGCAATTAATAGCGAATTAATAATGTGGTAATAAATAGAGACATATCATTTGAAGGCAAGGTAAGTAATGTGTTATTAAATGTATTTAAAAGATACAATAGTATGGTCATCTGTAAATGAGTCAGCTGAGTTAAATGATAATTAATTGTAATTGTTCAGTTACAGGCAGACTTGAAATGTCTTTGTGACACTTTAATCAGAAAATATAAAGAGGTTATAATAATCTGAAGTCACAGTGCCCAGCATGGTAGTGAATCGTAGTAAATGGTGTTGGCATTATTATTATATGTTAAAGATGGCGTTGAAGTAAAGTAAAGTAAAGTGGCCCCTTGTTGTCATCCGTGAACACACCACAGCACAGCACACAGTGTCAACAGTGTGAAATTCTTTCTCTGCATTTAACCCAAGTGAAGCAGTGAGCAGCCACCAATGAAGGGCGCCCGGGAGCAGTATGTGAGGACGATACCTTCCTCAAGGGGACATCAGTGATGACACTAGCTGTGCTGTGATTCAAACCCATAACCTTCTGATTGCAGGGGCAACGCCCTAACTAGGCTACCAGTTATTATTATATGTTAAAAATATTGTGGTGTTATTATTATATGATTAGCCATATATACATCATATATATGTCCTTGCTAATCAGAACTTAAGAGCTGATAACTGGTTTACATTTAACACCTTAGTAGGCTACTTTATTACTGTATTGTATTTTGCTATGAACTCTGGGATAGTGTTCATTATTTACAATTTACTGTATATTTAAAAAAATTTGAATCTGAATTCATAAACTCTGTACAAATAAGCTGTCGCTGTGTTCTTTATTGTTCATTGCTTTGCTGTTTGAGGCTTCGTCAGGTTCTAAACTGAATATACACAGTACAAAGGAAAGCTCGGCATTGATCTTTAAACTGCTTAAGAGCTTAGTTATCAGCTTATTCCTGCAATGTAAGCTGTATTCTGCTAAACCTGCTCTTGTACATGTCTTTTCTTCTCCGGGTCTAGGTCCATGGTCAGAAAGCTGTGTGGGAGGATCCAGTGGAGTGGGTTCGGGATTCTCTGCCCTGGCCTTCTGCTCAGCAGGACCAGGCTAAGCTCTTCCACCTGCCTCCTCCCAGCACAGGGCCAGCCAGTCCCAGCCAACCGGGAGAGGAGCGGCCCCACAAGGAGACCCCTCCCAGTTCAATGGAGTCTGACCCCCTGGTTTGTACAGCTGTTTATGCGAAGTAATATTTACATTGTGAAGAGAGTGCATGCAATAATTCAGTATGCTGTTGCATTGTGATACATCTTTCCAATTTCCATTCTCTTTCTCATCTTTCCTATTGCAGATGGCGATGCTGTTAAAACTGCAGGAGTCAGCCAATTATATCGAATCTCCAGAAAAAGAGACTGACCCCAAACTGCCCACACTTTGAATACCGATACAAACTGAACTCTCCATCTGCCTTTTCATCTTTCCAGTGTTTCTCAAAATACACCGTGATCCAACCACAGACTCCCTGTAATACCTGTTCACACAAAAGATCCTGTATTGTGCTAGCAGAGATCGAAAGTCATCTTTTTTTTTTCAGTTTGTTCATCTCATTTTGCATTTCTGTTGATATAATACTGTACTTGCATTGCAAGAATCATAATTAAAGAACCATAGGTACTTTTGTCACAAACAAAAAAAAAAAAAAAAATATATATATATATAAAATGCTTGTATCTGCAGATCATATACGCATATACAGTTTACATACAGAATAGTTGGTATGTACTTTCTTTCCTTCCCAGGACCCCTTACTGTTCCACTGCTGCCCACAATGCAACTCAAGAAAACAGGTGCTAACTGCTATATGCTGGCATGCACAAAATACGTTCACCTCACAGCTTAAGAGTCAAGGGCATCAGCACATACAACTGAGTGCCGTCTCCACTCCTAGCGATGGCTAGAGCAGGAATGCTGCTGCTGATCGAATATGTCCACCTGGGCATAGATTTCGGATATCTTCTACCCATAAGTTAGACTGCATGTGAAAGTGTATGATGAATAACAACCTCAGAGGCACATATGCAGAATGCAGTTCGCTTTCCTTTGCCAGACGAATTTCTTTTGGACTAACAAGAATGCCTTAAAAACAGCATTGTGCTGCATTGTGAGCTCCTCTGCTCCCTGGTTGTCCTGTAGGGAGCAGTGTTCAACTCGAATCTTGTGTCTCTGGCAGAGTTAGGTCAGTCAGTGACAGCACTTCATCCATAGTGAAGAGTATAGTGGGGGGGGCATTCAGAAAGATTCCAGCAGTTAAACTGTATTGCCATAAGCTTTTGAAACAGCAAATTGTTTCTGTGGACTGTTCTTTTTACCGTAAAAATACCGTAGGCAGATTTTATTTGGCTTTGAAACTGATCTCAGCTCAGGGGGTTAGTAATCTCAGGCGTCCAGCTACGGTTATTTAACACTGCTGTCCTCTCAGTCAACTGTTCTAGGTTGTAGCGTATGGTGCAAATATCTCAAAATGCAAAAACCAAATACTCTAGTTTTTAGATCTGCTCAGTATCAGCCATGTGTTAAGAGTGGGAGAGAGACTACCCCTGTGAAAGCATATCAAGATCTGAATATGTAAAAAAAGAAGCATAGGATTGTTTAGTTTTTGTTTTTTTGATTATTTGGTGCTATTAAATATCACTCCCCCATAGAAAAATGACCAATTTTCTCATGCAGTTGTCTTACAGTAACAGTATAGGTGCTTGATCACAGTGAAATAGCCTTACAGTCTCCTAGCTTACAAGGGCATCTTCATAAAGTACCTAAGGGACAACAAATAATCACACAGTCACTTAAACCAATAACCCATGTCTGCTCTCCCTTTTCTTTGTAATGGTCATCTTAGCAAACGTTAACATTCTTCTCCATCTAAGGTTACTGTCAATCCATATTTTACATTCACCACACGTCCAGTAAATGCATATGGTAACAGTATTTTTCAGGTAATTACATTAATATCAAAACTGCATGCTGCTCCATAGAGGGTCAGTCATTAGTCCATGTAGTAAAAGTTAAGATGATGTGAATTTGCTTAAAATAAGCAGTGGTGGACCAGTAATTTCCCTCATCTCTACCTGAAAATATCTAAATGCGCATGCAGAAAGCAAAGCTGATTTAAGTAAGCCAGAGGTCAGTTAAGAACTTGCATCATTCTATTTATTTCTACGTTTATTAACATCCATTTATTTTTGCCTCATAGCCATTGTATGCATTATTCATCTATGTAAATATGCCATAGATAGAAAAGGATAAAAGGGTCTTAAAAATGGTCAGAAAGGGTTTATTAGCCAGATCACTAAAACCGATGTCTTATATTCACATACTCAATGACTGTAGTTCTAAAGTTTCTTTGCACTGCTACTTCCATCCTGCTGTGTGAGATTTCCATTTAATTACATTCCTAAAGACTTATGAAAGTCTTTATTTGCATAGCCCATTCAGTGGGCTTTTTTTTTTCTCCATAAAAGAGATTGGAATATTTTTCTTTGCCCCATTTGACAGTCCATTTTACATGGAGCAATGTTATGAGGATAGATTGGGTTTTATAACGTAACACGATTATTGGTAATTTGCCATATAATTGAAATACAGCTGCAAAAATATGGCTTAATCACAATTTCAGTCTCTTTTCCCCTGTGTGTTTTGTCTGGCTTTGATGCAACAGATGAAAAGAGATTACGCTGGTGATCCCCTGCCAATATAAAAGATTCAAACTGTTTCAGGCAGCCCCTGTGTGAAGTGGGGTGTTGGTAACAGAAGCCGCTGTGCTCTGTCTGCATCATGTCCCTGGTTACTGTGCCTGTAACTCTGTGATGGCTGTGTTGTGTTGTGCTGTGTCTCATAACAGGACTATTCAACAACTTACTGTTTGCTTTGACTGGCAGAAAGGGAGTGTAATGACTGGTAATATCGATGAAAATTCTCTCTCTCTCTTTCTCTCTCTCTCTCTCTGTGGAATGTTCTGAACTGCAGTATGTATAAGCTGGACTACAACATAAAATACACAATCTGGCACTGCATTGAAGTGATTCAACACCCTGTGGCGAGCATTAATGGCGGGGATGTGTGTGTGGAGGAGGGCTTTTCATTTCCCTCCAAAATTGCTTGCAGTAAAATCACCAGTTACTGCAGAACTCGGAAGGAATTGCATTAACACCACCCAGTTCAATTGGATGCTAAATAACCCTGGTGACTGTACTGTGTAGGCAAAGGAAAACGGGATCCCTTTTACTGTAGGGTAGCCCTCATAAGGCTATGTAAGCATTTTGTGACCGCTGACATTAACCTGTATAGACATTTATAAAGACTTGTTCCAAAAAGCTTCCATGTCATTACACTATCTGGGCTGAAGTTGGCTCAGGTAGCCTTTATGACAAGTGGAGCTTGTCAGAATAAAACTTCATAGATATCAGTGTTGGTTTATGACAGTTGTCAAAAAGACTTATGTCGGTGTCATGTAGTCTTATGAAAGCTGCCCTCCTGTAAAGTGTTACCAGGAATAATAAAGATCCCCTTTGATCGCTCCGACAATTTGCGCAGCTGTTGTCGTATTGTTCAAACCAAATGGCGCAATGCTATTCACAAGTGGTTTCCTTTTTCCTGAAGAGTGTAAGATTTTTTACAGACTCTACAGTAAGCCATGCCACTAGCCTAAGGTCACAAGAAGTTGTTGAACAGTTCCCAAACATCATGCAATGCTTGTTATTGATTCAAAATAAGCTATTAAAATGAATAGCTTTTGCTATTGAAAGTATGGTATCTAATGTAACTTGCAATGTGCAATAGACATGTAATGGGTTTCTAAATGTTGTAAAAGCATGTCGCCTTGGTGTGAAACAGAATTTGGAAAATGGTCTACCT
This sequence comes from Brycinus macrolepidotus, assembly GCA_037974445.1. Taxonomy (NCBI): domain Eukaryota; kingdom Metazoa; phylum Chordata; class Actinopteri; order Characiformes; family Alestidae; genus Brycinus; species Brycinus macrolepidotus. The sequence continues at coordinate 23,799,427 of JBBPCZ010000115.1, read as the reverse complement.
GACATTTGGCGGTTTCAACAGGATATAGTTTTCTTATTTGTAATTTTTTCCCCAGATACTCATTTGTACAAGTTCATTTCCATTTTTTTGTACAGAAAGTCATAATTGTATACATTGTAAATAGCCAAGTCATTTGCGACAACAATCGTTTAGAATAAGAGAACCTAGTAGAGAAATGTGGTTTGTAAGGGGAAAATTGTGCTTCTCATGTTTTTGCGTGGCCCTGTAAACCTGTTGGGGAACTGGCATGCTTCCGGAGGTTTTCTGCATAACCACCAGTCCGATGTTGTTCGTCTACCATAATAAAACCGCATCATTCTTTAACACTCTTGTTTTTGGTCTGTTTAACTGACTATTTTGTTCTAATTCAACCCAGTTTTATAGCTTGCTTTTGCATTCCTACACTAAGGGATGAGACTGTGATCCAGGTTCACCTTTCTCTTTCCACGGCAGTTGATTTGATATTACAATTAGATGATGATGATCTGCTCACCGTATAATGGCATACTAATAATAACTGACTTTTTTAAACTTATCACAATTCAGCAGAAACTGCATCAATTATTGGTGTCATTAGTCAAATCTTAGTTTCCAAGTTGCTACAAATCTTGCATCTCTCATCAACTGAATCTTGCCATCAAGCAGCACTGCTCTGACCTGTGGCAGTCAACCACGACACCCAGAGCTGTGTGGTCCCCCTCACAGCTGTTACATAAAACTAAAGATTGGGGTGGGGTTGCCCAGCCCCCACACAAGCTATAAAACCCAGCTCGCCCCTTTCCTGGGTGCAGTCAAGGGTGTTACTTACGAGAGGGATCTTTCCTGCGGAAAACCATGCCGGCTAAGCCAGCCCCTGTCAAGAAGGCGGCCAAGAAGGAGGCCAAGAAGGAGGAACCAGCCCCTGCACCAGCCCCAGAGCCAGCGCCTGCTCCCGAGGCAGCGCCTGCTCCCGAGGCAGTGCCTGAGGCTCCTCCTGCCGAAGCTCCCCCAGCTGAAGCACCACCAGCAGAGGCTCCTCCTGCTGAAGCTCCACCAGCTGAGGCTCCCAAGGCACCAACTCCCCCTCCTCCAGAAGGTACTGTCCACTATCACAGTGGTTCTCAATCAGGGACCCACTGTCTTGCAGTTTAAGTATTCCTGGCCCAAACACCCTGATCAGGGAACTGTCAAGCCCTGTGTGGGGTATGGAACTCTTGAAACCTTGCAAGACAATGAGTTCGAAGAACAGGAGTTGAGAACCCCTGTTCCCTCACTGAAACCCCCTCTCCTCTCTATACCTCTATACAACTCCCACTTATTCCTGACATCTCTGTGGAAATAGTGATCTTAACATAGTTACCAGAAGCATGACCTTTGCGAGCATGTTGTAAACCCCTGACTACTGAGGCTTGAGAATCCATTGACAGTGCAATTTCCTCTTCGCTGCAATGGTGAAACCCACTCAAAGCTTCGGGGTGGCTGGATAGCACTCTAAGGAATCCACAGCTGTTCGCCTGCTTTTCTCTTTTAAACACTTCTCCGACCGCTTTTGCATGCCTTTGATCATGGTCTGCCTGTATCGCTATATTTACTCCGCTGACAGAAAATCTCGCCATTCCGCTTGACATGCAGCCAATTCAGCATCCAGGCCTAAGTAGCAGCTTGTGGAAAACAGTTGTGCGACAGGCTCTGATGATCAAGAGATCATCATTACAGTTTGTGGGCTCAACTTTATTTTGCTGGGATATGTCCTGAGATTGAGCTTGCCTTTCGCCATATCTCACAACGCTCATATTCGTCTTTGGCCTCGCTAATTCTAAGGGACTAACACCTCGTCTCTCCGGCCGAAGCCGAAGTTCATGTGCCTGCAAGACCTGAGGGTGAACCTAAACCTGTATTAGATTTGCAGAGTCTCTAGTTCATGTTACACCTATGTGATACATCCCCACCTTCCCTAGTTGGCCTGCTGTATCAGCACCGCATAGCTGAGCATGTAAGAAAACCTCATCCCCATATGGCCTATAACCTTGGGGTTCCAAGAAAGCTCCTTCTTTTGTACTAAATTATCCCAGAAGGCATGCAACTCTGCTGAATTTCTGCTCTTACAGGAATTAAATCTCTGCTCAAGGTTCGTTTTAATCAAGCTGTAATTTAATATAAAGGCATTGGCTGGCCTCAATGTCTAAAAGGCATTTTTTATCTGTCTAAAAATGCCACTTTTCATACGAGAGTAAATTTAAAGCACTGCCAGCAACTAATACTGCTGTTGAAGTCAACATGAATCATAAATTGCATTTTATTTCTGTACTGTGACACGTTTCCTGAGCGAAACATGGTACTCAGGATCTCTGGGTCTGTGAATTAGCTAGGTGTTCGTCATCCGATGATAGGTGGGGTTGAAGGGTGTGTAAGGTGAAACATGACATTATTGGGTAATATTATCCTGCTCATTGGTGCACAGTGACATCACAGAAAAATCAAAGATAACAATAAAACAAGACTTTGTCTTTTAAATGATATGATATGATAAATTCTGCTTAATATAAACAGGAACAAGGTAATGATGGATTCTAGGTTTTGATTTCAGGTTGACTTTAAGAGGCTTCTTTTTCTTTGGTGTATTTTAAGTGCTTTTTTTATTTTAGTATTTGCATTTGCACCAGCAGCTTGCCCCTGTTAGACAGTTAACTGGATTAATGGCATTAATTGTTCAGCTTTACAGACCTTTTAAAAGCAGCCGCTATTGAGGAAGCACCTGTCTGCGCTGCTCCTGCTGACTGTAATGCCACAACACCAAACCTCCTCCCTTTGCCTGTTCTCTTTTCTCTGCCAAATCTGCAATGTTCCCCTTTGTCTTCCCTGTTTAGTAGGCCTACAGTGCCATTATTAAGTTATGCCTAACAAATGATAACCTCAGGCAGCTCTTGATTCAGCATGGTTTTGAAAAGGCGACTTTATCTGTTTGATTAACGCTTTAACGTTTAACATAGCCGCTGATGCTGCTCCTGCCCAGGATGGCGCTGCCGCTCCCGCTGCTGCTGAAGGAGAGGCTCCTGCTGATGGTAAAGCGAACTCCTAGTCATGTGCCTTTCTCACTCTGTAAGAAAATATCCAGGATCAGAATGTATGGAATTATCCGAATTTGACTTGGAGAATAGGTTCACTACGTTATTTCAGTTTTGCTTCTGCTTTCATGAATAGTAACTGAATGGTCTGGTAATAAAACCTGCTGAAAACTGCTGTTATCTGCTGCTTCTAATGAACCCCTGCATATTTAACACCAGCTGCTGCTGAGGCTCCACCAGTCGAGGAGGTCAAAGCTCCCACCCCCCCTCCTCCTGCAGGTAAACCTCCCATTCAGAGGAGAGCTTGCTGGTTCTGCTTCTACTCATGGTTCCATCTTTTATTATTATGGCCTTCTTGAGGAAATAAAGAGGAGCTCAAAGGGTCACGTTTGTAATTTTGGATTGTGTTTGCTTCTCCAGAGCCCACCAGTGAGCCTCTGGAGCTGGTTGTGGAGGACGTCAACGATACTTCAGTCACTATCCAGTGGAGGCCTCCTGCCACCATTGGCAATGCCGGCTTGGACGGGTACACCATAGAATGCTGCAAGGAAGGAAGTAAGTCAGTGGGCTCTGCATGTAGCTGAGAATCCACCACTCTGTGAGAGGTCTCTAGAGTGTAATCTGAACCTAAGCCAGCACCTTATACGTTGCTCTTCTTATAGCTTCTCAAAGCCAGTGCAACATTTTAATCTGAAGTTTCTGCTTTGAAGTCCCTTATTAAGATTAATCATAAGTGATTAAGTGATTTTATTAGATGTTGGTATTCGGGGTCCTCCATCTGATCATTTAAAACATCTCTAATATTAATGCAATGAAAGGCGTTTAATTTCGTTTGTAATGAGGTCTTCATCTTAAAATATCCCCATGCCATGCTGCACTGCGCCCTAATTTAAACACAGGCAAATGCAAATTAGTTTCCCTGACTGGTCAGGCCTCTCAGTTGCACCTGTCCCCAAAGTGTCACCAGCAGATTTACACATGTACCTATCTTCTTTCCCTTTAAGGAGAGAGGCATTTCTAGCAGTAACACTGTCTCAAGGAGCCCTTCATGCAAGCGAGGTCCCTGGCAGGTAGCGGGAACAAGTTGCTTCGGTCTCAGCTTCTGTAAAGTTGCTGAACAAATACTGTTAAAGATGAATAAAAATGTAACAGTACATTTTGTGCATTTTCACTAAATAGCTTCCTTAAACTCTCTTTAAGGTCAAAACATCCCACTGCTACTTTTAGCAGAACTATAAGTAGTCTTGACTAAGGAAGACCTTTTACTGGAGATATGTTAATGATGATGTAGAGTAGTCCAGGATAAGTTACGGTTCTGAAAACAGTGTGCTTTGATAAAACCATGAATGTAGAAAAGACCCTAACTAGATTAGCATAGACTTTATGAAAGAATTCTTTTCCGACACAAGTTTTTAGCAGGTACTTGCTGTGTTTTTCTGAGGGCTCAATCTCCCAAAGCAATATTCTCATAGTCTGTGAGAGCTAAATCAATAAATCAAGCAGGTGTGCTGTTTCTTGGTCAGTTTTGCTCTGAGCTCATAATGTGGTTTGGAACTGACAGCAAGAAAATTTGCCCAAAAGCCTGTACTCGTTGAAATATCGTCCTTTGTTTTTCTGCATATGGATCTTCTACACTTTCCTCCCCTGTGTGTTTTTTTTATAGCTGGTGACTGGAAGGCTGTCAATGAGGAGCTCACTGTGTCTTGCCGTTATGTCATTAAGAACCAGACTACTGGTGACCGCCTGAACATCAGGGTGGTGGCTTTGAACGCTGGTGGCCGTAGCCCCCCTGCCACTTTGCCTGATGCTGTCCTGGTCAGAGAGGTTGTTGGTAAGTGTTGGCTATAACTCTTCCCTATCCCTCAAAATAAGAACATGTAAAGAGTAGAGCACACAGACCCAGCAAACATCCACAATCCCAGTAACCTGAGTGGTGTGCCATACCTGGAGTGTTTGTCTCAATTCACACTGGGTCATTGAGTTTATCAGGTCTTTGTCTAAACACTGTAAAATAAATGCCAGCATCAGAATGTTGGTATGTGTTGTTAAGTGGGACTTAAAGGGGAATTTCACTGATGTTGATGTGTAGATAAGTAAATATGTTGCTTAAAATGATTAATCGGATAGAAACCTGGTTAAGATTTAGTATTTCTTTGTAATGATGGTGAAGGGAACCAAAGGTTACAATGTCTACCACACAAACATATCCATTTAATTTCCAAAACCAGCAGTGAACCTCCATGTCTGTTCTAAGTTTTATAGTGATGAATATGAAAAAAAAAAAGATTTCTTTGGAGATCCACCATGAATTAGTCTAAGAAACATTTTCTCAAAACCATTGCCTCTATTCATAACCAGGTCATGTAACAGTTTTCTTCTGTGAGGGAGAATTTAGAGGCATCAGCCTTTTCAGACTTCAGTTTCCTATCACCATGACCATGAACAATTCAGACTCAAAACATTCTGCTAGCAACGAGCATTTATTATTATCATACACAGAGCTCATTCAGTGTGCTTTACAGAGACCAAATAAGCATTAAAAGTAAATTAAGCAATAAGCAATAAATAGGCAATAATGTCTGTAGAGAGGAATAAAAGTAAGATTTAAAATAAGTTTTAGTTAAAGTAAAGAAGAAACAAGAACATAAAAGAAGTAAAGAATATGAAAGAATAGTCATGCAGATAAAAGTGCATGTTTTTTGCAAAAATAAAAGTAGAGATAAAATGATAAAAGAAGAGAACATTTTAAAAAATCAGGGTACTCCCTTTGCCCAGAGAATGGATAACAAGCATGTTAGTGTAGGTCATAGATGACCTGGGCCTCCTATGTAATGTAGAGAATGCCTTGTTTGCCAACAGCTACTGGGCATTTTCAAGTTTGCCTCTCTCTGTAAGTGTGCTGTACTGGGCAGGACTCCAGTCCCGTTCCCCAGACTGCTGGCAAACAGGGTAGGAAAGTTTTGAAGTTCCCTGAGTGCCTGCTGCCCGTGGAAGGGCGAATGTAGCTGACAGGGTTTGGCAGCGGCTCACTTGATGGGGTTGCCTTACACACTTGATGTTAATTCGATTGTGTGGCATGAGCACCATGCTGAAACAGAATGGAGAACCAAAGTCCTCCAGCCTGATCAGTATGAACAGCAGAAGAGTGCCAGAGAGGTGTCCAGTAGATCACAGTTCTGCATGTGCAGAAGAGCATTCGTTCCAGTGCGGCATCTCACATAAAGATCTGTCAGTATAGCTTTGCTTCAGGATAATCAGATGGATGAGAGATCTCTTCTGGGACTAATTGAGTCATTTATTATGTTTTGCTTCTATTGTATAGGTGCTCAATAGATAAGAAGTCTTTGACCTTTGCATTTTAGTTTAGATTGGTTAAAACTGATTTGTTATCTATTTTAAATCATTTTCTTCTTAAAATCAATATGTAAATTGCCATAATTTCACATCCAAAAGCTGAAAATTGTGATTGCATTTTACTTAACAGTACTAAATGAATTTTGCATGACTATGAAGCAGTCAGATTTTGTCTTACGAAGATCCTTTTTGGAGAGAAACTGCCGAGCACACCTGTACAGCAGTCGGTTAAAGTGTACGCAGGATCTAAAGAAAGAAACTGTAAATGTAGGATGGAAAACTAAGTTGGATTACTGCAATGTAACACGAGTCCAGCCTGCGTACTGTAGGCATGCAGGGTGCATGCAGTGCTTTGGTTGAAGGTCCAGACTCTGCACTTATTTTCCAGCTCTGGTGCTGCAGGGCAAATAGACAACTTACAAATTATCTCCTCAAGTAAGAGCAGTGATCCCTATCTCGAATCCTTAGAAAATTGCTGGGAAGTGATTTGCATTAACAGGGATTACATATGCAGGGTTTTTCTCAGCTTTGAAAAGGTGGACATAAAGCTTCCTGGACTGGCGTCAAGCTACTTCCCACAAGAGCGATGGTGACAAGTGTGAATGGTGCAGATGAGGGGGTGGGAGACATTCCCATGTGTTCTCACACCACGCCTTCAGCCGAGGGGCTTCTCATGTTACCTGTAAGCTCTTTGCACTTGCCAGAGATGCAGTGTTTATCTAGAAATAAGAACTTTTGCTTTGGTAGCCCTCGAAGGATGAAACGAAAGATTTTATAAACGTAATAATCAATAAACACATGTAATTCCTTGCATAATAAAAAATTTTGAGTACTTTGCAAATGTTTTAGGCACCGGAAAATAACATTTAAAAAGCTTTATTCTTCAGTAGTAAATGTTTATATGCTCAATAAGCACAAATATTTGAATAAATACAAATAACATGAACAAAATAAAGTTCTGCCTTCGCTCACTGCTTTCCAACCCTCTCCTCATGGCTGCCCAGTGCGTTTGCAGATGTCATGTAATTCCAGGTTTGGTTAATCAATACTTTATTAAATGAAATCAGCTGCTGTTGAACCAAAATTGCATTCCTATGAAAAGCTTGGGAGATTTGAAATGTTTTTTTGTCTTGTTACTTTTTGCTCTATCGATGGAGTAGTTCAAATGTTATATGATGTTTTTATAAGCAACAACACATGTACTACTGAGATAAATGTAGTTATGTAGAAATAACTGAGGTTGGGGAGGGCAACTATGCCTGCAGCTCAACTTCCAATCTAATGTCTTATAAAGCTTCAGCTCTACACTGTGCTTTGGGCGAAGTTTTCACAACCCATCCCCTCCCTGTTCCTCAGTTCTATCTCTCAGCCCTGTCTCTGGTCATTTAAAACGTGGGTCCGGCCACCTGTTGGTGGGCCAGACCACTCCAGACCAAGTTCTCCACCCTCCTACAGTCATACAGTCTTTTCTTCTATATCAATCACATAATGAGGGCATGGTCTGGACTCGCAAAAGGGTTTTACATTAAGACTTTTGAACAGAACTGTTTACTTAAATACTACACAGAAGTAATGCTTGCTGGCTTCTAAGGGTTAATGTCATTGTGCAGATCACATATGCTCTACATCACACCCTATTTTTGCTATATTGAACCTTTTGTTGGCACTCTAAACGCAAAAGCAAAGTGAGCAAGGTCCAACTGGGTTGACATTCTCAGAATGCCAAGCCTTGTGAAAGTCTGTCACTCGATCTGATTACAAGATGCTTCAGTGGCGTGTCATTACCAATATTTTGATATGCAGGACTTTAGTGGTGTGAGTTTGTATATGTGTATATATATGTCTGCTTTTGGAGCTGTGTTTGAATTGGCGAGAGTCTGGAGTTCTATAGACCCGCTCATCAAAGTCCTCAACGTAACTCAAGTCCTCCATCATACGGCATAAGCAGGCGGGATGTGACAGCGCTGACCTATTTACAGCTGTGATGAGACCAGCAGGCCCGCAGTCAGCATGTCAGATGTCCCAAAGTAGATTTGCACTACAGGTTTTGGATAGCCTAGCCATTAGCATGGTTGGGAAGAGTACTCATGCTTACAACTTTTAGCTGATGATAATATTTGATCTTTTATGTGAATGACTAATGTGCCAGACTTTGGGTTAAGAAATGTTTTTAGCCTTATTTCACGGTATGAAATAAAATGAGCTGGTACAAGGGGTAGAATTTCAGTTAGTTAGCATTCTGCTGCCCCCTGAAAGGACTTGGAACTGAATCTCAAAGTTACCCACTGACCCCTTTAACTGCAAGGTGCCCATATATGTTCCCATAAATATGGCAAGTACTTTTCATACACATTAGTTTTGTAATAGTTGCTGAATAATTTGTAATAGTTACTAAAGATCTTAAAGGATTAGTTCAACAAAAATCTAATTCGCACCTCCATTTACACAAGTAGTCGTTCTGCCAAAACGTGTTTGTAGTCCAAAACGTGTTTGTAGTTTGTTCCGTAAATGAACCCCGCAAAACTCAACCCGTTCAACCTACATCTGTCTCTTCATTAAGGTGACAGACCTGTCCATGTAGTTTCAGACACAGTATGACTTACTGTGATCTATAAAATTGAACAAATCTTTCCCATGTAGCCACATATTCAGGGCAAGGTCTTTTCAAACCATCTTAGGAGTAGGAGTACTGATCTTAAATCAGTTTTTGTGACAATGATTGCCTAAGATCATTCTTTGATCCTTTTTATACCTCACAGTAAGTCATACTAAACCACATGGACAAATGCAAATCAGCACCGCCTTAATTAAGACCTGGATGTGGCTTGAGAGAAGTTTTCGGGATGTATTTACAGTGGCAGCGGCTTAAAGGTCTTGATTGCATATAAACTGTAGTGCGCAGAGTTTCAACATGTTTAGCGATGAAAAAGCAATAAATTCAAGCCAGTCCAAGTATTCATGGATCTCTTGTTGTCTCCTCTGTAGATCGCCCCAAGATTCACCTGCCCCGTATCCTGAGACAGCGCTATGTGGTGAATGTTGGAGAGAAGATCAACCTTGTCGTCCCCTTCATTGTAAGTGAGCCTTAACTCATCAGCAGAGCTCTGCATGAATTCTAGGCCTGTGAACAGGGCAAGATCTCTATACGTGGTCAGCTGTGGCTTAACAGCCCTGGGGATGCATGTGAGTGTTCAAGTTTCTTTGATGTTTTCTTCTTCCCAGGGTAAACCTCAGCCCGCCGTCACCTGGACAAAGGATGGCCAGCCTCTCGACACCAAGCGAGTGAACATCCGCACCACCGACAGAGACAGCATCTTCTTCATCCGTGCAGCCGAGAGAGCTGACTCTGGCGTCTATGAGATGTGTCTTAAGGTGGACAGCTTTGAAGACAAAGCCCAGCTAACTCTGCAGATTATTGGTAAGCAAAAAGAGTTCAAGGCTTAAAGAATGGTCAGCCCTACCTTTTTATTTATTTATTTATTATTTATTTATTACCACTTTTTGAAAAAATGAATATTGTTGCTACCTGTGAACGGAATTCTATTAACATTCTAACATTCTATTAACCTATTAGTTCAGTGAACCAAAGCTTTTAAGGTATCCCAGTAACTAACATTTTTAGGTTTAAAACAACTAAAAGTTTAAAAAACAACTAGCTTCAGCAAAAAAAAAAAAAAAAAAAACGTGATTTCAGCAGTGCAAATATCTTGGAATAATCAAATTATCTAATATTTCTTATTATGAGATTGTTGTAAAAAAAAAAATTAGATTATTCGTTTTTTTTTATAGACCTTTTCACCAACTGTAAGCAATTTTATGCAGTGAAAGTGTTTTATTCCACTAACAGACAATTTCGCTTTGTTTCAAGAAATAATGCTTATATTATTTTTACAGCAGAACTAATGCTTATATTGTTCTTACAACAGTAATAAGACATATTAAATGTATTAACTGTATATTTAGATTCAAGATGTTTTCATTTGCCAGGGTATACTTTTTTGTTTTTTACAAAAGTTGAAAATGTTGTTTTTTGGAGTTTATTAAAATCTAATGATGAATGGACCAATCGAAGTGGTTCAGAATTACTTTGAATATCATCTTGTTCCATTAACTTTCATTCAAATTTTTTTTGATGATCTAATGCCATTAATTGTGTCATTTTCAACATGATTGTATTGTCTCTGTCTCACAGAGCTGCCAGGTCCACCAGCAACTGTGAAGATTGTGGACACCTGGGGTTTCAATGTCGCACTGGAATGGACCGAGCCAAAGGATAACGGAAACACAACCATCACTGGATACACAATCCAGAAGGCTGACAAAAAGACTGGAGTGAGGACTTCTTATTTTATTCAGCAACTCAGATTTAATGTCTCTCAAAATAAAGGTGCCAAAAGGGTGGAAACATAGTTTGAGGAGATGTTTGTGTTAAGAGTAATTTAAAAGCTTAAATTAGGTTCTGTAAAGAACTCTTAAAGCAGTATAGAATTTTTACATTATATGAGATTTAATGTATTTTGAGCCTTTAAAAGGCTCCTCACACTCTCAAATCTTTTTCAGACATGGTTTTTCAAGGAACCAAAAACTTTTCTTCTAGAGTATCACTCAAAGGACCACTTGTGGCATCTTTATTTTAAGAGGATGGAGTCTTAGCAATATTTCTATAGAATGTGTTTAGCATACAATAGACACTGTTTGATATTGGTTATTTACAACCATCAAATTTTCAAAGTTCTCCCATATGTTGCGATTCTAGCTCTAGTTTTGTACAGCTAGAAATTCTATACTTTTTTTATATTTGTTTTGGTTTTATTTAGAAGCCTAACTTGTGCATTGTACATAAATTACTGTGCAAAAGTCTTAGGCATCAATGCAAATTGTTTAAAGCCATTTTTCTCAGCGAGTGATAAAGTGCCTTTCTGCCAGTAGAGTTAACATTAGAATAAATGCAAACAAAAAAGAAAGCAGTAAAATGTATGAAGATTCGTTTTGTTTATAAAAAAGTAGTTGATATTTTGTGAGCACAGGTTCGGTTCCAGATTTCTCCTCGGTTCCTCCAGCCGTTGTTTGGATTTGTGAAACTCCATCAGAAGCTCCTGATTTAATTTAAAGAAGGACTGATTGAGTCAAACCAGGTTTCTGATTAAACTACAAGTAATACTGGGCTAACACATTGATATACTGTACATAAAATCATCCTGGTGTAGATCTGCCACTGCTTACCATCCAACAGGAACCCACTGTCTAGGCTGTCACTCTTATTCACAGTTAATGACATATCTAGGACTAGATCTAGAATGATTTTCCATCAAAAAATTGGTCCCAGCCATTGGAAATAAAACCAGGACTGAATGATTCCTGTAACTAACTTTTTTGGTGGTCAGTCTGATCCATTAGTCCTTCAATAGAGCTCTTTGAAGGCCTAAATAATCACTTACATGAGGAAAAAAATACTGAGTAGAAAATTTTCTGTTTTATTTTCTGCCTTTTTATAATTTAACCCTATTGTGTCCTATTGAACATTAAAAAATGAAATACGAACAGTATTCCCGCTTACCTGCTTACCTGAATTACCTGCTAAGTTCAAAGAAAAAAATTACAGACGTCATTTTAAGTTCACAGAAATTGTTAGGCCTTCTCTGATGGCCTACAAGAATCCCCTTTGATCATACTAAATATACAGTACGCATTTATATATACCCATTATACCCATATGTACTTGTTTTTGCTCGAATCTGCCAAGTGAACATAGTTTTAGATCTAGTCCAGTTGTCATTAACAGCCTGTTGAAAAATGTTGCCTATTTAAGGGAAGTCAGATCTGTTACTTGGTCATAAAAAGTATTCATCCAGCTTTGCTGTTTCCTTTCCACAGGACTGGTACACAGTGCTGGAGCACTATCACAGGATGAATGCCACTGTCTCAGACCTCATCATGGGAAATACTTACACTTTTAGGGTCTTCACTGAGAATAAGTGTGGAATTAGTGAACAGGCCACTGTTACAAAGGGCTCTGCCACCATCCAGAAGACAGGTAAGCCAAAATTCTCCACAGTCTTCTGTATCTGATGTGATGGTTCAGGTACTTACGACAATGTAGAACATTCAGTTTTTCCAATTCATTTAGTGGGATATATTGTCTCCTAAAAAAAGTAAATAGAAATGAGCATTCCCTTAGACCTGCCTGTCGTGATGTTTGTCAGGTATTGACTACAAGCCACCAGTGTACAAAGAGCATGATTTCTGCGAGGCTCCCAAGTTCACCACTGCCATGCCAGACCGCAGCACCACTGTGGGCTACAGCACCAAGCTGCTGTGCTCCGTCAGGGGATTCCCCAAGGTAAGTCAGCTCATTTCAGTTTCAGTAGGAGTCGAGGCCTTGTTCAGTTCATGCAGATAGTCCATGACCAATCCCAGTACTAGTAACTGGGTCAATGAAGTGCAAAGAAACGCAACTTCTACTCATACATCTCCCACATTTTGTTTGTGGGTCAGGTCAGATTTTTCCAAATGCATTGGTGTCTCCATTGTGTGCTCCGACAACAGTTCACCAAGCCTCTATTGTGTGGCCATAAGGCTAGAATTTGAATAGCCACAGGAATGTGACAGTCAGCTCAGCCTTCTAGACAGCGCAAGCCCTTGGGATGGATGATAAATAGAATAAACACACACTGGCAGAGGCTGGATGAATGGCGTTCTCGTGCAGTGTGGTCCCCTGGCTGTGGCCCTGCTACTTAACGCATGTGGGTATGCATAACAGGGATCTGGTCACTCGGTGAATATGTGACAAATGCTTAGCACCTTAATTTATCCAGCTAGGAGGCATGAAAGGATTCCTCAATGAAAATTCAATTGCAGTGAGTTTCTTTTACATAGACAAAAATGTATTTCTTCTTCATGGAACATGGGCTAGACCACTTTTTTCTTCCCTCCTTTCTCCTTCTGTGCAGCCCAAGATCGAATGGATGAAAAATCAGATGATCATTGGTGATGACCCCAAGTTCAGGCAGATCAACAACCAAGGAATCTGCTCTCTGGAGATTCGCAAGCCTGGTAACTTTGACGGTGGTGTGTACGCCTGCAGAGCCAGAAATGCCCATGGAGAGGCCATTGTTACCTGCAAGCTGGAGGTCAAACGTAAGTCAGCCATGGGACAATGAGCTCAGCAGGTGCTGGGAAACAATGCGTGGCAGCAGTGTGTCCTGTTGGTTCATGCAGTTGGTTTTAGCATAGTTTAAGAAGTGACTGAGGTTAATGGGTGTCAAAAACAACACCAAGGGGAGAACAGCACTCATTTGCATGCAAGAGACACTTGAAATATTTGGCCATGTAGACAAATTAAGTTTACTGTCACAAGAAACAGTCAAATTTGATGGTATCTACATATAAAATGTATCATACACTGATGTATAGTACAGTCCTGAAAAGAGGCTGATGGTATTTGGGTGATTTCCATAGGCAGTTATCGAATTAAACACTATGTTATGGTTGTCTGCTATCAGTGTAATCCACCTTAAGCCATGTTAATAGTCATGTTTATAGCTGCTGATCTACAGTCTGTTCTAATGCTAGTAGAGTTATAACACTTTATCCACTTAGCAGTGCGGACTTTCCGTACCAGACAGATTGATTGTGACTGTAAAGTCATTCAAGGCCTTTCAACACCTGAGAGCGATTAGCATGTCACCGACCTCCCATGTCTGACCACTATAGTCATTGACCTTTCTGTGATAGTGCTCTGTTTTAACTGCTAAACTGTTTGATTTGAATGCTGACATCAAGACTTTTTAATGCATCATTCCAATCCTGCTTCGATTAGATACAACTGGGATGTTCACACATCATATACCTAATGTGGAATGTCTTTTTCTTCCCTAACAGAGCCCGTAATTGCTGATGCCGATAAGAAATAAGCGGTAAAGCCACATTAATGCAGGTCAGTGCTGGCAACATATGGCGTCTATTTATTACATTTTTTATTCATGAGGCATATTTCCTCACCGTTTTGTCATTAAAGGCATCTCACAAAAATGAATCAGCCTCAGAGTTTCTGGCTGATGGTGGAAGAGTTCCAAATAAGTAATTTCGAGTCCTAAGTTTACATCTAATTTGGGTCCTGACAAGGCATCTGTTTTCCCCCCATGCACTGACCTTACATGGTGGGTACTAAACTTGGAGAGTGCAGCCCCTGCTACAGGAGGGGGCTGAGTGGCTGTGCTCCATAAATTAAATCTGGTGTGCCTCCATATGTGTACACCCAGAGACCCAATCACATTTCCCTGACTCAGCACCGGGCTCCCCATTAGGCCCTAGGGAGCCTACAGTCATTCACTTCCAACTCTTACGCTAATAAACCCCTCTGCCAGCATGGCCTGTGTACCAGCTCAGATTGTTTGTGTGGGAGGATTAAGATTATCTGTGTTCTGTGTACATGGTGAATATTGTAAGAGTAAGAATGATAACGAATATATTATAAAATTGCTCAGTAAAGTGGACTGAGGTTGAGAGTAAAGTTAAACTATTCAAAACAAGAAGCTAAAACCTAGTGTATTTTCTGCTGCTTCAGCTGTCGCATACAGTGCCAGAGGCCACTGACACCTGTTTCTTGTTCTTTCCTGTCTGTACATGTTCCAGTCCCAAATTAGGAGCAGCAGGAAGAGAGAGAGTCCTTTCAAAGGTGAGGACAAGTTATTATGTGCCTCTACATATATTAAAATATACGAACTTCACAGCTATCAAATCATTAGTGGAACTCTAGAAAAGAAATATTATAATATTGATAATAAAATTATTATGAAATTCTTGAAATAGTCCACCAATTTGAGTAATACAATGATTATTATTTGGCAATTAATCAAGTTAATTAATCAAGGAACACGATTTATAAAAGCACAAGCACACTGGTGTGATCCTGCTGGTGTGGGTTTTTTTTGGAATTTTTTTACTTGAGTTCTTATAGCACTTCTAACAGACTGCAAACATAACTTTATCATTACCTCTAGAGACCATATTTATCATTCAACATGAATTACACCATAAGTTTTTTTTTTTTTTTTTTTTATCAAGTAATCATGACAGCCCCAATACATACATACATTCATCCATACATACTTATAGGTGTATGCACGAAACTGTAAATATGGCAAGTTACCACGTGATTACAAACTTTTGAACAGTTATATATTCTATAGTGGAATATTCCATTCCAACGTTCATGTCATGCATGTTAATTTCATGAATGTTTTCTTTCTTTCATGTGTTCATAAAATGATAATGCATATTTGATCCCCACCCTGTTTTTAGGATTATGAAGACACTGGTTGCTGAAATGAAAAAAAGAAACATGAACTGTACATATGAAGGAAAAAATAAAGAGACATTTTTCGCCTTTTTCGTATGTAACACTCTGACTCACAATTACAGCACATATAGAGGTATATGCATCATTGACTGCTTGTGGTTGAGACATCTTATTTAAATATTTGTGTCTATTTGTGTATCTATTTCCCCATACCTGTCGCTGTCTTATATTGTAAAGCTGATCAAGTTTCCACCAGTTTTATGGGATCATCTGCAAAAAGGGGAAACTCTGTCAACTTTTCAGTGTTTGTTAAAAATAAATTTGCGCCTTCAATTTGCTCTCATTGGTTTCTTTTAGACTGAAGCAAATGAGTATGACTGCAGTATTTATATAGCCAGTATCAAAGTGTAAATCTAAATCACTCAAGCTAGTTAATATGAGAAGGCGGTTCGTTTGTTCTTTAGATGGGTGAACATGAAGCATATTTATAGCAGTAATATGGCAATAGCAGAACAGAACATTAAGTCCATTTTGCACCAAATGGATTCTTACCATGACGCAAAGTCCTTCGCAACCAACGTCCATGCAGCTAAAAGCAGACAGGTCAGTGAAGGTCACTTGAACATATACAACCATGGACTGAGCAGAGGCATGGGAACAGAGATAAATATCTGGCCCCCATCGTGCAGGAATGCCACTCATCTGAGCTGCACTTGCAGGTATTTAATGGCACGTCCATGGGGTACTATGCATGACGTTCATTATCACAACTTCCTAGAGAGCCTGGCATAGTGATAAGTGCTATCCTAATGCTAGATGCATGTGTGGCCCTCATTGTTCCTTCACCTCTATTCACCAGCAATTCATCTAATTATTTACATATATGTGTGATGACCATTAGTTTCACGCAAAAAAAAACAAAAAAAAACAAATATATGGGCAATTTTGGCTTCCAACATTTAAAAAATGTCACTATTACACTGTGTTTCTGCACGAAACTCTGGGTATCAGCTGCATATTCTGATTTATACTGCAAAGTAGGTGTCAGTATCAGGAAATCTTAACACTGAAATATCTGATCTGAAGTCAGTCATATTAGTCTCTCCCTAAACTAAATCTTGAACTGTAAAACTAACCTTTGATCTGCCGAGGCACTAAAGACCCTCAACACCAACTGAAACTGCAGCGCCCTCTGCTGCCCACAACTGGAAAAACACGTTGATGCCTGAAACAGATACCCCTTTATCTTTTAGATGGATATGCTATTGTGGTCAGTATGGAAGGAAATCAGTATTTGCTTACATTTTGCTTTTTTATGCTTTATAGTGAATAATGCTCAGACTGTCACAAATTGCAGATGTACAGAGACTGAAACTAGAGACATCATGATACCATTTTATTTTCCAGGACCGATAGTGAAACGATATATCGTCTTTAGAAACTACTATTTAGCTATTTATAACTGAAGTGCTTCACTTAAGATGACTTTAGTGCTTTCACTTAAGGTGCATCCCAATGTAGGGTGTCCAAAGTGAGGATGTTCGGCTTTGCCGGAAATGTATCCAAACCCCATGCCACACCCTCACCCCATGAGTGAACAAACATTTTATGGTTAACATGTTCAACATTTTTTGCCCCTGGTCCTGTAGGTCCCCCTGCTCTGCACACTTTCAGTGTTTTTCATGCTCCTAACTCACCTGATCCAATGAATCAACTAATTACCAAGACCTGGGTTGAAGCAGGAAAACATACAAGACAGGGGGCCTCCAGGACTGAGTTGAGAGTAACTGCTATATGTAATTCGTTAGAATCTTATTTTTCTTTTAAAGTGGTGTTTTTGAAGTATTTTATAGTAAGTGTTGTAAAACACAAAAGAAAAACTTCTACCCTGTTTATTTGTATGGATTGTTTTGTCTTTGTGACTCTCAGGCCGCCACAAACATGACAACAACATCAGCGGTGTGTGCTAATGCAGGCCAGATTTGTTTCATTATCAGACTGGATTCCTCCTTGTACCTCTCCAGTATCTACAAATCATGGAATAAAAAACAAAAACAGAAATGTGCTTAGGAGTGGAAAATGGTAAAAGATCTGAGTATATGAACTTGTATTTCCAATTTTAATTTAATCTACTCAAGATGCCAAAGATAAGACAGTTTGACAGGCAGAAAAACATATTTTTGCACCAACAAGGTGATTCAAAGTAAAGTATAAAGAAATGAGGGGTGGTTCAGTGTAAAATGATCCAGACAGAGTCAAGTCATTGCAAGTAATTGCATTTGAGTGGATCAGCTGAATGTATGTCAGGGCATGCTGAGCTGAATAGGGCAAATAGTTCATCAAAGGCAATTGCACTAAAGAGGATCCTCAAGAGTGAGAGCTAGATGAAAAGTAACAGAGGCGGCTGAGAACTGGCTTGCTGTCTGAGATGTTGTAAAGCGTATGTAGCATGGAGACTGTGTTCAGGAGGTGGACATGCAATAGCGATGCCATGCAAGATTTGTTTGTGATCAGACAGGCATGCTTCTACCATCTCTACACTGTTGTGTGATTAAGGGTGTCTGTGCTTATGTGTAGGGCCCGTAAAAGACTGAGTCAAATTAAATGAACCAAGAAGATGTAAAAAATTCCTCAATCAAGCAGAAACAGACATTAAAGATGATGTGTGGGAGGAGTCCAGGTGGCTCTAAGGACACATTTTTTGACCTACCATTAAAACAGTGCCTCTCAAACCTGGACCTGGAGTAAGTCTGCCCTCAGTAGTTTTTCCTGCTCTAACACACATGCTTCAACCTTGTTAACTACATATGGACAAAAGTATTGGGATTTCTGACCATTACACCAACAGGGACTTTAATGACACTTCAGTCAAAGACATAGACTTTAATATGGAGTTGGTCCCCCCCATTGCAGCTATAACAGCTTCCACTCTTCTTGGAAGGCTTTCCACAAGATTTTGGAGTTTCTGTGGGACTTTGTGCTCATTCATTCAGTCGAAAATGTATGAGGTCAGCTACCGATGTCGAAGGCCTGGCTCGCAGTCTCAGTTCCAGTTCTTTCCAAAGGTGATGGATGGGGTTCAGGTCAGGGCTCTGTGCGGGCCAGTCAAGTTCTTCCACACCCAACTCATCCAGCCATGTCTTTATGGAGCTCGCTTTGTGCACTGGGGCACAGTCATGCTAGACTAGAAAAGGTTCTTCCCCAAACTGTGTCCACAAAGTTGGAAGCATGGCGTTGTCCAAAATGTCTTGATCTTCTGAAGCATTAAGATTCCCCTTCACTGGAAGTAAGGGGCCTAGCCCAAACCCTGAAAAAAGGGGTGTATCCCAATACTTTTGTCCATATAGCGTATCTTGTAAATTAGCTGATTAGTTCAGGATCAGGTTTGTTAGAGCATTGAAGGCCCCAATACGATCAGGGCAGGGCTCTTTCAGCACTATGGTTGGGAATTAGAATGAATTTAACAGGTAAAACTGGCTTTCAGAGCAGATAATGTACTACAAATATCCATAACCAGTGCTTTTTTGCCATTTGTTATTTAGACTATTGTTGTTTGGAGCAATTAGGCCATGAATGAAACATCCCATCACATTTGTGGTGCTTGTCATCCACTGCTATTGTGTCAGGCCAGCTGAGCAAACAAATGATGCTCAGTGCCACTTCTGTCTGAGAGCAAATGCAGGATTCGACCATAAACGTAATGCATCTGAGGATTAGATGATACATTTACTGTATGAAAACAGATCTCAAGTGGATGGCTTGTCGAACTGGAACATTTATGGCAAGCATAGACAAATTACTTACCTAATTGGTGCATGTAACTGCCAGTTGTTATGTGAGTATTTCAAAAATGCGTGAGTTTTTCCAGTCAGTTGTAATGAGCTGAATCCACCCACAGTATTTCTGAAGGCAGTGAAACAGCCCAGTTCGGGCATCTGCCAAGCTCTGAAATATTTTGCTGCTGCATCAGTATGGAATAAACCTAATCTAATCAGGGATGCAGCACTTTGGGCCATTGTGTCCATCTGCCATTGAGAGACATAAGTCATGGACTGGTTGTTGTCACTGATTTTTACTATCAGTTTTAAAGCATTGAAACTGAAATAACAGGTATAAACATCATCAAAAGTTGAAGATTTAATATCTAAGCCAGAATTAACTATTAGTTTTCTTAAATACAGACTGAGTATAAGGCCCTAACGGTCAGAGCCCATATTGGTCATGAATATATTTATTGATTCATTGGGGGTTTCTGCTCTATAAAAGCATAAACTCATTTTACAGCGTCTACACCTAGCTGTCTGGGCAAGAACTAATTTATTTCATTGATTTTAGATGTTGGCTTCGGCTATATCAAGCCCATTCAATTAGTACTGAAACACCACACAGCAGAAACTCGAAAGGAGCCTGAAACATTCACTGGACCTTTCTGTCAGACGGCAATGAGCCAGTAGTAGGCCTGTACTGAAAATTCACATTCCTCTCGACAAATAAAACAACGGCTGCTTAATTTTTTGTGTTGAGCTTCTGATTACATCCACATGGAGTTTACAGTGAGAACTGCACATTGCTCATACCTCCCACCAGTCTTTACTGATTTACTGAGAGCATTAGCTACCAACCCGACATGGTATGATGAGTCTAGTACTTATACTATATGGACAAAAGTATTGGGACGCCTGACTATTACACCAACAGGGACTTAAATGACTTCAAACACATAGACTTTAATATGGAGTTGGTCCCCCCCCTTTGCAGCTATAACAGCTTCCACTCTTCTTGGAAGGCTTTCCACAAGATTTTGGAGTGTTTCTGTGGGAAT
>JBBPCZ010000115.1:23767192-23778806 GCA_037974445.1 Brycinus macrolepidotus | reverse complement strand
AAGTCCATCTCATGAAAAATGGGAGCAAAAACAAAAGTGTTGCGTTTATATTTTTGTTGAGTGTATATATATATATTTATATTTACACTCACACACACACAAACAGTCATCTGTATAATTTGGGATGCCCAGGGTCAAAATAGGTACAAACTTCTTCACATTTTAAACTCAGCAAAAACATAGAAATTGTGCACTAAGATTAGCAAAAACTTGCACTGCAGAGGATTTGCACTTGTGTGCTTATTTTTTAACCTAGGAAATCAATCAAATGTCATTTGACCAGGGGTGTTTACATTTTCGCACATAACGTATATTTTATCAAGCAAATTGTCAAAAAATAGTTTGAAATATCAGTTTATCTTATTTTGTGTGATATTCTTTGATTATTATTATGTATCCTTTTGTATGTGTATTGTTACTGAGGTACTCAGTGTACTAAAAAGACAATACTTTTAATACTACAGTGTGGCATAGTCCAAAACTCTACCTGTCCTACCTTCAGCACTTTATTTATTTAAGCTAGTACCAGCTATTTTGCCTGCTCTTACAAATAAAAGCTAAAGAGGGTTTTTCTGAATGTTTGGTGTTCAGTATTATTTGATATCAGACAGTGTTATATTAATACTCAAATTCTGGTATTGTAACAACCTTAAATGTGTGTTAGTTGTAATTTTTTAATAACTGTCTCCAGATGTGCAAGGGTGAAGCAGTAAGAAGGCAAAATGAGGCATGAATGATAACAAATGGTTAAAGTGGATGATTGTGGTCCACAGCACCTCAGGCTCAGGCAGCCTGCCACACAGCACATGGCCACTGGTGCAGTGTGTCCCCCCAGAGAGGCTCACTCACACGCACACCTGCGCACATTACACTGGCAGAACCTCGGATGCAGTTGTCTCAGTGTGAAGATAAATTAAGTGAACAGTTCTGAACTGCACAGCATTGTTGTGTGCGTGTGTGTGTGTGTGTGTGTGTGTGTGTGTGTGTGTGTGAAACAGATACAAATAGAGTAATTAATGTGTATGGTGATTAAAAAGGAGGAATCAGCTGCAGGAAAAGGTAATGAATGCTGCAGAGACTGAACTAATCCAAACCGAATTGAACCAAACTAAACTGCAGGCATCCTGGCATGCGTTGGTCAATAGATGAGTAATCAATGCAGGGGGCCCTGAAGCGTAGTGAACAGAGCTGCTGCTATGTTCTGTGCTGTTTGTGATTTGCTGTTTGTTCTGTGTTGTTTGTGATATGCTAGCTTTAAACACACAGGGATTTGACAGGAAAAATGAGATAATAATAATAAACTGGTTGCCTTTCCTGAAGTCATTAACTGGGTTTGTCAGCAAGAGCAAGCTCAGAGTGTCGTTACATAATAAGAAAACCGTCCAATAATAACAAATGGTAAATATCAGTGCAGAATTTTTTCTAAAATCTGTCTGGAAGGACATTGTTCTTGCCAGTTCTTGCCAGTTCCATATTAATGCCATCCAAGATTTAGTGTTGTAGGATAGCATTAATATGGAACTGGCAAGAATAAAAAAGTGAGATGTACAGATGTGTGCACATAGACCCGAGATGGGCATTGAGCCCTTGCCCTTTGGTTTTTGACTACACCTCTGCCCTTTGGTGTTCAATTCAAGATTTGTTTGTTCTGAGGCACAGACCCTCTGGGAATAGAGCTTGTGAGTCAGATAGGCCCCATGAGCTTCATTCCTCTAGGGCACCCCCTACATTTCACCTACAGCCTATCACAGATACATGCATCATCACAGTTTTGGAAGTCTTGCTGATAAAGTACTAATAATACATGTCAGCAGTAAGAGCTGCTAGGTGTAATTTCTTGGGAGGATGGAGGGGTTATATATAATTACCGTGGCTGCCTCACTTCAGGTTGCACCCTGGAATGCCTTTACATCCCATTTTTGGTTGGTGGTGTTGCAGTGGGGCCACTCCTGTCTCTTCACTGCTCATCCAGGGATCCACCATACTTTGGAATTACTCTGTCAGTGCTTCTAATGGCCCAGGATGAGGGAGGATGGGCAGTCGTTTGTGGATCCTGTGCCATCTGCTTCCAAAACAAGGATTCCCACTGCACACAGCATTGGCTCTTGCACCGACTACCTGTTCCCTCGAGGCCTTAGTCCCATGTTTCATTGACTTTCATCCCCAGTCTGCCCATGTCCCAGGGTAGCACTGTTTTACCCACCAGTGATGTGCAGATCAGGGTATTTTTTGACCCTCAACCAGCCAACCCATTATAAGAGCCAACCTGCCCTGCCTGAGCTGCCAAAATGTTCGAACCGAACCTGACCAGACCTGCAGTGTTTCCGTAAGTTATAATTAGCTGGAATGCTGCTTTGTCACTTTTTGACCCAGCCACACAGGAATTTTTCTAATAATCTGACCTGAACCTGCGCATCACCACTAAGCAGCATTGTGGAACAGGTACATCATTCATAGCAATGGGACTTCCCAATGCAGGAGTATAAAGAGCTCTATCATACACCTTGTTTGGAGGAACATGACAAGGTGCTGCCCAGGCCTCCAGATTCCCCAGAGGAAGAGATAAGGACATCTTAGCCCGAGTTCTTAAACCAGATGAAAGAGTTCGGCTTGCTAGACAGACTGGACCGAAATACACCAACATTAGAGGCGAAATTGCATGCTGTAACACATGATTCTCATATACTGTTTAACAAAACACTAATGTCATGAAGATCAAATTTACATTCAGTTAGAAAGGATAACAACCTTCATGCAATAAGTAAACAACCTGTTCCACAGAGCCATTATTGTGAGCATGAAGCTGTTCTAAATTAGCTTACCTTAAAGGGAATGAATGAAAATCAGGCCAGAAAGATTCCTCCACTGTTTTTAAATCAGATTCCTCCACTGTTGTTTGTTCAGTTATAACTGAAGGTCTTTTGCAGCAGGTGAGGAATATAAGCTCATTCGTAAGAAAGGTGTTGGATGCAATTAAACAAAAGTAGGTTAAACAGATGAAACACCGCTCAGATAGAGCCACGGTTTCCTTCACTAACATATTCAGTTGAAAGTACATTGATCGGCCACAACATTAAAACTACTGACAGGTGAAGTGAATAACACTGATTATCTCGTTACAGTGGCACCTGTCAAGAAGTGCGATAAATTAGGCGGCAAGTGAACGGTCAGTTCTTGAAACTGATGTGTTGGAAGCAGGAAAACTGGATGAACATAGGGATTTGAGTGACTTTGATGAGGGCCCGTTGTGATGACTGGACAACTGGGTCACAGCATCTCTAAAATGGCTTGTGGGGTGTTCCAGGTATGCAGTGCTCAGTACCTACCAAAAGTGGTCCAAGGAAGGACAGCTGACAGATTGAGGAGTATTGATGCACGTGGAAAGCAAAGGCTAGCTTGCCTGGTTTGATCCCACACTGTAAAAAAAAATCAGCAGAAAATTCCCAGTGTCTTTTATGTTAAGTTTACAGACATTTCGTTCAACCCTTAAATGGAAAATTCCATAGATTTACAGAAAATCCTTTGTACCATTCACAGACACTACAGTTTTGCAGTGATTTGACGAACCTGACAAAGAGTTCAGTGTGTTGATTCCCACTCAGTTCATTTGAGCATTAGTTGGATGTGCCGGACCGAGTAGTCTGATCCGTGTTGGCCCTTAAAGAGGACTTAAAGGATCTGTTGCTCACGTCTTGGTGCCAGACACCACAGCACACCTTCAGAGGTCTTGTGACGTATATGCCTAGACGGGTCAGAGCTGTTTTAGCGGCGTGGGGGGGAGGGGACCTACACAATATTAGGGGGGTGGTTTTAATGTTATGGTTGGTTGGTGTATTTTTCTCATAACTTCTAACCTTGGTTTAATGTATCATTAAAATTAATGATTTAATAAAAATATTTTTAGTTTTCATAAATGGTGGTAAAGCTATATCCATGAACATGATGGAATTCTTTATTATTTATGCAGCTTATTTACATATTTTTCTTTATTCGAGGCCTTATTTTTTACCAGAAAAAAATTGTATTCATTCTATTTAGTAATTTTATTGCATAATATTTATGATTCACAGCATGTGCATGACAGATCTGCTGTATATTCAGGACATATCTGCACTAACTACTGGGTGTGTATTGTGAATAATGTATAGAGTACTATATGTAACCTGTGTAGGCTTCCAGTCAGTGTGTGCTCTGCTCCTTGTTCCTCTGCAGAGAAGCACTGCTCTGCATTCTGATTCAGGCGTTTGGTGTTTGCTCCTATGTAGACTCATTAACGTGTGATCGATGATGCGTGTTACCACCATGATCAAATTACCAGCTCAAACCACAAGCCAATAAAGCTGCGAGACCAACTGCAGGGGTCCATATTTTGTGAGGTCATACATTCCTACTGCCCCCTTCTGGTACTCGTCCATTAAAGGAGAATCAGAGGCGTCACCCCTCAGGACCTCCCTCCCCCCACAATCTGCTGATCTAGATAAATGTGCTCTTTTCTAGATAAAAGGAAGAGTTTATTGGAAAATCAAATGAATTAAAGGAATAGTTTGGCAAAAAAACAAACTAGCATAATTTCCCCCTCAAATATAGTCGAACAGCCAAGACGTGTTCGTTGACATGTTTGAACACCCCCTGTCAAATGATGTGATCTGTTGGTTTTTTGTAAGTAAAAATAATGACATTCTCTATTGAGAACAAATAAATATTTAATATGGCATTTTTCTACAATTTTTCTATTTATTTGCTGAGTTTAACCTGCTGGAAAATCCAACATGATTATGCAATTCTTTTTTAATGAAATATTTTAGCTACAAAATACAGAGTTAGGAAATACAGGAAATATGTGGTAGAAAATACAAGTTTGTTCCATTTTACAGCTCACAGGAAGTCTTGCTTTGTCCTAATCCACATCGACAAGTCTGCGCCACCTTAATGAAGAGCTGGATGCAGTTTGAGTCTGTAAAGAGATGTTCTGAGGATGTATTTATGGAAAAGATTTGGGTGGTTGTTGATCTCTCGTGTTTGTTAGCAATGTTAGCCTTCCAGCTCTGACTACATCTGGGGTGAGGGGAAAATTGTGTGAATTTGATTTTTGCCGAATCTTTTCTTTAAAGAGGCACTAAAGGCCAGTTTTGTGGACGTAAAATTAAGCCTAGTCTTGGGCTAGACTGCAGTGTCAGTAGTGTCTCATCAATAAAAATTCCATTTAGTCTAGGCTTAGGCCTAATCTGACTAATATGACTTATTATAAGTGAATTGTCACATATACTTGTCAGTTAATCAGTTAATCTTTTTTCTCAAGACAGGTGTTACAGTATAAATTAAGCTATTAAATACCAGTGTATTAAAGGACACACTGAATGAATAAAAAATCTGCATGTCCCCAGTACTGGCCAGTATGACTGACCAACACACACACTGGGCCTTAGTTGGAACACGGCGGTTTCCCCCTCTTAAGGTGTTGACATATGGAAAGGAAACGCTGACAGAGGAAGACCAAGCCCCAGGTAATCAGTCATGAACAAGTCTTTCAGTGGGTCGGGCCTTTACAGGCTACTCAGTCAAACTGACCCAGATCTAGATAGTCTAGAGGCTCCATCTCTGTTTTGGGGTCTGGTGGTGAAATGCAGCCCAATCTGTCTACCCACCTACCTACCTATCCCCAGACCATCCGGAAGCAACTATTTTGGGTTCTGGCAAGGGCAACAAAAGTCAGCTTGTGTGTGTGCATGAGAGCGTGTATCTGTGTGTCACTTGTAGAGCCATGTAGAAGTGGTAGGAAGAGTACATGTGGGCCAGAGTGTCTGACTGGCCTAATTTGTTCGACCTTGGCAGGAGAGAAAGTCACTGCGGAGGAGAGCACAGCCTCGTTCCGGATGCACACTCTGCCTCTGAGAGGCCATGGCTCTTCCAGAACAATACTATCAACACCTGGGCCTCGGCAATCAGCTTCAGCCATGCTGACCTGCTCAGTTCCTCATGAAATAACACACACAACCTCACTGCAGCTCTGTTATCGATTGGCTTTACTATTAACTGTTGACTCATCCTCACTGCAGACACTCACAGTTGCTTCCAAGGGCCACTCAAGTTTGCCCTGACCCTCAACTCAACGCTTATTAGGTACCATTCAATTCCTCTCCATCCTTCCTCACAATCATTTATTAAGGTATTGAATAAAATTTTCCAGAATGTGACGTATTAGACATCTAACTGTTGTTGCTGTGTTACTGGCCAGCCTCCAAGAGACTTCTGGTCAGAAGCCAGTAAACTGTGGAGTGAACATACTGCACCATACTGTGGCACAAACCTCCCAAACATCAGCAAGCTGTAGAG
This sequence comes from Brycinus macrolepidotus, assembly GCA_037974445.1. Taxonomy (NCBI): domain Eukaryota; kingdom Metazoa; phylum Chordata; class Actinopteri; order Characiformes; family Alestidae; genus Brycinus; species Brycinus macrolepidotus. Next base: position 23,772,473 of record JBBPCZ010000115.1, on the reverse strand, counting down.
CATTTCCATTCCAAGGGTTCAGATAGATAAAATAAAAGTAATGTTCTGTACCATATCTTTCCTCTGCTGCAAGATGTTGCCTCAAGGTACCATAAACTAAAAGAACCCCACATAACAATATTCAATACACATTTTTTTACTTTTAAGAGCTCAGAGAGGAGAGGATTCATAAAGTGAGAGACGCTGTGGCGTTATATTTCCAGGGACGTGTCACTTGGTTTTGGTGAGAGGCGGAGTTTGGGGGTGTGGAGGTGGTGGGGGTGTAGTTGAGGGGATGGTGTAGACTTCTTTCCCCCTTGATTCAGACAACAGAGGCCAGAGTCAAGTTTATACCAGTTGGAAATTCTGGCCATTTCACCAAACTGTAGTGATTATTTCCCCTCTGTTTCATGATTACAGCAAATATTTCTGATTTGTGACCTAAACACACATTCTCTTGAGAGATTTTAAGAGAAAATGCTTTGTTTTTGGGTGTGTTCAACCGGCTGTTGACCTGGGAGTTGTTGCAAAGCTGAGGTCTGTTCATGGCATTTGTATGTTTCTAAGTACACATGGTTCTTTTTAAAATACCTTTTGCTACCTTCCCTTTAGTCCATCTTACAGAATTGACTGCCCCTCTAACCAAACACACCTGACACAGCTGTTCCTTTAAGATATATGAAATACATAAGCTGGGTTCTGATTGGCTGTCATGTACTGTGTCTCATCAAAAAAGCAGGCCAGGATGAAACACTCCTTATAACTTAAGTGTGAATTGATGGGACTGCTGTGGGCTGAATAGGAAAATATATTTAAACGTGTTGGTTTTTGTGACATCACAAAAATAATGAATTCAGAGCATGTGTGTGTGTGTATATATACACACACACACACACACACACACACATATATATATATATATATATGGTTGTTTAATCATGAAATGGGCACTTAAATTGTCATGTTCTCATCATAACAATGGGCAGCATTGGTCTCCAAAGTACTGAATTAACATTGTCATGTAGACATGAGTTTGAATTTTGCATGCTCCAGAAGACAGCAGAGCAGGCGGAGATCTGAATTAGCAGCAGGAATAGCAGCGAGACACGCTGAAAATGACAAGTCTGGTGCAAGGGATAATTGCTGGGAATGACCCTATAAATGTGAATGATTACAGCATTAATTAGTTCCTCTGAAATTAATGAGATTGTTGTCGTTTCGTCTCAACAAATTGGGAATTAAACTACGAACAGAAGTTCTGCTTTTGAGCCCTTTAGTTGGCTGGGTGGTCTTCTTCTAGCAGGTAATGGATTTGAAAGTGCCTTTATTGAGGTGAGGAATAGGGATCTGTGGCTTTTGTCATTAAACAGCACTTGAGTGATGGTCCTGTGTTATTCTGTCTCAGAGCTGATTTTAGTCTTAATGAACCATTTTTGCGTTATCTTCCTCCAAGGTGTTTCTGTTTATGGACTTTATACTATTATTTTAATTTTATATGCATATATCACTTATAATTATTGGATATACATTCTAGTAAGAAGTCACAGGAGGAAGAGTCTGATTGGATGCCCAGCTCCTCTCAGTATGATTATCCATATAATAAACAGAAAAATCTTTTGTTTGGACCATGCATTGTCCTGTTTCCGGATCGGGATTTAGGACATGTGAATCTTATCTTATGAAGACAGGCCCTCCATCAGCATCAAACATTGATTATTCTGCATTTGGCAGGATGTGGTTTGTGACTAATTTTGTAACTAATAACATGAATTCTTTCGGTTTATGATCTGTGTTTGTGGTTTGGGATTATTTGAAGCTCATGGACTGAAAAGAGTGGTTTTACTCTACTGAATTATATATACAGGCCAGTAAACCTCATGATCTGACATGTCAGTTCTTTTCAGAGAATACGAAAAGGAGATATTCTCTTTCAGAGAATTTTAGAAGTCCTCAGGCTCCAATACAGTTAAATCTTTACATGGAAACTTCTGTGTGCCTTTAGGAGCCTGAGACACTGAAGAACTTCAGTAATTCCAGCAGTGTTTTTACTCAGAAGCTTCCTCCGCACGTTCATCTTAATCATCTGTTTGCTTGGTAGTTGTTCAGGTGCAAGAAAGTCCAAGTGCAAGAAACACCCACTCAAATTGGACTCAGGCTGGATGTTCACAGTCCTTCTCTTCTCTAAACACTTTTCAGGTTTCTAAAATGGATCCAGTGCTGTGGGCACTGACCACTTTCTCATCATGCTCTCATTATCTCTGACATTTTATTCCACTTTCTCCAAACTCTCCACTGAGCTGTCTCTCACCGGCCATCTCATCCACACCAGCGTCTTTCTTCCTCTGAGCTCACAGGCCTAGAATTCATTTCATCCTCTACAGTTTGTGACATTGCTGCCACTTATTTCACCAATCAGTCCTGATCGCTCCACTGTTATCCTGACTAGCAGACCCAACAATTCAGAAAAATATCCTACATTGAGACTTTTGTAGACACTCTGTCCCAAGTTCATACAACCTCCCGAGCCATTAAAGGGCTCATATTGTACCTTTTTTGTTTGTTTTTCCCCTGTGGTCCACTTAAAGCATTTGTGTGGTTTTATGTACCTAAACCAGTCATCATCATTGTCTAACCTCTTTAGAATTAAACAGGCTGTTTTTGTTACTGCATCTTTAAGACTGGTATATGTAAATTAGCGCTGTTGTGATTGGCTGTCTTGTATTGCATCTCATTCCAAAAGCAGTACAGGCTGAAACATACCATATCAACTTCAGCATGAATGGGCGTGGCTGAACTGCTGTAGGTTAAGGAATTGGATATACTGCATGTAAAAATATTGAAATATCACAAAAAATAAATTCTGTTTTAGCAGCTTAGTTTTATATGTAGTACTTATATTTTTTAATATTTTTGTTTACATAATACTTGAATTCTTTTATTTCAAAAAAGGGAAGAAATGAATTAAAATGAAGAGCCCTGATCAAACGAAATGAGAATCTGATCAAATTTGAGACTAGTCTCATCATCTCTCTATACTGAATTCCTCACCCTTAAAAAAGTGATTCGTTAAGGGTTCTTTAGTCCTTATATATTGAAAAACAAAAAAAAATTTAAACAGGGTAGAAACTGAAGTGTTTTTGAGCTCTGAAGTAAAATATTAATTTTGTTCATTTTAACATCTTCATTTTCATCTAAAGTATTTAGAGTTAAAATAAAAACAGTTAAAGTGCTGCATGAGGTCATTTTTTTAATGACCATTTTTTATAATGTTTTATTCTTTAATCCTGTAGAGCCCAATATAACTCCAGAGCACACTTGTGGTTTCCTGACAACTTTTAGAATTAAATGGTTATCACTGTTCTAAACTAAACATTTTTATCATAACACCAGGAGAAAATGGCATTTGTGCATTGATTTCATTTGGAAGGTGAGTGCCAACTCTTTAAAACCAAAGGACAGAAATCAAAACACACCAAGACTGAGGAGAAAAAGCTCAAATCGCTCTAAGTTTAACTGTGATGTTAAAAACATACATCAGAAAAAGTAGCATTTGCTAGAAATCAGTTGTGAACCATCACTATTAGAGCTAGACCTTCAATTTGGGTCATAACTGATGAAACTCGGCCAAAATCAAGAAAAATATGCCCTTTGGGACTCTAGCAGCAAGCTAACAGCAGTGCACACTAATGGTTTTTTGGCCATTCCAGAATAACACAAACATTTGAAGCTTGCAGAAGGACATTGGATGTTTCATGAATGTCAGGAATGTTTATGCAGTGACATTGAAGAGCCCAGGCACAGAACTTATGCTGCTCTTTTCCATTTCTGAATGAACTGGACAACTGAATGAAACGTAGACTATGACTTAGTCAGTGATGTATTCACAGTTTCCAAGGACTAGTTCATTTTTCCTGCCTATTGTATATCAAAACCTGATTAGTTGATTCCGCTATCTCAGTTCCTATCTATGTTAGTGCTTAATTGGCTAGCTTTCCTTTTCAAGCATAAATTTAAATACAACAGGCATAATGAATGTTAAATAAAAATGAACTAAAAATGATGGTTTTTTAATTTCACAGAAATCACCTTCTCTAAAGGCCTAGATGTCCCTGAGGGTTCCCCACTGCTAGAAATAAAAAATATTATTTAGGAACGTCCATACAGGGATATGGACTCAACTTTAATGTTTAAGATTACCTAACGATTGTTGTAATATTAGGTTATTTTAAAATATACCATACCCCTGTAACATTAGTTACCTAGGATTTTGCAAGTACCTCCCATTCTTAAAAGACTGTAGCAAGATAATGAAAAGGTAAGCAACGTTTAACCAGGCTGTCCAGTCTTATCCACAAAAGACTGGTGTGGCTGCAGGTTTTTGTCCAGACAAAGCAGAACACATAATTAACTGAAGACTGAGACCCACTGATTAAGCAAGTAGAATCAGATGAGTTCTTGCTTTGCTGGACTAGAAACCTGCAGCCACGCTGGAAGGTAGGGAAACCCTGAATTAAATAAAGTGCAGCAGCCAAATCCAAATTAAAAGATGGTTCTTATAATACCAACAGGGTGATGTAGAACCCCTCTTATCTCAGAGGTTACATAATTTCATTCATCTTTCGTTCTTATATATCTCTTTCATTTTCATTCATATGACTTTATTCTTCATTCACCCTTCAGTTCACTCTCATCTAGAACAAAATCTTCTTAACAGGCCTTAAAGAGGCGTTGAGGAAAACTTTACAGCCAGCGATACGGGCGATTAAAGGAGGAACAGCCAGCCCCTCTTTAAAAAAGGGGCTCAACACTCACGAACTTTCATTTTCAGAATATAGAAGCAAAGAGCAGGAGCTGTAGTGAAAGCTGATAAATACTCAGCTCAGGGACTCTGAGGATAAATAGTCCACTCCAGCACTGAAAGACTGAACTCTGCCCTTTCATCTAAATTCAATTACTTCTTAGTGTAATAAGACTGTAATCCAGTGCTGCTGGTGTTGACTCAGAATTGAAAATTGGCTCTATAAGGTGTTCATTCAGCTATACCCCTTCTCTGATTTATTTCACAGAAGTGTATATACAAAGGCAGTGTGGGCACATCATATTTAACGTGATATGAGAAAAAAGAGAGTTTTATTATATTCCCGTCTGGTAGGGCTGCACGATTATGGCCAAAATGATAATCACGATTATTTTTATCAATATTGTAATCGCGATTATTAATCACAATTATTCATTATTTTAGGTAAAACACATTTTTATGGCACATTCTATTTTAAACAAACAGTAAGTGAACAAGGCTTTC
>JBBPCZ010000115.1:23742085-23755155 GCA_037974445.1 Brycinus macrolepidotus | reverse complement strand
TTTTTTTGATAAAGTAAACACAAGTCACACATCATTCATGTTTTATTATTACTCTAAATGAAAAAATCAATAAGTGATTTGAACTGGCCACTCTATAAGCTCTCGAAAAAGATACCACAGTCATAGAAAGGTGGTGGCACTCAGAAAACAGTTCTACCTACTGATCCCATCCTTGTGGCCAACATGGACTGGAGGCAGATGTAAACTAGTTTAAGGCCTCAAATTCTCAGAGAGAATCAGCAGCGAGATGCTGAGTTCAGCGGTTTTAAACAGGCTGCTTTTGTTACTGCGCCTTTAAGACATACACTATATTGACAAAAGTATTGGGACGCCTGCTTATTACACCAACATCGACTCCAATGACATTGCATTCAAATAAATAGACTTTAATATAGAGTTGGTCCCCCTTTTCAGCTATAACAGTTTCCACTCTTCTTGGAAGGCTTTCCACAAGATTTTGGAGTGTTTCTGTAGGAATGTGTGCCCACTCATTCTGTAGAGCATTTATGAGGTCAAAATGTCTTGGTATACTGAAGCATTAAGATTGCACTGCACTGGAAGTAAGGGGCCTAGCCCAAACCCTGAAAAACAGAGGTGTCCCAATACTTTTGTCTGTATCACGTATATGCAAATAGCCTTCCGACTGGCTTTCCTGTATTGTGTCACATTCAGAAAACAGTCTGGGGCAGAAACACTTTAATGTGAATTGAAGTGTTTACCTTCTATATCTTTAATAGGCAGGTAGGCTGAATAGATGGGTACATGCAAATCTGTTGGCTTTTGTGACATCACAAACGCAATGAATACTAAACAGAAACATTTTGCAGTTTAATTTTCATATGTGGACTGTATGAACTGGAACATTAACTGAGTTGAACACTTTGAAGAAAATTTGATTTCCATGATATGATGAAATGAAAATGATGTTATGAGCTCCTTAAAATAAACAGTAATGCAGATTAACCCCTTTATGCAGATTTATTGAAGAGTAGGGCCACATATAAAGTAAATATATTACTATATTATCTTCAGCATGATTATAGTGTGACAATTTCTGAAAATAAATCAGTGAACTGATCAAAACTGATTGATTTCACTATATATATATATATATATATACGTGTGTGTATGTATGTATGTATGTACATACATGTATGTATTGCCTCTCTCTCACACACTCACTCGCTCTCTCACTCTCTTTCTCACTTGATCAGTGCTGACATTAAAGTCCTTCTCCTGCATCATCAGTTCTAGGCTCTGCTAAATCACTGGCCAGTCTGCATAGCAACACACTCACTTTCATCATTCTGACCTCACGAATGACACAATAACAACAGTCACTCTGATCTGATCTGATGACTTAAAGAGCTTGGATCTTGCATTTTACAAAAATTACAAACGTTTACCTTTACCTTTCGTACTTTGCCATTTCAGCAGCCTCTGCAGCATGTTTTACATTAAGCCCCAAACTTGCTCAGATGTGATGCAAAATGTATCTTGGCTGAGATAATGCGCCACCCAGGGCACAGTGTTTCCAGTATGTAGCTCCTCATTTATCTGAGGCTTCTAGTAAATCTAAATAAAGCATTCAGCTTTAAATGCCCCGTCAGTGTTTCGACAAGTTGCAAGTTGGCCACAGCGGCTGGCAAGCCTGCCTGTTTCTCCATTAATATGTCCTCAAACTCATCTTTTGTTGAATATTAAGAATATTTTCTGTTCTACCTGATTGGACAAAAATCTGAATTGCAAGGGTCTTTATTATCTGCCAGTTTCTGGTCCTGAAGCGATGTAACATTCAGATTTTATCCATAAATGTTGCTTTCACATAATCGACTGAGACAAGTAGACAAATGGGTTCTTCGATTGATGTTTAGCCCTTTAGTTCAAAGCCTATTAATTTGGGGGTTTCTTACCATATGCTGTGCAGACTGTTCTAGTATTCTGTTTTGGAACAGAACAGAAGACGTTTTTCTCTAATTTGTATTCTGCTACTTTTTTCATGCCTGAGGCTTCTCCGAAACCCCATTTAGTTGATAAGAAGATGGAGGTAAACTGCAACACCTGGACACTTTTCCAATACCTGCCCAAAGCTTGCTGATGAGGTTTATAAGAAAAGCAGCAGCCTATCATTGCTATCTCCAAAACTGTACCTTTACAGGTGAAGCGAAAACAATTATAATGAAAGATAAGGTAAAAATTGTATTTTTATTGATTTATTTATTATGTTTTTAACACAATGTAACAGTCTGCTCCTATTTTTAAACAATGCAAAAAGTGAAAAACATAAAAAATTGAGGTTTTGTTTAACAGAGGTACACATCCAGGTAGAAGACTCTTGGTGGACTTTCTGTTACATCACGTTATATTTTCTTACAATTTAGGTACTATTTAACTCCCTTAAAATAAAGTGGTGAACTGTGACTATTAGTGCTAGAACTTCAGATCAGGCTGTAACTTATTCTCTCATTTCTGCTGCCATCTCTATGGGATTTCAATAGTATGTTAGCCCTAAACTAACACTGATTCACATAAACATTTTAAATGTTCTAGATCAGAGATCCCCAGCTCTGGTCCTGGAGGGCAGGTGTCCAGCGCAGGTTGGTAGTTTTACTATGTTTCTGTATTTTTCCCATTGTTTCTCCTCCCCCGTCAACAAACAAAATCCTCCCCCTTTAACAAATGAAATCAATACGTTGACAAACGAAAAACTCCCTCCTCCTGTTGACAAACACCCCCACCTCTTGTCAAACACCAAAATTCCTCCCTGTTCCCCTGTCAACAAGCGAAACCACACACACCCCTATCAGTAGACAACCAATATCCCCTCATCCCTGATCAACAGAAAAAATTAGGCCTTCTCTCAAGGCATAGAAGGCCCTGAGGATTCCCTCTGTTAAAATCTCAGGCATTAGTACAACCCATTACAACAAGCTTATTATTACCAGTAACTACATGAGCTCCACTCAAACATTGTTTTTCACAAAGATGTGTAATGAAAACCTGAGGATGCAAATGAATTTTCAGGTAGTAATTCATCACGGTCTGTTCCTCTGTTACACTTACAATACGCTGCAAAAAAATGGCACGTGTCCTGAGATTTCTCTGTGTGCTGAATGGGGGAATAGAGTGAGCTTTAGTCTGAGACTAGAAATGACTCTAGAAATGGCTTCTTCCCACTCCAGGTTTGGTGTGTGCACCTGGTCCCCCCCCAACCCCAGTCCAATTCAGCAGCTAAACCAGCAGAGCCCCTAAGGAGGGGGGGTTTTACATATTGATCATTTGAGATTGTCCTCCAGTACCCGTTCAGGGCGTAGCTTACTGCATGCAGCAGTGTGTGAGCAGCATCCTAAATGAGGATAGAGAGAGAGAGAGAAGGAGAGAAAGAGAGAGAGAGGTAAAAGAGTATTACAGAAGGAAGCAAGTGTGTGTGTGTGTGTGTGTGAGAGAGAGAGAGTACTGAGGAGAGCTAATGAGACTGAGAGAGAGAGAGAGAGAGGGAGAGAGAGAGAGAGAGATTGGTTGTGTGAGGTGTAGGAAACAGAAAAGGAGCTGAAAGATGGAGGTGTGTGTGTGATGAGAGGGGGGGTTACTGTGAGTGTAAGTGTGTGTGTGTGTGTGTGTGTGTGTGTGTGTGTATGTGTGAGCCAGCTCCACTGCAGTGGAGAGAAGTGAGGGGCGCTGCAGTTTGCTCTGATGGAAGAGTCACTGGGGGATGTTACCTCACCACTGAGGCATTAAGTCCACCACTCGTTTTGGATGGGTGGTTGTGATCAGGAGGATAGAACTATTGTCTGGTAAGGGGTTTCCCTTTTTCTTACTCTCTTACTCTCTGTTGTCTTATTCTCTATCGCTCCAAACTCCACGCTTGACTGTCTCAGTTCTGGCGTACGGAGTTCATGCAGAGTTTGGTTCGTATCAGCCCTTGGGGTCTGGATGAGTTCATTTTGGAACGATGTTGCCTCTTCTTGTTTAGAAACTTGAGCTGGGTGAAATTGGGCGCTGTTCAAAGCCCTAGGCTTGCCTCATTGCCTCAGTGGACAGCAGCAAGCCTATCACAGCAGGTGCAGCAGGAGTGACAATGAGCGTAATTAATCGTGCCATTCACTAATGTAGCTGCGCTGCCATGGCTCCAATAGGGAGCCTGCTGGAAAGTTGAGTCTAGCACTAGTAGTTCCCACTGCAGTGGCTGCACTCCAGTTTCAAGTCACTGGTCTTCATTCATCTTTCCTGCATGTGGTTGCAGTGGGATTTTGCATCACTGACAGCAAAAGGTTTCCAGATATGAGTGACCCATAATGCGTATCGGCTCTGCAGTTCTTATTTTCTTGATCAGGTACAGCGCATTTTTTAAGGAGACACTGAAATAGATGTGTTTTGGGTGTTAAGCTGTTGAAGTGTTGCTCTGGGTTAAAGTGCTGCTGTAAATTGATTGCATCAGGGTCAGACCAGGACAAGCAGCTATCCAGCTATCCAGCAGACTCTCCAAAGGCAACCTGATATTTTGTGTGTGTCCTCACAGGCATTACAGTGGAATAGATATGACAATCCATTATCTCTGTTTATAAGTCGCTGTGGATGAGAACATCTCCTGAATGATTAGATGTAAACTTTCATTTCAGAGCATATGTAGCTGTTAAATGTCAGCATTAGGCCTACACTAAGGTACACAGGGCTCCTAATATGATATTTAAAGTATGGTGGATGTAATTAAATCAAACATACAGATGTTATACTGGTGTCAGATGCACATTTTGAATAAAGTAGCATAACTGAAGAGCTTTGCAATAATAACATTTTCTTCTTTATTATAGAAGTGAAAAAGTGAATCCAACGTTGCTGACAAACACCATAACTTAATGGCTACCCAAATCATTTCCATAAATAGACCCCCAAAAATATCTCTTAGCCTGGTCAAACCACATCCATCTCTTCATTAAGGGGGCACAGACTTCTTTAGGACAGAGTATGGCTTATTGTCAGCTATAAAATTAATAAAACTTCACAGTGTAACCGAACGCTGCAGGCAGCCACTTTAGACAACAGGGTCTGTTTTCACAGTCCCCCTCTGGAGTAGGAGAGCTGATCTAAAATCATTTTTTGTGGCAGCGATCGGCATAAATATGGAGGAATCTGATCCAAGATCAGTCCCCCTTATGACTGCTTTGTGAATACCAGCTCTGGTGTTATGTGAAATGTCTACCATTAGTGGTGAAATTTTGTTCAGTTTTGTCCTAAACCACATCCACAAGTCTGCACCACCTTAATGTTTTTTTTTAGTAACGCTAGCCTCGTAGCCCTCAGCTCTAAACTAAAGAAGCAAAATGTGGACTCCAAATATGCCTTGGCTGATCAACCACATGTAGTGTAACTGGAACAGGTGTAAATTTGATATTTTGCTTAACTATTTCTTTAAACACTGCAGACCCATAAACTGAAATTACTTTTTTCATATATGCTACTTTCAGGACTTGTTCATCTCTGTGTATACACATGTACACATTTCCCTTGATGATTATCTGACAACTTAACTGCTATTAGATAAGGCATGAGTATTTTATCTTAAAGATCTTAATCTTAAAGACTCTATACTTATTTAAGCCTAGAGACACGTTTTTACTTTTTTAATCAGAGAAAAGGACACAAACTGAGATCGGTTATCTAGATAGCCAAGTAGCTACCTTGCTAACCTTAACCTTTAGCTTGTTCTCATCTGACAAGTCATATCTGTCATTTAAGTAATCCATTACCTCCATTGTAATGATGATTTGAAGACAGCTACTGCAGCCTGCAATCAGATATCTATCTGGCTTCCTTCTGCTTTCACCACCCCAAAGCAGATGCAGTTTTTCAAAGGTTCCTCCCACCTGCAAGATGCATCATCATCAGGAGGGGGGTTTTCTAGTCTTTAAACCAGAAAAATCTCACTCCAAAAGCAACTGCAGCACCTGGATGCATGCTTACAGCAGTTGTAACCATGGTTAAATTGTAATTTTTGTCAGGAGTGCACTGAGCAGCTGGTTGCCTAGAGGTTAGGGACCTGTCCTTGTGATCAGAAGGTTGTGGGTTTGAATTCCAGGACTGCTATTGGCACCCCTGAGGTACCCTTGAGCAAGGTTCCATCCTCACACACTGCTCCCAGACCCCCTGTTGGTGGCTGCCCACTGCTACACTTAGTAAATGGGTTAAATGCAGAGAAAGAAGTTCACACAGTGTGCTGTGGTGTGGTGTATTCATGCGTGACTATAAGGGACCACTTCACTAAACGGATCTTTGCTTTGAGAACAAACTGGTCATTTTTTTAATTGAATCAATCAATCAAATCAATTGAACCTAACCAGCTTATCCTTACATGTGAAGACCTAAAAATTTTGTTGATTAGCTTGCTAGATGTGTCAGCTAGTGTGTGGACGTAGGTCATTCTGCAAGATTTGATAGTTTGGCCCAAGGGTAAAAAATGGTTTGGGGATCTCCAGTCTAGGCTTTGAGCATGCTTAGGCCTGACTAGCCTAGCACTGGGACAGCCTAGCCTTGTCTACGCTGCCGCACAAAGCAGTGTTCAGTTAAACTAGCTGGTCCTCTTTTGATTTTTGATCTGTTCTATTGAAAAAGAAACAAATGAACTATAAACTTCAGCTGTGTCAAACACGTTTGCAAAACACTGAAGAGGTATTATTTTCATTAAGGGTATCTGTATGGATATTTTCCTCAGTGTGATTCAGACTCATCTAATGATGTACCCTTGATTGCTAATGGCTATTGGCTAATATTTATTCTAGGTCAGTCTAGGTCACTTGAACAGAGAAGCTGATTAAGAAGATCAAGGGGAATCCCTTCTTATTCGTATAGTATCTGTGTTACAGATTAGTTTTACCTCACTGCGGCTTCCACTCTTTACTCATGTGGAAACGGAAATTTGTTTAGTATATTCAGAAATCTAAACAGAATAAACTGACAGAGTTTCTCTGTAAAGAAGTAAACGTTCTGTTTCCAGTGGTCTGCTGCTGCATGACTTTGAAAGTGTAATGTCTCTTGACTTGTGAGCTGTACTTGCTTTTAAGAACTCTTGAAAGTTATCCCTGTTTCTTTCTGGCAGCAGCCTTGGAGCCGAATGGTTTCTATCCCCTGGTGTTTTCCTCTGAGAAGAATAGAACATTGATTACTTTGTGTCTAGAGCTCTCTATGTGGATAGAATAGTATTTCTCAATTCCACTGCCTGGGCATAAGCACAGTTGTGTTTTCCCTGCTTGAACATGGCCTCTTAATTCATTGGATGATTATCAGGCCCCTTCATGGGATGCGTAACAGGAGTGATGCAAAATTGTGTAATGCATGCTGTTCCTAGGACTGGGACTGAACAGAAATGAGCTCAGGGGATCAAACAGTCAACTATCATCTGTTTGCATGTTTTTCTGTACTGTCTGCTTCAAAGCTAAGCTTAGCTTTGTGTTCAAAGTCCCATTCTGTTTCACTTCCCAGTTTTCCCTGATGTTTTTTTTGTGGGTGTTTGCAGCCGCCTCTTGAAGATTTAACTGAAGGTGAAGCTTTGTATTACTTTGTGCAACTTGAGTTCCCCCTTGCTGCAGGTAGGGGGCGGTATAGAGATACCTCATTTTACAATTACGGACTAAGGTTTGTCTCCTGTTCCTGTCAGAACAAAACAGGCTCCACCGCCTAATCCTGTGTGAGATAAACTGTTCTTTCTAGGGGACTGTAGGGGCTTCCATAGACATCCAGTTAGTACTGTCCAAGGACCTGACTGAAAACAAGGAAGTACTCTTCTGGTGCCTCGACTGCTCTACCACAGCACAGTGTATTTTAAACATGGACCTAATAAGACATTTAAAGGAAATTGTAACGTATGTCTGTATAATAGTGGATTGATATGAAATGCTATATTCTAAACCTACAGTCCAAACCTACAGTGAATGGAACCAGACGTCTGAGAAATGTAATGCCCCTAAAAGCTACATCACAGGAAGTCATTACATAAAATGGTTATGAATGCATTGCTCAATGCGGGAAAAATGTGTTTTTAGAAGTTTCAGCCTAAAACTGGAATCCATTATAGTACATGCAGAGTGATGAAGGACAAAATTGTCCCCAAACAAAACATCTTTTTAGATTTATCACTATCATCAACATGTGTCAGTCCAGACTAAATGATGCACCAGACATGGCAGCCAATCAGAACAGAGGTAATTTACATGTATGACTGAGATACATAGTAACAAAAACAGCCTGATTAATGGTAAGGGATAACAATAAGTTGGAAAATGTTAATGTAAAAATTAATTACTACTGTTTTTGGTAAAATCACACAAATATCATAATTGGACTATGAAACAAACTGTAAAAATGCAAGAAAAATGTAGAATATGGACCCTTTAAGTGGTTCTTCTGAGGTAGGTTTGCTCAAATCCAGGTCTTGGTGATTTACCAGCTTGTTTAGCTCAAATCTAATCCTGATCCAAGTAATGAAAGCCCTCAGGGGCATCTGAATATTAGAGACAGGTGTGTAGCATCTGAAATCTCCATGGTGGAAGATCTTCAGGACCAGGATTGTTTTTTTTGGCTCCTTAATTTCTGAGAGGGTGCGTACTCATGTCCGTCATTACTCAGACAAATATGTGAGTGCGTCTGCTCTGCAGACATCAGGGTTAAAGCCGGCCGAGTTTGGCAGCCGCGTAGCCCGATTCTGTCCAATTGTCTTGCTTGCTCATTTAGCTGGGGCTGCGAAATTGCCTGTCTCCTAAATTCAGACAGATCGCTTCTCCCTCGCTCTGTCTCTCTGAGGGACAGTGAGAACTAGAGTGAAGGCTACACTTCCCCTTTCCCAAACTGCTGAGAAGGTGGCTCGGAGACCGGTGATATAATTGAGGGAAATGCTGCTCTAGGATCTGCTACATATCCCCCTCTAATGCTTGAGTCGGCCAGTTGAATCAGCCCGAGAAGGAGGAGGAATACACGACTGAGCCAATGCTGAGCGCGACAGAACGACATGACTTCTTCGTGGATGTTTATGCCAAACTCATTGTTCATTCCCATCCTGTTTTTTTTTTTTTTTTTGCGTTGGCTATCATTTTTTGCCATGCAGGGCAGCGGATGAAAGCCAAAGCCCTGATCTGTCAAAAGCACTTTGCATGTGATGAGTCTAGTCCAGCGAGAGGCATTCTAATGAGAGCCTGTTGTGACTGATAGAGTGCGTGAGTGAAAAGGGCAGGCTCATCATATTCTCCAATGCCGGCGGAATGGCTACAACGATGGGACGTTGTCAATCAATAACCTCGGCGAGAGAGCAAATGTCAGTCCAACTCAGCAGGTGAGCTGTAGAGCAGCAGAGAGAAGGGGGCAGATAAGAAGCGATGGGGGTGGAAAATCAATGGCCCCCTCTATGTGTCTGCTATGTAATATAGTGGACAGGTCATGTTATGGCTACTAATGGAACAGTGGCTAAAGATTCATAGCGAGAGAGGCTCTTCTACCGCCAGCACGGTTTAATAAAAGGTTCCACTGGGCGTCTTTAAGAAAGACCATAAGGTAAAACCAGGACAGTCCATATTAATGCCTCATTTTATGAGTGCCAGTCTAATTATGGTACATTTTCTTCCACAATAGTTTGATAATTGGTCATTATATTGTGTATATTGTGTTATTTTATTATCATCATTATCATCGTCATCATTATTACTATTATTAGTAGTAGCAGTATAAACAAAATGATATATATAACAATATCTTAATAAATCTGATATGAAAATAAATCAAAAGATAAATCTACTTGGATCAGGCAAATCGTTCTTTATGGAACCTTAAGGGGTTAGTGAGAAACTTTTGTATAATCGTTGATTAAATGTTCTATATAGCACCAGTAAGATTCTTTTTTTGTTAAAAGTCGGAACCTTGTTGGTACTCTATAGGACCCTTTTCCCCCAGAGCGGAGTTGCTTGCTGCCAAAGCTAATTTTTAAGAGCTGAAAGAATGAGCTCTAGTTCACAACACTAATACAACATGATCAATGGCCATGATTTCAAGTGTAGCATAACAAAAAAATATCTACCTTCACATCTGCTGTTGTTAATGTCGTGTCTGGTCTCCATAAAGGATGGCGGAGTTCATTTTATAGATTATTTGTCTCAGCACAAACCTAGAATATTAAGAGGATGACATACTGTAGAGTTCAATAGGCTGTAGAGAGAGAGAGGGAGAGAGAGAGGGAGGGAGAGAGCGAGAGAGAGGGAGAGAGAGAGCGAGGGAAAGGGGGGGAGAGAGAGCGAGGGAGAGAGAGAGAAAGAGCGAGGGAGGGAGAGAGAGAGAGAGTGAGAGTGAGATGGAGAGAAAGAGAGAGAGGGAGAGAGTGATAGCTTGAATAAAAAGCTGAGTTCAGCTGCTGATGACACTGAAAAACACCTGAAAAATGGGCCTGAGACTAAAACTCCCCCTTTCTCTCTTTTCCCCCATCCTTCTTCCTTCTCTCTTCTTCTCTCACTTTTTCTCTCTATATATCCCACTCTCCCTCTCTCTCTTCCCACATCTGTCTTTCTCTCTCTCTCTCTTTCTTTTTCTTTTCCTTTCTCTCTGTCCCTCTCCCTCTTCCTCTCTCTGTGCATTCCCTCCTCCTCTCATCTTTCTCTCCCTCTCTCTGCAACCCCAGTCTCTCTCTCTTTCTCTTTATCTATCTCACCTTCTCCCTCTCTCTCTTCCTCCCTCTCTGTCCCTCTCCCTCTTCCTCTCTCTCTTTCTCCCTCTCTGTCCCTCTCCTTCTGCCTCTCTCTGCATTCTCTCCTTCTCTCCCCATCTTTCTATCTTTCTCTCCCTCTCTCTCTTTGTCCCTCTCTGTCCCTCTCCTTCTGCCTCTCTCTGCATTCTCTCCTTCTCTCCCCATCTTTCTCTCTTTCTCTCCCTCTCTCTCTGCACCCTCCCCTTCCCCACTCTCTCTCTCTCTCCCTCCCTCCTTCCCTCTCTCTCTCTCTCTCCCCCCCTCTCTTTCCCTCTCTCCCTCTCTCTGATTTAATCAATAGTTGTTTTTGTCCTCTCATTGTTTTTTTACCCTCTGGGTTAAGTGGTTTTGTTACTGAAACCTCTGCTCATACACAGAATAGGTATTCAGAAAATGCTGGATAGCAGATCAGCAGAAAATTAATCAATGCAATCAGATTTTGTAAGAAATGTAGCCTGAAATACTGATTACAGCACAATATAATATAGGCGTTAACATCATAACAGTGGTAAAATGGTGCCTGATGTTAAAGTCAGAACGAGTAGCTGGCGGAGTACTTCACTAGACTCACAGTTCCTTTATTTAAAACCTGTAATTTTACGCCCGTTTTCATTCAGTTACAAATTTTCTTTTCAGATAGAAAGGCTGTGGTTTTGTATGTAATTTTATTGGTTGGGTATTTCTGCCTGTAGGAGAGTAAAGAGTTGAAGTGAGTACTCAGATCTTCAGAGAAATGCTTTAATTAAAAACCACTTCATTATAAAAGCTGAGGAGTTTCTTAAGAAAAAAAATCATTTTAGTATATAACTACAGTGTCTGAAGTGGTGTTGAAAAGGAAAAGTGGTATAGTGACATCCACGTTGTGTACATAGTGGCCTATTTAAACATGCACTCGCGGTCCATGTTAATACACATTAATTGACCTCACACTGCTTAATATGTGCCCGTGTCCTTTGCAAGTTGATACAGAAATCAATAAAGCTCATTAAAGCAATCCTCTCTAAGTTTAAAGATAATAAACATGTAATTAGGTTTTAGCCATTAGCACTGGAACAATAATGCAGTCATTCAATTCCACCTGCATTCCTGTCAGCCCACAAATATCAGATTTATTTTTATTCTTACCTGTCATCTTCGTATCTTCTGCTTAATGATAAAGGAGTTCATTTGTTCGGCGTGGGAAAGAAACCAAGCGCCGTGGGACGGCAACGCATTTTTGATTAATGGTGTTTGAAAAACATTCAGTCTCATTAAATAGCAGCCTGGGTTACAAGATACAGAACTATTTCCACAGTGGAAAACATTTCTGCCATATATGAAGACAGCACGACTTCTGATCTTTTGATAATTATTATTTGCATTAACTAATGCATTTGATAAAAGAGGTTAATCCAAAATACAATGTTGGTGTTAAATCAAAAACATTTTTGGATCTTTTGAAAATCTCAGCTTTGTTTAACATTTGATGTTGCATGGACTAATAAAATTGTTGAACAAGTTTAGCAGAAAATATAAGCAACCACCAGCAAACACAAATAAACTGCAACAAACATAGTTAAAAACTAGCAAATACAAATACAGACAAATACATTCAAATATCAACAAACACAAACACCGACAAACACAAACTCTAATGAACACAGGCAAACACGGACACTAACACACACCAGCAAACATGAATACCAACAAACACCAGCAAATACAAACAAACACCAACCATCAACAAACATCAGTAAACACAATTAAATGCCAACAAACACAAACATATCCACAAACACAAACTCTAATAATCCCAGGCAAACCCCAGCAAACACAGACACTAATTCACACCAGCAAACACAAACACCAGCAAATACAAACACCAGCAAATACAAACACCAGCAAACACAAACACCAGCAAACACAAACACCAGCAAACACAAACACCAGCAAGCACAAACACCAGCAAGCACAAACACCAGCAAGCACAAACACCAGCAAATACAAACACAAGCAAACACGATCATACACCAACAAACACAAACACCAGCAAACACAAACACCAGCAAATACAAACACCAGCAAACACGAAAATACTCCAGCAAGCACAAACACCAGCAAGCACAAACACCAGCAAGCACAAACACCAGCAAATACAAACACAAGCAAACACGATCATACACCAACAAACACAAACACCAGCAAACACAAACACCAGCAAATACAAACACCAGCAAACACGAAAATACTCCAGCAAACACAAACACCAGCAAACACAAACACCAGCAAACACAAACACTGGCAACCATCAGCAAACACAAACACCAGCAAACACAAACACCAGCAAACACAAACACCAGCAAACACAAACACC
>JBBPCZ010000115.1:23694881-23737201 GCA_037974445.1 Brycinus macrolepidotus | reverse complement strand
TGTGCATATATATATATATACACACGTATATATATATATATATATATATATATATATATATATAAACAGTATTATAGGGATCTGTGATATCTTTACCATGCGTAAACCTATGATTTAAAACACTTTTATGTTCTTAATGACAGTTTCGTTGATAAATCTTCCCCATATTAATTTACTTTTTCACACAAATACCTGTTAAGAATTAAACAGCTTCTGTACCTTTCATAAACTTTTTAACATACATTTTAATATATAGGTTAATAAGTCTTCCCCATATTAATTTACTTTTTCACACAAATGCCTACTACATACATGTTAATATATATTCATTTAAAATAAATTCACTTCAAATGAAACTCTATATGTGTGTGTGTGTTTGTGTGTGTGTGTTTATATATGGATTTTTATGTCTTTTTTTCATATGGAATTTACACAAAGTAATTATATCCCTAATGTCAAGTCTTATTGAGCTGAGCACACCGATCAGCCACAACATTCAAACCACTGACAGGTGAAGTGAACAACATTGATTACTTGTTACAATTACCTGTCAAAGGGAGAGATATGTTAGGCCGCAAGTGTCAGTTCTTGAAGTTGATGTGTTTGAAGCAAGAAAAATGGGTGAGTGTAAGGATCTGAGTGACTTTGACAAGGACCAAATTGTGATGGCTGAATGTCTGGGTCAGAGCATCTCCAGAACAGCAGGTCTACCAAACAGGTGGCTAGTACCTACCAAAAGTGGTCCAAGGGAGGACAACCGGTGACAGGGTGATAAGCACCTAAGGCTCATTGATGCACGGGGGAGAAAAGGCTAGTGCGGCTCATGTGATCCCATAGAAAAGCTGCTGTAGCACAAAGTACTGAAAATGTAATGCTGGCTCTGATAGAAATGTTTCAGAATACACACTGTCTCACAGTGTGTTGCATGTGGGACTGAGTAGCCAGTGCCAACGCCTGTCCACCTCTGAAAGCAACTAGAGTGGGCATGTGAGCATCAGCACTGGACCATGGAGCAATGGAAGAAGGTGACCTGGTCTAATAAATCATGTTTTCTTTTAGTTGCTGTGGATGGCCAGGTGCACCTCCTAACTACTTTTTGGAGGAAACCTGGAAAAGAGATGCACCAGGATACACTGAGGGAAGAAGGCAGGCCGGCAGAGGCAGTGTGATGCTCTTGACAATGTTCTGCTGGGAAACCTTGGATCTTGCATTCATGTAGATGTTACTTTGACACGTATCCCCTACATAAACACTGTTGAGGACCAAGTTCACCCTTTTATTCCAACTTTATTCCTAATGGCAGTGACCTCTTTCAGCCAGAAAATTTCCCTGCCACACTGCAAAAATTGTTCAGGAATGGTTTGAGGAACATGGCAGAGATTTCAAGGTGCTGACTTGACCTCCAAATTCACCAGATATCAGTCTAATGAAGCATCTGTGGGATGTGCTCAACAAAGTAGTGTGGTACATGGAGACCCACCTCGCAATTTACAGGCCTTTAAGTATCTGCTGCTAACATCTTGCTGCAGATACCACAGCACACCATCATAGGTCTTGTGGAGTCCATGCCTCGATGGGTCAGGGCTGCTTTGGTGGCATGAGTGGGACCTACTCCATATTATGCGGGTGGTTTTAATGTTATGGCTGATCAGTGTAGAAAATTCATAAAACATTAAATAGACTGTTCTCTTTATACAGCTGTATATTGGACAGTTGTGAGGTGGAACATTGTTCCTGAGTATTATTTCAATTCATCAAACATACGAGGTCACACACCTGGCACAGAGCTTGTCTGTCCAAAACGTAGCCATAGTAACTAAGCAGGGCTTAAGATTAGCTTCTTTCATGGAACTGAATTGGAGAAAATGATTCTGGCTAATTGAAATAAGACTAGCTTATCGAGTTAGCTTACTTCATGGAATAGCCCCAGGCACTGTTGTATAATTAGTTCTGGATCATAAATGCATCCAGCTCGTGCTAAAGATACTGGCTGGAGCTCCATCCCTCCAGGGAATGCAGTTCTTCTGCTCCACAGCCGGGCAGCTTAATACTCTTTCAGCCAACACTTGCATTGGTCATGGTGAACTTAGGCTCATATATTTCTGTTCCAGAGCTTTTCTATGGAGATCATAGCTGTGTGTGCACACTCGGACACCAGGGTCAGCTACACATGCACGTTAAAGTAGCTGCATTCACAGAAGGAGGTGTCTGAATACTTTTGGTTCATAGAATATATGAATTTGCACAGAGACATACTGAGTAACAATATTAATAATAAGGATTTAGGTCTTAATTTATTACAGAGTAAGTTACCAGGTAATAAATACAATTGATAAAATATACTAATTGTTACAATAAATAACCTTTTTCCCCAGGACTTTTGATGGAAAAATGAAATGTCTGTGTATACCATAGAAGACCTTAGAGTCTTAGAAGAACCACATTTGGTTCTCTGTAGAACCTGTTTGAAAAGGAGATGTGAGTATGAAGAACCTTTTGAGATTTTAAATAATCTATTATATTAGTAAAATAGTTATCTAGTGATTATTTTGATGAGTAATTGAGCAGTCATATACAAACAGTTAATTAACTACAAATTTGTTCTTTTGGTGGGTCCTGTTGGTTTCCTCCATTTCAGTAATGCTCAAAAAGCAACTTCAGCTTTAATAGCTCCTGTTATATAGAATGGTTAGACTGTTAAATACGGCTTTAAAGTACCCACGGAGAGCCTGCCCAATATTCGGCGTGTGGTTTTAATGTTATGGCTGATCGGTGAAGAATATTCAGAAAACGTTAAATAGCTCTGTATACAGCTGTATGTTGGACAGTGAGGTGGAACATTGTTCCTGAGTATTGTTTCAACCTGTCAAACACATGAGGTCACACGTCTGGCACAGAGCAGGTTTGTTCATAAGCATACGAAGCCATAGCTTAGTGGGGCTTAAAATTGTCTTCTTTCATGGAAATGAAATGGACAAAAATGATTCTACCATTCAAATGGCAAATAGGTCATCACTAAGTGGATCCACTGAGTAATTGATTATAACTGAGTAATTGTGACAGCCCTAAACTAATGTTTGGATAATGTAAAGGGTCTGTTCCTCAATGGAATCATGTTTGTTGTTTATGAAAAAGCATTTTTCCTGCCTCTTTAGTATTTTGTTTTGGTTTTGTCTCATTTTGGAATGGTAAATTAATAACATAAAGCAGCTAAGCAGGAGTTTATTACTGTGCCATTCATACCTCCTAAGACGAATGTCTCGCGGTCTAGTGGTCGGCGAGCTCCCTTCTATTATTCCTCTCTGTGTTTTTCTGCAGTGGCCGTGTCCCTGTCATTTGTCTTGCGTGGCGTCCTTCGCTAGCCTGAAGCCCCTGATGCTGTGCCATTATTTCCTCTCCCATTGTTTATATGCAAAGCCGTCCATTTGGATATTAAAAAGATTCTCTCACAGAATGTGCCAGTGCTGCGAGGCTTTAACCACATATATTTCTTTGTGCCTTCGCTGTGTTATTGATTCAAACCTCAGGACAGTGGGCTTCTTGTAATATTAATGTTTTTCCCCCAACTCATCTCTATGCCAGCATGGACACCGTAGCATCAGTGGGCCTCGCAACCATGTTTTATTCCATCGCATCCATCTTTGACAGTTTGCGTCACATGTGCCCTTGCTTGGTGGTGTGAGTTGCTTGTTGTTGTGCTTTTGCAGGTACACTGAGTGCCTAGCTGAACATCATGAAGTGGAACCTGTTCAAGAAGAAGCCTGAGGCCATGGTGGGACCTGAGCCCACAGGGCTGGGGGGCACCCACCCACCCAGCACCATGACCATGACTCCTGCTCCTGCCGTCTCCACCACGCCTGACAACTCCACTGAGTCTGGAGGATCTTCCATGGACGACATCTTTGAGAAGATCAGGAACAAGTTCCTCAATGAGTTTGAGACAATTCCATGTAAGTCCTGTCTGGATGCTCACTTGTAGGAGTTGGTAAGACATTAGGTAAGCCAAGGTGTTGCTTTAAATTAACTTGAATTTCCTTTATTTGAAACATGTGCATTATTTTAAGATTAATAAAATGTTAATCTTTGGTTTATTGAGTAGATTAAATTAAAGAAATGGGAACAAATGTTTTACTGCGACAGGATGCAAAGTGTCTAAAGATATAAGGAGTCTAGATAAAGGTGTTCCAACCACTCAGCATTCAGCACCTGTCTCTTCACTGGTTCAGGCCTTAAATTATATGTGCTTTGTTTTGCTTGAATTCATACATAGGTCACTGTGTGGCTTAACAAACAGAAAACCTTCCTCTGAAACCGGTCAGGTTCAGGGACTGGACTGAAAATGTGAGTCTTTGAAAGTCCTGCAGGAAGCCTGGAGAACTGTTCCTCACAAGAGCAATAAATAAAAGAAATCTGGCTCTTTGGAAACAAAGTATGAAGAAATGAAGGGTAGCTCAGCACTATAACACACATAAATAGAATGAATTGTGTTGATATTATAAATCATGTTCATGGAAAAATGATGGGTCTCATTTGAAAAATCAACCTGATTATCGGTGTCATATGATTATACATTATACTAAAGCACTGTTGTACGTCGCTCTGGATAAGAGCGTCTGCTAAATGCCGTAAACGTAAACGTAAACGTAAACATCTTGAAAGTGATAGCTATTAGAATAATGAATGGACCAACAGAAATTTTAAAGAGCAAATCTTTAAAGTTTTTGTTACCCCTTTAACTGCAATGCCCATATTAGTCTTGGGGGACCAGATGTGATTTTACAATGAGAACATCTGGGGACAACCATGAAAATTTTTGGGCTGTATTGAGAGTGGTAACATATGCAAAATTTTGAAGACCCCATGTCTAACTACATGCTTTATTGAAAATATTAAAGCATCACATTAAATATTCCATAACCTTTGCACAGTTCACAGTACATAACGCACACAGCCCTGATCTGCTTCTGTTTTAGTGCAGCTACATGGTAGCTTGGACATTTACTTACTGTTATTTTCACATTAATGGTTACTGATAACTTACTGTTATCACTAATTCATAGTAATTAGAGAGTAATAACACTGCAGGTTATGGGAATAATTACGTTAACAGATGCTCAGTCAAAAATGTATTTGCAGCCGAGAGGCACCGCTGTCAACACATTGGATCTGTAGTTGAGAGACTGCAAATTCAGTCCCTGGCGATGCAATTCGTTGCTAAGGAAGGAGTCAAAGAAAGCATGCTTGATCTGGATCTCTCTGAATGAGGAAGGACCTCCCTCTTCCCTTCTCACTCACTCATGCTAGCCTTTGCGGGCATCTTTTAGATAATGCCTGGTACTCATTGTTCTCTTATAAGCATGTTTAGCTGTCCAATAATGATTCAAGATTCAGTGTTCTTTATTTGTCACATACATAATTATACAAGTACAACGCAATGAAATGAGCCCCAAAGTTGAACCTTAAGACTGCAGTAAAGGTATCAATTAAAGTTCAGTTAAAGAGAAATTTGGAAAGGCTAAAGTAAGGTCATAAAAATATACAGAAGTACAGAAGACATAAAAGTGTATACAGACTAAACAAATATTACAACCTTTACAAACAGAAGCGAGTTCTATACAGTGTGCAAAATGTAACAGAATAGGAATATCTGTTCTGTAAAGTGCAGTGTGCACTGATGTGCTGATCAGTGGTATTTCAAGGCAATGTGGTATCAGTTCACACATCTTTGAAGAAGTACACACTAGACTCCAGCCTCCCAGCTGGGTAACACTGTGTGATGATGGGAGACGTAGCAAGCAGGTAGGAATGGACATGACTAAATTAGGGAGGAAAAATGCTACCTGTGACCCCATCTTCTCCTGTAAAGTTCTACTTTTCTTATGACAGCAAAGACATTTTCCCTGCTGACTGGACCAGAGTGGTGAGCCAACTGCCCTTTACGTCTCACAAAAGTACCAAAAAAGCAGCACTCTGTGTCACTACTCTGAGACTAGTTTGTCTCTAATCAGAATGATCAGTCACTGTGGTGCTGTAATTTATAATTAGGCTAATTATGAATATCTCTCTCTCTCTCTCTCTCTCTATGTATCTCTCTCTCTCCCCCCCAAAGTGCCTCCATGGGCTTTGATCGCCATTGCCGTGGTGGCCGCCCTCCTCATCCTCACCTGCTGCTTCTGCATCATCAAGAAGTGCTGCTGCAAGAAGAAGAAGAACAAGAAAGGCAAGAAGGGCAAGGACGGCTTCAACATGAAGAACATGCAGGGTGGAGATGTACGTAGAACGGGAAAAGAGGGTTCCTGAGTACACCTACCAAAGTGTAAAACAATAAAGCCAATAAGATAAAGCTGCTTGGACTTACTGTGCAGCGTAACCTGTTCACGCTGAAGTGTGTGTGTGTGTGCACTGTGGTGCACTGTTCCATCACAGTGCATTACAGTTAATGCCACAAATTCAGAATCAATGCACCTCTGGGATTCTCCCCACATAAACATGAGTATCTTTTAAGCCTGATGTGAAGTAGCAATTGGGAACATTCGTCAGGAAGTGAGAGCAGATGTGTGTGGAAGAGGAGAGTCCATCTGGCGTGTTGTTTTTTGTGTGTAATTTTCTTTCCAGTGTTTGTGAGTAATGTGGGTTTTGTGCCTCATTGTGTTTTCTAATGAGAAAAGACATGCTAGGTGCTGACGAGGCAAAAAGTAGCTGATAGCTGACATAAGTCAAGCCTAACTTGAGTGTGTCTCCATACTTTTGGATGCATAATGGATCACTGTGCATTTTAAGGGGGTGTATAAGAATACTAGAAGTTTTCTAGTGGCAATGTGGAACATACCAATGTATGATGTAAATGATACCTCTAAACTCAGCTCAGCCTACAGCAAAAGGTTCTTCTCCTCATTCCTCCATGTCTTTTCTCAGAGTGGTGTTCTTGGTGTTGATGGCTCTCTTTGCTGTCTCTCGTTCTCTTCCTGGTGTGTCTCTTGAGTTCAATCTCTCCCTCTCTCTCTGCTCTCCCTCCCTCCCTCCATCCCTCCCTCCCCTCCTGCTTTGTGTCTTTGTATGTGCGCGCCACACTCCTTGGCGCTTCTCCTTCTTGGCGCTACGGTAGGTGAACGGACGAACGCCACACAGCTCTTTGGCCGCCGAGTGCTAATGCAGGGTTTGGCGGAATGACCATTGTAACTTCCTTGTTTTTTTTTTCGTTAACCTTTTCTGTAGCTTTTTGACAAAGAAAATACACAAAAAAAAAACTAAAAAAGAACCCCAAAAAACAAAAACAACAAAAAAACAAAGGAAAGTTACAATGCAGATGATTACATGGACAAACCAATAACGACCAACACGAATCCTTGCGTTGTTATGAGATGTGAATGGAACAATTAACTCACTAATACTTTCTTTAGTCAGAGACAACCCTTAAGTCGTCATACTCACAGTGGATGCATGTGTTAAAGGGCATAGCTTTTTCCATAGGGGTGGGAGGGTCTTAAAACGAGGTTTTTTTAAAGCTGGAGTAAAGTGGGAGGAGATTCGATGTAAATACAATAACATTATAGAATCTTGCGCATACACTATGCTGTGCCCTTTAATTTGCTGCTATAGGGAGATTATCAGGTATGGGCTTGAGACTGACAATTTTTTTGGTGACACTCTGCTTGGAGCACCGTCCACAGAAACATCGCATTAAATGCTGTTGACCCAAAGAATGCACTCTAATTCACTTTAAGATTATAAACCAGTGACAGCTGAATGAAAATGGCTACTGACAAAGAGCGCATGCCATTTTACACCTAAAGTCCCAAAACATTTATGCTTCTCAGTACCTTGTAATTAATTACGCACTCTGCACAGGAACAGATCTGATCCTAGAAATACTTAGGCTGAAAATTGTTTAAAAAAAGTAGTGGAATAATGATAAGTAGGGATACACCAGTCATGAATTTTTATGCCCAATTCTGATTTCTGCACCAAACAAACTGAATATTTATTGGCCTTTTTAACCCTGTGTGGGCTAAATGAACTCGTGAAATACACTAGCACATATATATATATATATATATAAAGCAGTACATTTCCTGCTTTGTATAAAGCAGTTAAAAGTGTAAAACCTCTGATTGTGAATCTGCACTCTCTTAATTAAGACACTGTTTTAACGTTGTTATAGCTTTAATATATTTAAGTAATAGATTGTAATATAAATATGCTAAATCAGTTGTAGTTGATTCCAATGGTAACAAAAAGCCATGTTTTTCTCTGCATCAGTTTGGATGCTATTCAGAAAATACCAAAGAAAACACAAGTCAGCATTTCAAAGTCCAGAAATAGCACAAAGGAATCTATTCCTCTTTAAATCATTTTTGCTCACCAGTTATTCCCCAGAGAATTACCGAAAAGCAGTGAATTAGATCATGCTGACGAAAAAATGGGCCTGCAAGCGCGGCCAAGCAGCACTTAGTCACACGCAGCAGTTCTGAGCCACAGATTTCTGAGATTATCTTGAAAACGTGAATATGTTCCAAAATATACATGAAAAAATACTGATCAAATATACTCACATTTAAAATTTTATTCCTAAGTTTTACATATGTAGGGTGCAAATAAAAACTGTAAACAAACAAATTCACCTGAATATACCTCATTTGGTAGCAGGAACCAAATAAGCTAATTAGTTCTCACTAGAATGCATATACATAATATATACATAATACATATCAGGTACATTTAGCTTTATGAATTATAACTGAGAAAATCAGAGAAGGAACAATGACAAATATTGAGAATCATAACTGATGGATACTAGATGGACACCAATGTCTAAACCGCAAGATTTCACTGAATGTCTATGACAATATGAAAAAAAAGTGTCACCAAAAGAAATTGTGAGCTTAAGTCATTTGCAACATCCAGCCATGAATGACTGCATTGGTGAGAGGCTGCTATGACAGACATACGGACAGGCCAGGCCAGTTACGACCACATCTACACTCTATTGCACCAAAAGCCCTGAGCTTGTGGCATGCTGCAGACAGGAAGCACCTTACCTCCCCACTGTAGCTCATCCACTAAAGACTTTTACACACACTTCCTCCACCAGAAACAACAGGACGACGACGACGAAGATGGAGAAACGGGTTTGACAGAGGAGGAGAAAGAGGAAGAAGAAAAAGAGCAGGAGAAACTGGGAAAGCTGCAGTACTCTTTGGACTACGACTTCCAGGACAACAAGGTACCAGCATCCCTTTTACCCTTCTTTACCATTTATCTTAATTCTTCAGTAACGTTTTCACTCTTAATCAGTGTGTAAAAGTTACAGAGGCTGAGTATCTCTTGATTATGATATGCTCTCATTTACAAAGATTAAAAATATTGTGAATGGAAGCTAAATATATGCTAAATATTAGTTGTAGGTGGGAGTACCAGTGGCTTTCTCAAAATACATTTTATTCTACTTAGATTTTTTCTCATTTTCATTCGCTTTCCATCTGACTATTCATAAGTTTTAATTAAATGTAATGTTCAGTTGATCTCCTTAAGGTCCATTTATTATGTTTGTGTAGATTTTTTTGTACCAAAAACAGACTTTTATTCATTTTTACATGATCAATCTCTCTTTTTTCCCTTAAAATAAATCAGGCTGTTTTTGTTTTCAGACAATTTGAGTATTCCAGCCTGAAACTCTCTTATAGTTTAAACAGGAATGGGAGACTAAACTGCTTTCAGCTCAGTGGATGGATATACTGATACTCACTGGCATGTGACAAAAATGACAAATTTGAAACAAATTAGTGTTTACATACTACATCAAACTTTTTTTTTTTTTTTTGAAGGGCGAAATTTTGATTTTACCACTGATGGTATTTGCATTTACACAAAAACGGTGATTCACTGAATTCATTTAACATATATCAATACATTTATAGTCAAAAGGAAATGACTGAAAGACAGACCTGTTCTGATATATTTTATTGGTGTGGAAATGATGTGTCTATTGGAACCAAGTGCATAACTTTTTTTCCTCTATTCTACTGTTCATTTCAAAACAGTGAAGATGATTTTATGCTTCACTTCATGCCTCTTCTGCTGGTTCTCTTTTTTCTTTCCCTCCATCAATTCTTTTCCCAGTTGACAGTGGGGATCTTGCAGTGTGCTGACCTGATTTCTATGGACTCTGGAGGAACTTCAGACCCTTACGTCAAACTCTTCCTCCTCCCTGACAAGAAGAAGAAGTATGACACCAAGGTGCACAAAAAGACACTGAATCCTGTATTCAACGAGACCTTTGTCTTCAAGGTACGTTCTTTTAAAAACCTTTTTTCAAATGTTCAGCTTGCTGACAGTTAAGTTGACACAAGTGAAATCTGCGCTGTCATATTGCTGCCAGTCTTAGGCCCAAATCAGGAGTGCCCAGTCTGTTGAGAGAACATCAGAGAAAAGATCTGAAAAGGTTGTGTGGGTAGCTTTCCAAGGCTCAAGCACTTTTCACAGTAGCCATAAAATGCAATTTCTGCCTGTGCTGGAGATTCTTCAGTTGAACTATGTATTAATTTTTTAATAACATTTATAGAGTATGTTTGTATGATGGAATTGTGTATGATTTCCAGAAGTGGAATTAAACAGTTCTAGATATGTTTATGTAATGACTTACAACAAGGAAGCTTGAGTCATCTGGTTTATCTTGCCGAGACCAACTAGTGGACAGGTGTGATTGCTTTAACCCCTCCTCTTTCACCCCTCATTGCTCACTAACAGCTCAACACAGAGTCACAGCATTTCACACACAGATGGTCAAAAATGTCCTCGGGAAAATATTTTAACTGATTATTTGAATGAAAAATAGCATTGTCTCTATTCTATTGACTGAATGGCCAGTAGGGAACCTGAAGAAAGAGGCTACCATGGTGCACTGTATCATGTGGACTGGACAAATGTGGTGGATTTGCCATGTGGGGAACTTCCATGGTTCTGATGGTTTTGCAGTACAAATCAAACTATGCAATGTGCTAGAAGATTCAAGATTCAAGATTCTTTATTTGTCACATGCATAGTTATACAAGTACAATAAGCAGTGAAATGTATCCTGAACCGCTCCTTTTACGACTGTGCAAACATGATAAAAATAAGTATAATTTTAAATTACACACAAATCTGAAAATTTCTAAAACACAAATAAAAATAAAAAAATAAGTACAAGTAAAGTAAAAATAAGTATACAAGTAAGCACAATTTAAAATTTGAAACACAATCTGAACATTTCTAAAAAAGTAAAATAGCTTAAACAAGGAGCAACACAAGTTAGAGATAAAATATGTAAGCTAAATTCGTGGGGGGTTTTTTTTTAAATAAGTGTAGTGCTTTTTTATAAGCAATCTGACAGATTTACATATGTACAATGTGCAAGTGGGATGTTAAAGTGCATTGTGCCATGTTAGCACAGCGATGTAAACAGAGTAATGTAAGCAGAGTAATGTAAAGAGAGTAATGTAACAGAGTGACCAGAGTAATGTAAAGAGAGTAATGTAACAGAGTGACCAGAGTAATGTAAACAGAGTAATGTAAAGAGAGTAATGTAACAGAGTGACCAGAGTAATGTAAAGAGAGTAATGTAACAGAGTGACCAGAGTAATGTAAACAGAGTAAAGTAAGCAGAGTGACCAGAGTAATGTAAAGAGAGTAATGTAACAGAGTGACCAGAGTAATGTAAACAGAGTAATGTAACAGAGTGACCAGAGTAATGTAAACAGAGTAATGTAAAGAGAGTAATGTAACAGTGACCAGAGTAATGTAAAGAGAGTAATGTAATAGAGTGACAAGAGTAATGTAAAGAGAGTAATGTAACAGAGTGACAAGAGTAATGTAAACAGAGTAATGTAACAAAGTGACCAGAGTAATGTAAACAGAGTAATGTAAACAGAGTAATGTAACAGTGACCAGAGTAATGTAGCAGAGTGACCAGAGTAATGTAAACAGAGTAGTGTAGCAGCATGTGATGTAATAATAATTAACCTCTAATACTATGATCAAAGTGCCCAAATTAGATGTGAGTTTGCCGATAATTAAGATGATACATAGTATTCGAACATTATATCTGGCTATAAGCAGATGAGCCCAAAGAAATTACTTAATAAGTGGTCCTTATGGTTTGTCTTGGTCTTATAAGAACAGTTTGGTGAAAAAACATTCCCCCAAACTCCTTATCCCAAATTCCCTAGCCGGGACATGTGTGGTGTCTGAAGTTAGCTTCTTTAGGTTTTGTAATGGAACTATGAAGCTAATGTAGCCAGTAAGTATTAGGATCTCATACCACAGCAGCTAGCATGTCATAATATCAGAAACCACATAAGCAAATCTCTTTCAGATTAACAACTCAACATGGTTTGAGGCAAGTGTTAGATGATCTAGGCATGCAGTTTACACTGATGGTCTTAAGTTTCCATCCCTAGCCTTGTAGCCAAAGAACCTTACTTTGCACACCGAACATATTTTGGCTGATTGACTACATTTAAGGGAGGAAATTGTGTAACTAAACTGTCACTTGAAACTTTAATTCAAATTGTGTATTCATGAACAACCTGTCAGAGGAACCATGACTCATCATCAGATGTTTGCACATGACGTTCCACATTACATTATTAATACAGTATTGCTGAGTATATTCTTATTGCTCCTATAGTGCTTTTTAGGCACTGTAATTATGTTGGTGAAATGTATTCACGAATGCTGTTGTTTTCATCTTGCTCTCTGCCTCTTCAGCACTGCTGCAGTAATGACTCCTTTGGTTTAGGAGCAGGTTTTAGTTTCCCGTAGTCACTAATAAGCTCTACAGGGAGCTAAAAGGCTTCTGGTGGTCAGCCATACAGCTACAGCTCGAACTCACTGCCTAGCAGCGAGAGAACTGATCTACGACAGGAACAATTCCCCACCTTCTAAGCAATCTGTCTTACAGTGGGAAAGGCCGACTGTACATTTTAAAGTAGGATAGCCACATCTCAGTGCAGCAGCCATGAATGAATAAAAGAAAGAGGGAGAGCGAGCGAGAGAGTAAAGTGAGGAAGTCTCGTGTTCATGCTGTGAGGGAGAAAACAGAAAGCAATCAATTTCATTTGAGACCCATCAGCAAAATGCTGCACACTCATTTCCTTTGATGTTTCTTTGCTAATGATTCAGGTAAAGCCTAGGATCACTGTCAGATAATTCACTATGTTCCCTGGGGGTAGTAGGGAAGAATATGAATGAAGTAGGTCATATTTATATGGATTTTAAATTATTAAAATATTATGTAAGATTTGGTTGTAAAAAAGGAAAAAAGCATTAGTACTAGACTAATAAAGCCACCATAGCTAATCACTGAACTATAGACTATATGGCCAAAAATATATGGACACCACATGACCTTATTAGACATCCCATTCTAAGGGCATTAACGTAGAGCCCCCACCCACCTTGCAGCTGTGAAGTCTCCACTCTTCTAGGAGTGTGTCTATGCGAATTTTTGCCCATTTAGTCAAAAGAGCATTTGTGAAGTCAGGCATGGATGGTTGACAAGGAGGCCTGCAGATTTTGGTTACATCTAAATGTTACATCTACATGTAAATATGTTTTGGTTACACCATTACATCCCTAATGTCTACATCTTGCTAGTTTTCCCATTTCACACCAGACACTTGTAGTTATTGTTCAGATGATTGGGTTTGCTTTTAAATAAAAATGCACCATACAACACAAAATGTTGTACTGTGAATCCATTAAACTGCAGTGGTCACCAACACTCCTAGGTCCAACCTGCAGCTAACATGCTGTCCCCATCCCCTTACTACACACTAATGCATTTGATCCAGCTAATTAAAGACCTCTGAAGAAGTTAATTAGCCAGTGCAGCAGACTGTGATTGGAATCACACAGAAATATAGAGCTCCAGGACCAGGGCTGGTGACGGCTGCGCCAAAGAAAAAGCATTTACATGTATATGAACTCAGTCTTTTCTGTTTGGCACTTCAGTTTAGGGATGCTTGATATTATTTACTGAATTCAATATCAACTTTACAGTTCTTCAATGAAATATTTCTGCTTTGATGGCATGTTTTAGTGATTCTCATTTTGAATTTTCATTTTTTCTTGGCGATTTCCCCTTCAGGTCCCCTACCAAGAGCTGGGAGGGAAGACTCTTGTCATGTCTGTGTACGACTACGATCGCTTCTCGAAGCACGACATCATTGGTGAAGTCAAGCTGCCTATGAACACAGTGGACCTGGGGCAGCCCATCGAGGAGTGGAAAGACCTGGAAAGTGCTGAGAAAGAAGAGGTGAAGTGTCTGATCTTGTAAAACATGATTAAAGTCTTTCCCTCATCATCCATACACTGTACTGTTCAAGGAAAAAACTTTAAATCAGAGTGGAACCTCTGCATTATGTGAAACCCAGTTTGAAGATCTTTGACAAATTCAGTTCATCTTTAGAGAACCAAAAATGGTTCTCCTATGGCATTGCTTCAAATGCCTTATTCAAGCCAATGTAATTATTGCTTTATTTTTTTCTTTGTGTCATTTACATGAACTACAGAAAACCTATTTACCTTTTAAACTACTGTCTCACTGACAAAAGTGGATCTTTAAAGAACCATCCATTTAGGGTACCCAGTTTTAAGATATTTGCTGAGTCCAGTGCATATATAAAGAACCAGAAATGGTTATTCTCTAGCATCACTCCAAAAAGTTTTTTAAACAGTATAAATATGACTGTTTCTTTCTCTGTGCCCGTATACATGAACTATAGAAATCTTTAAAAGCTGTCATGTAATGTGTCTTTGTCATGGACTGTATATGTGGCTAATCTCCTTTGCTTCCTCTCTGTAGCCAGAGAAGCTTGGCGATATCTGCATCTCGCTACGATACGTCCCTACTGCTGGCAAGCTGACCGTCTGCATCCTGGAGGCCAAGAACCTAAAGAAGATGGATGTGGGTGGACTGTCTGGTGAGCAGGAGCAGCTCAGCTGGGAATGACTTTGAACTAAGAGATGTTAGAAGATTAAGAACATCAGTTATACCTGATAGCTAAGACTGACACTGATTTATCACCAGTCTTCTTCTCTCCGTCTGGTACAAGGCGTACCCAGTCGAGTTACTCTCCATGCATATTTCTGTTACAGATTACTTAATTAAAATGTAATCAGTAATCCACTCTGGAAGAATTTAAATTAAGCCAGTATTCTGATTACACCTCACAAAGCTGTAGTTACTGTATACTGTGAAGGAGAAGTGGTAGCTAGCTGTACTTCTTCTGAACTGGTTTATGTTTTCTCATGATGTGAATATGGGTTCTACTTTGACTTCTGAAATACTGGGCCTCTTGTGTAGATCCATATGTGAAGATCCAGTTGCTGCAGAATGGCAAGCGTCTGAAGAAGAAAAAGACCACTGTGAAGAAAAACACACTGAACCCATACTACAATGAGTCCTTCAGCTTTGAGATCCCACTGGAGCAGATGCAGGTATGCCACTACAACCAAATTTATGAAAAAACATTACATTACGTTAACCCTTAGAACGTGAGCGGCACGGATCCATGTCAGCAGCACAACAAATGGTAAATTGTCATCATATGGCAAAATAACTTCTTAAATGGAAGTTCCCTCCAGTTTGTGTTGATGCTCAAGGTGTCAGACGTCATGTTGAGCGTTGTCTGGTGTTTCTATGTCATGTAGAAACAAAGTTATTGTAATTTAAAAACATGTGATAATATTAACCGGCACTGGGTTTTTTAAAAATGGCATCACTCGCAAATGCCCTTAAAGAACAAAAATGCTCAGATTTCTTTTATTTTAGGTGTTAGAAACTAATGGAAAAAAACACAAAATCTTTGAACCCGGGAGAACTTTCAGGATAGTCTCCGCCCACAAGTGGGAGGAGAAAACCCACAGAGGGAGGGGGTCCTGAGAGCGGGCGAGTGGCAGCGCGCCGAGCAAAAGAGCAGCAATCGGCGAGTGTTTAGGAGAACAAACACCGGTTTTAGACTGTTTTATACTGTTTCATTTGTTGAAATCAGATTTTACTAATACACTCTGACTTCTAAAGGCTATGGAAAGAAACTGACAGTGTAGAGTAGTTAAGCTGTTTCTTATCCAATTCTTGAGAAATGTTGCCTGTATTTTTGCTATGTTGCAAGTCCCAACATGTTTATGCAAGGTGACCAAGTGCTATTGATCACTGATTATGGATGGAAGCTGGGAAATGACTGAAGATGTGCTGGAATCTAACAAAGATGTTCTAGATGTCCTCATAGACTGAACCGGGTTTAGTAAATTTAGGGCTTTTTAATAAGTTGCTCATCTTAAGGTGGATTATTCTGTAACTAACATGACTTCAGTTCACTAATTTGAAAGATTTGCTAGTATGAAACCAATATAAAGATCAATTTATTTGATGTCAGTTCTGCACATTAAAAAAGCAGAAGAAAAATTAATGAAAAATGTGAATTTCCAACACTGACCAAAGATCAGACTCCTAATAACTGTGCAAGACCTGACAGACCACAAAACTGTCCCCATCAGATAAACCGCATTTACAGCTTTTATCTTTGAGGGAGTCAAGCTCCACTTTTGCTGAAAAAATCCACAGGTGTTTCTGTTGATTCGTCTTTTGTGAGAAGATTACTCACCTCAGTGGGTCTGAGCGGATTTTTAGCTGCCTTTAATGAGAAAAGGAGACAGACAAAACATTACAGTAGAACATAGAAATGGACTAGACAACAATACATTAGAATAACGGTGGAATAAAGAATCAACACACCATCAAAAAATAAACATAAGCATAAAAAACACACGAAAATGTAAAGGCCAGTAGTAAATAAGGCTCTGGGTACCCACTACCCTAGTAAAGATTAAGCGGTTACAGAAAATGAATGTATGTTATGTATGTTGTGCTTTTGTGGGTATCTTGACCTATTTTTAACTCCTTGTCTTTGTTTTGCAACCTAGAAAATCCTTGTGGTGGTCACCGTCTTTGACTATGACAAGATTGGTAAGAACGATGCTATTGGGAAAATCTTTATCGGCAGCAAGGCCTCGGGTACGGAGCTGAAGCACTGGTCTGACATGCTGGCCAACCCGCGCCGCCCCATTGCCCAGTGGCACACCCTCAAAGAGGAGGAGGACATAGATGCCACACTCGCCAGTCTTTTCGCCAAGAAGTAACTCCACCTATCTACGACTCGACTAACCAACTAACCGCTACCCCCCAACCCATCCGCCCCCAGCCACCACTGCATGAACCCTGACCTCGTTCACATCTACGTCAGATAATCAAAGAGTATCCAGAATAATATACTTGAAAAAGTAAACAGCATTGCTGAATGTGAAAACTCCATGTAACCTTTTTCATGTAGTAAACATTGAATAGAAGCGTGGAGAGTTGGCTGAAGAAGGTTTCAGATTGTCATCCCATACTCTTGCAGTAGAGGGATGTTTGCACTGGGGGCATGTGGCCTACTGAGTCAATAATATAATGTTATTGCATGTAAGTACATCACTAAAATGAGGGCAGCTCCAAAGAGTAAGAAAAATCAGACTACCTGAAGACATTTATCGGTTTCACAAGTGAAAAGTGTCAGCCCAGTCTTTCTTTTCAACAGCTAAAATCGGCAAATTCTTGGTTTGTCTACCATTTTCACTGCTCATATTAAGTTTAATGTTCAATGTGGCATCACTGAGTGCTTTGAACGACTGTCCACTATTCTGTGGCCTATTCTGTGGTTTACCGGCTGCTCACATACTTCTGTGAGCTGCCTCAGAGTGCCTGAATGGATGTGCTTAATTAATTCTCACACAGTTTATACATATTTCAGATCGCCAACCACTTGTCACAGTCCTGAGTATAGCTATACTGAGTACTGTATGAAAGTGTTTACAGAACCTCTTCGGGCTGCTGGATTTGACTTGAATCTTGAGACTTGAGCTTTTGGATAGATCTAAGAGTTGTTTCTGTATGTGAGATGCTGAGATATAAGGAGATTCTGGGCTTTGCATTTGTGCAGCTCTCTCTGTTTCTACACGTATGTTATCTGCTGAATAAACGGACTAGTAAGTAGTAGTGATAAGTTATGACATAATGTTGCATTGCTCTTAAATTTAAAATAAGTCCCACAACATGTTTACTTTCCAAATGTACGTAATTCAGTTGTACCACACATTTCCATTCGCTCCAGCAGAGTCAGCACATACAGATTTTGTTGTACTCAACATAAAATTCAGCAGTTGAGGGAGCAAAATTGAGGCATTTCAGTAAAACTTACAGTAACTCTTCATCAAAGGCCAGTACTCATAAAGCTACATGAAACATGCATAAGCCTGTCATGGCAACTGACAACTGATAAAGGCTTATTCCAACGTTTTCTGAGGTGAAATGACATCAAAGTTGACTAAAGCAGCATTTATGTGCTAATGCACATAAATGCTGAGCCTTTATAAATGTTTAGGTAGGTTTACCCAGGCATCATGAAGCCTGTCCTTCAGTGATGTATTACCATATGTATTTGTAATTCATTTCTCTTTGGATCAGATTTCGTTCAGTGAAATGCATGTTCATTTTTTTATTGTTCATATTTTCAGTTTATAAGGCAGACAGCCCTGTTTTTTGAGTGCAGAGGTGCATGAAAGGGTCTAAGATGAGAGATTATATTATTATTGATTATATCACTGTGCCAAACAGAATCTGACATGTCTCACATTCACAATCATTACCTTCTCCATTGGCCCATGTGAGCAGACACCATTGGCATGAAATTGGCCCAGACTGCAGTGTGAGAACCAGTGTAATACTGTCTGTTGGTACTGGTGTGTACTCTTGGATGCTTCAGAACCCTTTCCTATTCATTACATTTGTGTCTCTTGTGTACATTTTTAATACTTCCGGTTAGTTCACTGCCTTGTTTGAAGCAAATGTACTTACACTCACACAAACCCATTCGATACTGTTTAGTCAGGAGACTTTACTCTTTGAAATGCCAAAGTAACTATAGTAAGGGACACAGTTCAGCGGAGATATGCTAATCGCTGTCCCGTATCTGTTCATGAAGGACAAAATAAGGCGACAGACTACATTTAATCCACTCCATTGACGTGCACCTCTTTCCTCATTCTCCCTCTGTGCGCTGTACATATGCATCCATCAACTTTGTTAATACAGCATGTATCTCTAACTTGATGTACATAGAAGCATGTTCTGAGGAATAGGGCATAATTATATTGTGTATGTGTGTGGCACTTGTCATTTTGATAATAAAATGTAGAGGAAAAAAATGCACTGACTGCACATTTTATGAAATTCCCCCAGAACGGGTGTAGGACCGAATGTAAATCTAGAGCTATATTAATAGAGTCTTTCAGGTTACTGTCATTGTCTGGATCTGAGGAGCTACTATGAGGTGTGTGTAGGTTCTGTGTTACTCGGATTAGAGCACATACTTCTGTTTCGTTTGTAATTTGTTCGTTTGTGTCCCGGTTGGGTTTTGTGTTTGTTCACTTATTAACATTTCCGTGACTCCGTCTGGAGAGGTGACTTTGGGCCTGCAATATCCTGCTCTTACTTTAGTTAAAGGGTCAGAAAACCATCGTCAGAAGCCATATGCGTAGGCCCTTTTCCACAACCCTCAGTGGCTGCTAGAGATTCTCATTGTACATCCTTTTGGACAAAGGATGTGAGTGTTTGACAGGATTTTGGTGTAAAAAAAACAAGTAACTGTCTGTTGAAAGGCAGTGTAATGTTTCTTTAAATGGACACTTCACAAACAGACTCATTTCATGCAAACCCATGTCATACACACATGCACACACATTCTTAGCAAAAGAGTTTTAGTATGCTAGTGCTAGGCTACCTCCACGTTTACGTCACTGTATTCAGAATTACATTAATTTGAACTTTTTACATCAGTACAGTGCTTGCAAAAAATTTGACAAAAAATAGTAGTTTATTACCATTCTAGTGATCCAGTGGCATGATTTTATTATGCAATGTGTGTCTCCGCCAGTGTGAGAGTGTATATATGTGCTTGTGGATGTGCGTGGGTGTGGGCATTATTATTAGATTTTTTTTTTTTTTATAAAGATTTAAATGGTTTGTCAGATGGTTAAAAGACTTTAATGGACACATTTTCAAAGCAATTAGAGGAATATGTATCATTAGCCTGCAAATGATTTGTTGTATTCAAGGTCTTTTATCTAATGTTATCTTTGTTTTCCTAACTAATTTATTTGAATTTGATTACACATTCATTAATGTTGTACCTTTATGTGAGTATGTCATCTTTTTCATGCTTTATGAAATGAGAGCAATGTCTGCCACTGTGTGAAAAATGCTGTGAAGATGTTTTTGTTTTTTTTCTTTGTTTTTATATGGAATAAGTGTAAAGCCTCTGTCAGCCACTCCTCTGGAACTGACCTCGCCATGCTCCGCCCACAAACACGTTCTGCAACAGAGACTGGTGCTACCTTTGGCCAGCTTTACTGAAGTTTGGTAAATATTTCAGGCCAAATTTCATTTAAATGCTTGTTCTCCTCCTCTCCCCTTTTAACACTGCTGCTCTTTTTTACTTTGTTTCAGGCCTGTAATTGGTCTAAAGTCAGGACCATCCAAAAAATCTTTGAATCATTACAAACAATCTTTGAATCAGTTATGGTTAATCCAGACCAAGACTACCCTTTTGGTGGGACCAAATTTTGGTCCTTTTTGTTCCAGACCATAGTCTGAGACACCTTTCACACTATTTTGGCTTGCACCAGACTGAAAGGTCTGAAGGTCTGGACCAAACTAGCAAGGTGTGAAAGCTACCAAAATAGATGCAAAGCAAAATCAAGCAGCAGGTAAACAGCCTTCATATAAAACAGACACTATCGCCCACAATTCTGGACTCATGGTTCTTATTGTTTTTTGACCAAATTGTATTAAATTCAGGATGACAGACATGCTCTAGTGCACAGTCCACAAGTATACTGTGGTGTATTTGAACACTATGACATTTTCTTTGTACTGCTGGTGTTTTCTCTCTTAAAAATGTCACGTCTACACTGTTGTATTGAAACAAAACTAGCCACTCTAGACACAGCATAGACGAATTTGCCTCTGTGTTAAAGTTAGTTCAATAAGCTGATAAAAAAACACAACCGGTCTATCTTAAAAATCCACATACATTTGAAATTAACAGTGCATTACGTACTGCAGCCACAGTAGCTCTGTAAAAGTGTCTCGGTGGGCGGAGCAGGTGGAGGTCATGGGTGCATGAGTTTGTCATGTGTTTGCTATGAGAGGCCTGGATACAGGGGAATATATTACAGTGGTTATAATTTGTCTTGTTTTCTGAAGTCTGAAGTCGTGACTGGAGTGTTTGCTCTGGGTTGTTTTAATGTGTTGTGTGCTTTTTCAGTTCGTTTGTGCTGCCTTGGACTTCTAATGCCACTGCTTAGGACTGCTTCTGTGTGTGTTGTGAGCCTACGTTGCAATAGGACCAATGCAGAGTAACAGAAATGTCTTCATGTTTCTTCTGTGACCATGATTGAAAAAGCTGCAGGGGCTCTTTACTCCCCTGCCAAGCAGACAACAAAATCCCAGTCTTCCCTGGGACGCTGTGGACGCCAGCGACTGGCCCCGATCCCCAGTTTCAGACATTTAATTCCACCACCTGTCAGAACCATGGCAATCGCAAAGACCTCTGCAGATGCAATACTGCCGACACTGCTGCTTACTAACATGACCTAACACACTCCTTCCCCGCGCTCATCTTCACCGTGGCACCACGTAGGACTTCTTTTTTTCCAAAGAACTGCTCGCCCTCTTCCCTTTTTTTGTCTCGTGTAGAGGTATCTGTATCAGTGATTCCTTTTGTGGATGCTTTGGCATGCTTTACCTTCTCTTACAGAGGAACATGTCTGCCACTGGAAAATAAGCCTTTGCTACTCCTGTAGCTTATTGTAGCTTATTATCATCCTGTAAACCAGAAAACTCAGCACTTCAAGATACCAACCATTGAAAAAGGCTACATGCAAATTCGCCCATTTGTTACCGACTAGTTAATCATATGAAATAAAGGCCTTTTAAATATCTTTGTGTGGAGTGCTTCGCCTCAACTCTATATGTATGTGTGTGAGTGTAATATTTTATATAGTGTATATAACATCATGGGCGCCGGAAGCATTTTTAATGTGGACGCAAGGCTCCACGTCTCGGCTGTTGTCCAGGAGGGATAAAATTGGGGGTCCAATGGGAAAGTTCTACTTAAGCCCCCGAGTTTTATTTGAACTTATTTTCTTAGCAAGAACTAGGTGGGTCAGAAAGCTAGCAGGCTAAAAGGCTCCATTTAATAATCATCTTATTAGTCATAGACTTAAAACTGAACTGACAAACTGCTATACGAAACTTACAAATATGTAAAATATGTCTTACAAGCTTCCAATGTTTACCATGAACAGTATTGCAATACTCGAATGGCTCCTTGTGCTTTGTATAGTGCACTATGTAAGTTACGCTGTTCTGGCTTCTACACCCAAATAGTGCATTGTTTGTCCAATATGAAGTTATGCACAAGTCTCTGAATCCCTAAAACCCTTTTGTTAAACACATAGTCTGTTTGGCTGCAGGAGCCAGTGCTGTAAGTTGTATAAAGTGCACTACGCAGGGAGTGGGGTGCCGTTTGATACTGAGCCCCTGTGTGAGAAAAGAAATGTACAGCACCGTTAGCTTGTGTCCACATGGTGGTAATTTAGTAAGCAAAAGCTACTTATTAATGTTTTTGTGCTTAACATCACTAAAGTGGGATATCATCATTATTACATGAAGAAACAGCCCATGAAATGACCACAATATACCTCTGAATGTTTAATACAGTCTAATGAACTGTATTTGATTATATTTACTGCATTTATTATTAATACTTATCAATAATTTAATGCTGTTATTATTATTATAACTTATGCATTGAAAACTTACATATTTTATGTTTTCCACATTTATATAAAAGCAACAAGCCACTTATTGCTGTTATTTAAAAAAATGACCAAGAACACCGCGTGATAAATGTGTCTGAGGCTTATTGTATTAGTATGCAGGAAATGTCTACACGCAGTAAATCTGAAAAAGGTCTATACGCTGGTCTATATGCAGGAAAGTAGACTGCATTAATTGAAACGTTAATCCTAAGAAAAATGAATAATTGAACAGCCATAACGGCACAAAATGGTGTCAGAAGTTCATTGATTTCTATGAAAAGAAAAAAATAGCAAAACCTGCCATTAATTGTATGCAGCCATGCCAAATTTCAAAACTGTGATTTAAATATTTTTTGAAGTTTGTCCCACCAGGTTTTAAATCTTAAATATTGAGCTGATCTGTTTCCATGACTGAACTGACCTCCAGCCATCATTTCAATCAGATTCCACAGTAGAGTAAGTTTGTGAATGGTGGAAGCGGAGGATGTACTTTTGTTAAGTTGTCAAAGTCAAAGTCAACTTTAGTGTCATCTCAGCTATAAACACGTTTACAGTCAGATGAAACGACTTGGAGTACAAAAGGAATACACATAAATAAATAAAATATAAACTCTAAACTAGACGTAGAAATGCGCAATTTAGTACATTTCTGGAAATAGTGCAAATGCAGTCAAGTGGAAAACAAATAGAAAACTGAAATGTGATAAAGTTGGACAATGTACTTTTCAGTCAGTTTTCAAAGTTTATGTCTGTCTCTCCCTCTCTCTCTCTTTATATATATATATATATATATAGATATAATGTCATTCCTTTGATATTTTTTTAACTCTCAGGGTGTTTCTTGCAGCTGAAAAGTTGGAAATTCCTTTTGATAGTATGGAGATATAAAATATGGATTTAAAATGAAACATTAGTGTCATACGCAGTTATAATTCAGCTCAGTTCA
The DNA here is from genome assembly GCA_037974445.1 of Brycinus macrolepidotus. NCBI lineage: Eukaryota > Metazoa > Chordata > Actinopteri > Characiformes > Alestidae > Brycinus > Brycinus macrolepidotus. The sequence goes on along the minus strand of JBBPCZ010000115.1, from coordinate 23,713,293 downwards.
ATATCTATAATGCAAGAACCTTCTGGGAGAAAAACATTTGGAGCACATTTGTGGAATTTGGCATAGCTGCATGGATTGAAAAGAAGTTTTTTTCTTGAATGTTCTTCAAGGAAATCAAATATGTGATTTGCCAGATCATGTGTGATACGGTGTGGAATAATCCTTATACACTACGAGGACAAAAGTATTGGGACACCTGACCATTACACCAACAGGGACTTTAATGACACTGCATTCAAATACATTATAATATGAGTTGGTCCCCCCTTTGCAGCTATAACAGCTTCCACTCTCCTTGGAAGGCTTTCCTCAAGATTTTGGAGTTTCTGTGGGGAGTTCTGTAAGGACAGGAACTGATGTTGGACGAGAAGGCCTGGCTCGCAGTCCCCATTCCAGTTCATCCCAAAGGTGCTGGATGGAGTTGAGGTCAGGGTTCTGTGCGGGCCAGACAAGTTCTTCCACACCGAACTCGTCCAGCCATGTCTTTATGGAGCTTGCTTTGTGCACTGGGGCACAGTCATGCTGGAATAGAAAAGGTTCTTCCCCAAACTGTGTGTGGAGCTAGAGATGTAAATGGAGCTAGAGCTGTAAATAAGAAAACCATGGTTTGTAAAAAGCATGGTTTGGAAAGACCATGGTAAAACAAAGACCATGGTAAAGACCATGGTAAAACAAAAACCATGGCTTATCATCAAAATTATACTAGGGTTTAACTGTAGCGAAACCATGATAAAACCATAGTCATAAACAATGGTTTTCATAGTTACCCAAAAAAACATGAAAACCATGAAAAACAGCGAACCATTGTAAACCATGAAAAACGGCAAACCATTGTAAACAATGGTTATTTAATCATAGTAAAACCATGGTTAATTTTCGTAAGGGCAAAGTTGGAAGCATGGGATAGTCCAAAATGTCTTGGTCTGCTGAAGCATTAAGATTGGCCTTCGCTGGAAGTAAGGGGCCTGGAATCAAATTCTGAAAAACAGGTGTGCCCCAATACTTTTGTCCATATAGTGTAGATCGCCTGTATCAGGGTCACTATTAAGGAGGACTTCGTTTGTATGCAGTTTAAAAGGGCGTTTCTGCGTCTGAACCACAGGGGGCAGTGCGGGACTTTCATTAGACAGAGGCGTCGCTGCACTCGCCTGTAGAGTAAGAGGTAAACAAAGGCTATGATTATCTAGAGCAATAACAGAAGAATAAAAATCTCGGAATTAAAGTGATACAGAGTTTGGTTTGGAGCACGGAGTACTGCATTAAAGAGTGAGTAATACGAGGTATTCATTCAGAGAATAATAACTGAATTGTTTCTCCTGTATGGCTGTATAAAGCTGCTCTTATCTGTCAGCTTAGCTCCACTGCTCCCACTTTTCCTGACTGTAGATCAACCATGTCCGGAGATCTGGATCTCTCCCCTCCAGAGGTTCCTGAGCCCACCTTCTTTGAGAGTATCTTACGCTACGGCCTCTTTCTGGGAGCTATTTTCCAGCTCGTCTGTATTTTAGCCATAATTATCCCCACATCCAAGAACCACGAGCAGGTAAGATCAGCATAGTCAGTAGAGCACCACTGTATGGACAAAAGTATTTGGACACCTGACCGTTCCACCAACAGGGACTTTAATGATCTTGCCTTTAAATACACAGGCTCTTATATAGAGTTGGCCCGTAGATCCTTTATGAGGTCAGGCATTGATGTTGGACGAGAAGGCCTGGCTCGAAGTTCCAGTTCATCCCAAAGGTGTTGGATGGGGTTGAGGTCAGGGCTCTGTACGAACTCATCCTCATGTCTTTATGGATCTTGCTTTGAGCACTGGGGCACAGTCATGCTGGAATAGAAAAGGTTCTTCCCCGAACTGGGTCCCGCAAAGTTGGAAGCATGGCGTTGTCCAAAATGTTTTGGTATGGTGAAGCATTAAGATTGGCCCTCACTAGAAGTAAGGGACCAACCTGAATTCAATAATTAAGAGGTGTGTCCCAATACTTTTGTCCATATAGTGTGCATTTTTTGAATGCACTGCCTTTCAAGATATTAAAAGGGCTGTATCATTACTTGTCTGTAATAAAAAAAAAGGCTTAAAATCTGTAAATATTGTGTCAAATGGTACATTCACTCCTGTATCCATACACTCCATATATAAATGTGGGCCAGATGGTGGCCTAGTGGTTAGGGACTTGCCCCTGTGATTAGAACGTTGTGGGTTTGAATCCCAGGACTGCTAGTAGCACCACTGAAGTACCCTTGAGCAAGGTACTGTCCCCACACACTGCTCCCTGGGTGCTGTGTTCCTGGCTGCCTGCTGCTTCACTTGGTGAATGGGTTAAATGCAGACAAAGAATTTCATGCTGTTCACACTGTGTGCTGTGTTGTGATCACGTATGGTGTGGTCACTTCACTAAATAAGCTACTAACAGCCCATTTTCAAATCATAGTTTTTGTGATGTCACAAAACCAACACATTCAAATACATCTCTTCATTCTGGCCACAGTAGTTGAGCCCCGCCCACTCATGCACTGATTCACTGAAACCTTTAACGGTTAAAAATGAGACTTTTGTTGGATTACATGATGACTTTGATTCATTACTTACCTTGAGCTGTGATTGGTCACCCTGTCAAAAACACTGTGATTGGTTAGAAGCTCATTTGCATATTGCAGCCTTTTGCGATATCAGTATTGCACAGCCATAGTAGTAACATAAGCAGCAGATTTATTTTGATATAAATAATATGTTTATACATTTAACTGGAGTTTGTGTAGATTTCTAGTGTTTCCTGTCATATAGCACTGGGTTCCCAGACTCTCAGATAGTCAGGAAAGGGCTTTTTGGTTAATCACATTTCACATAGTGTGGTCCAAGGCTGTGGTTAATTCAGCTCATAAAGATTCAGTACATTCTGAAAGCTCAAACTAGGCTAATCTGTTTTGTAGGGGTGTTATGATACAGTTGATTCACAGTTCTCGGCTTGCAGTTTGATACACTCACGATATATTCAACAAAGTGAGATTGAAATTAAACTAAGATCTCACAGGTCTCATTTATTCCTTTTTAGGAAAGTATATTTACATTTTCAGACCATTTTTCTTGCAGTTTTTCTGTATTCTGCAAATTTTAGGGCTGTAACAATTGGTTCAAGATTCGATTCAGTTCATGATAGTGAGTTCACAATTCAGTATTTTCACCATATTTAGAATGACATAAATAAAGAAAAATGATGACTGTATTCAGTTTACCACTAAAACTAGAGCTGGGGGTGATGTATGACATGAATGTGCTGGTCTGGGTTGGTGATTGGCACTGGTTTAGAACTATAAACAATGCAACTACATCAAATATCATAATTAATTGACTGCTTACTCTCCATGATGTCCTGTCACATGTCCAGAATGCATAGTTGTTTTTGCATTGTGATATTTTGATGCACTGTTATTTTGATGCATTGTTAAACTCCTACTGTTTTGAATGCAATAAGGACAACTGATGTAATTTTTTTAACAGGAAGAGACTTCAGAGCCTGCTGACACCAAAGGTTCTGAACAGAGCAAAAAGCCAAAGGCACCTACACAGCAGATGCGACAGAAACCTAAAAAGGAGAGCAAGAAGAAGAGATGAGGCTCTGAAGTTTGGGAAAGAATCTGCCAGAAAGTATGAGAGTGAACATTATTGTTAGGAGCGATGGTGACAAAAATGGGAGGGTACCAAAACCTTATCATGGACCATCAACACTAAACACTTTTTCCACATGAATTTTCCACATGAAAAAGTCTGCAACATTTCAGATTAAATAGTATGTGATAATCATTTACCACAGGATGTTTTCATGCATTCTGTTCCCTCGCTAATTCACTCCGGTTGTAGGTCTTTAGGTCAGAATTTTCATTTGTAATAGCGGATTTCAGAAAAAAATATTCGTGTTTTTTAATTATATTTTGCTATAAAATGCATCTTTATTGTTCATTTCTTTTTTGTAACAATATTGTACTATATAATTAAATAACTGACTGTGAGCCCATTCTTTTCCGTTCCCCTCTAGTAATCTGATCGTTTCTATATTTAGCTATGGGGAGCTTATCTGGAAGTTAATCATTGCCTTCCTTGCTCCTCTTACAGCAACATGTGATTAAATTGTAACAAAAAACCCTTGTATGTGAGACTCTACGCTGCATCTTTGCTAGGTCTCACTTTTTGTTTGCTTTTAATAAACAGTGGGCTCATTTGGCTGACGCTCTTATCCAGAGCGACTTACAATCAGTAGTTACAGGGACAGTCCCCCTGCAGCAACTGAGGGTTAAGTGTCTTGCTCAGGGACACAGTGGTAGAAAGTGGGGGGGTTTGAACCTGCAACTTTGTGGTCATCGGGTTCACAGGCAAGTGTTTTACCCACTAGGCTACTACTACCAAAAGTCTGACGCCACATTGAAAATCTGGCATTTTGGAATTTACACCTAGAAGTAAAGTTTTTGAATTTAGAAAAATGTAAAACAAATAAAACTTCAATAAAATGAAGAAGATTCTAAACTATTTGTAGGGCACTATTCACAGTTAGACCTTTGTACAGACTTTTCAGACTTTTCACTCCATAGAAAATTCTGCACAAACTTGTGGAGCCCATGGCGGTAGTACCATCTACTGGTAGTAAACTTTGTATAGTGGTCTTGTACTTTTGGACCCCATTGTACAGTCGGATGCAAATGTCTGTGCACTAAAATTTGCTGTGAAATTCCATTTTTATGGTTGACCTCTGTAGAGGATGTGTACACTTTTTCACCTAGAAATTCAACAAAACACGTACTTGACCAGGGGTGTTAAAACTTTTGCATTTGACTGAACATTTATGACTTTTTTCCAGTTATCAATGTGAAGGACACATTCCAAACAAAGCAACAGTCATTACTACAATAAACATTCATAATCCTATAAAAGACGTGGGTGTTACATCAAAGACTAAAGTTGTATTTTTTCCAATAAAGTGAATTTAATTTGAATGTACAATCATAAATACATCTTCATAAAATGGACACTTTTCATAAGCATTATTAAATCCAAACACCTGTAATATAAAAACATCAGAGGAAAAAAAGACTAATAGAAAGTAGGTTTTAAAGGACCAAGAACTAACATGTTCCATTAAAACTGAATAAAAAGCAAACTTGTTTGTGGGCTGGAAAACATTTTTTAGATAATATGAATACTTGAGATTAAATGTCTTGTGCTTTCCTCAAACATCAGTAATATGCTTCACTGTTATGCATTAAAGGACAATGTTACCTTCTGCTCCTTTAAAACCCTTTAGATATGAAATAAAAAGCTTTGTACAGACATCAAGGCTGAAGGGGTGTCTTCAGAAGAGGCTGTGGCTCTAAACTGGAGGAAGACTTATGCTGATTTTCTGCGTTGGCAATCACTGTTCACTGGTGTGAACAGTCAGATCTTTTCTGATCACTTCATTCACTGTGAGAATAAAAGGAGAAATTTTATTTTAGAGATTAAATATGTATGTTTGCATACACTACAGTCAAAGCAGTTCTAGGATGAGTCACGATACTGGTTACAGTAAATGCAAAATCCTGGTGGTTAAGGCCTAGCTGTGATATACAGCCTTCTTCAAGAGTAGTGAATGTAAAATGCGCAGTCAGGGATACTGCAGTATGGGCCCCGCCTAGATGAAGACTGTGGTCTAGTCTTTCACTAGGGGGTAGTATTGTTCATCTGGCACTCTCCAATGCTTTATTTGGGTCTGCTTCCTGTTGTTGAACAAGTAAGGGCTAAATTTGGAACCTTTTCTCCCTCTTCAGTCTAAAATTAGTACAAGGTGGCTGTTACAGGTAGCACTGGGCCTTAAATAGAAGGCAAAGTGCCACAGTGACACTGTTCAACTCCTACGATAGCCACCACAGTTTCACTGTGGTGTGAACCAGACGGTGGGAAGACTACGCCATCACACAAAACATGACGTCAATAATCAATCCCCATGTTAAAATGCTGGTTGATAGTCAAATAAGTAATCTCAGTTTACACACTGAATCTCTCAAAGTATGCAAATTTCCCTTATAATTTAGCTTCACCACAGGTGGAACAAATGATCAAATTTTAACGAGGCAGTGTTCAGAGTGACTTTTTCAGTTTGACTAAGGACAACGGCAACTCATCATCAGCAAAAACAAAGAATGAAGCCTGTTCCTTCACAACGGTTTTTTTTTGCAATTGAACCTATTCTTGAAAGATCAATAGTTCTCTCAGACCAACTTTGTGCACCAACTGACAGTTCAATATTGAACTGGTTTTACCACAGACTATTTAAAGCCCTGACCCACATAGCGCATGCTGAAAAGGGGTCATGCGTTAGAGAACCAAATGCATACAGATCTACATTTGGCCATGGGTTCCTCTTTGACACAAAACAAAAAGATAAGGATCAACTACCCGGCCAACAACTGTATCTGTACGCTGCTTCCTGGGAACTGCATTGCTTTCTAACTATCAAGAATAATGTGGAACAGAAAAACTCAAGATGACACTGATCCAAAACCCAGCACTGGGAATGGGCCTCTACCAGCAGAAAATGCTGGGTCATATATTGGAATAAATCGGGATCAAATTCAACGTGATTTTTTGAACAAGTCGACTGAAATACCACAAAATTGCTTGAAGCACAACTTATCTTAAGTAAATTTCTTCAATAAAAACAACTTGTTTCTAGTTATTTTCTTTCACTTTTTGTTTAAATGACATAGTTTCAGTGTCAGTTGATGCTAAAAGGGTTCAATATCTATATCAGTGTGGAAAAAAATGGCATCGTGCCACTTTCACATTTCTTTTTTTTTACATTTCTTGTGAAAACCTACTCACCATCATCCAGATATGCTTGGTCTAGATTCTCCTGCTTGATTGTGACCCGTGCAGGGCTGCTGGTTCTCTGATGCTCCACAGGCGGACAGGGCTGCTGCTGTCTGTACCTCGGGCCTTGGGGGGACCTCTCGGCAGGAGGGGCCGCTCTCTGCCCAAAGCCTCTCTGGTTAGGAACAATTGGACCAAACGCTGACACATCCAGGCCTGGATACATGGAGGCAGAGGCTTCGAAGCCATGCCCAGCCACGCCGTGCTGATAGCTGGTGGGCTTAAGGTGTGAGGCTGGGTTAGCCCGGCTTAGGGAGCTTGCATGAACTCCAGCTGTAGAGTGATCCACGGAAGACTGGTAGCGGACAGGGTTGCTGCTGAGGACATCTGCTTGGCTTTGGTAGAGAGCTGAGGGGTGCTGGAGCTGGTACTCTGAAGCTGGAGGATAGAAGGTAGGGCTGGCCCTCGGGGAGATTGAGGCTGCCATTCCTGGCATGGGGAGCTGGGTGGTATGATGGCAGGACTGCGGAGAAATGCTCAAAACCTGGGACACACTGCAGCCAAGCTGCCCGTACTGGTACTCATCCACTGGCTCAGCCTTTATTAACGGCACTGGGAGAAGGATAAAGACACGGTACAGAAGATTTTTTCTTAGCATGGGGAAGTGTAAAAACACTTTAGAAAGAAGACAAGTCTGATTATCACATACAAAAAAGAAATATCTAATTTGCTCAATATTCAGTCTGGTGTCTGGAGACCCAAGTTTCTTTCTATATGCACTGGGGCTACAAGGTTAATGTATCTTACAAGTATGTGAAATAATAGTGGGCTTATAACCCAGTGATAAACACCCCAGTGTAAACTATATGCATAAATCAGGTCTCTTGTCTTAAACCATGATGAGTAAAATAATCTTAAAAGTTTTGAAAGTTTGTGACCTCTTTAGAATTTTCCATATTTCTGCCCAAATATGACCTAAAACACCTTCAAATTTTTACAAAAGTCCTAAAAGTATAAAAAGAAAACCCGGTTAAGCAAATAAGAGTTTTTTTTACTTGGCCATTTATTTAATAAGTGAAAAATGATCCAATACCTGTGAGAGGCAAAAGTTTGTGAAGCTTTGTTTTCAGTATCTGCCGTGACTCTCTTGGGTAGCAATAACTACAACTAAAAGTTTCCAGTAACAGTTAATCACTCCTACACATTGGCTTAAAGGAATTTTAACTAATTCCTCTGTATAGAACAGCTTTAATTTGGGCTGTTGGTTGGTTTTGAACTGCTCGCTTCAGGTTCTTTCACAACAGTCCTATTGGGTTGAGATCAGGACTTTGACTTGGCCAAAACATTAACTTTATTCTTCTTTCACCATTCTTTGGTAGAATTACTTGTGTGCTTAGGGTCATTCTCTTGCTGCATGTCCCACATTCTCCACAGACTAAGTTCGTGGACAGATGTCCTCAGATTTTCCTTTAGAATTCACTGGTATAATTAAGAATTCATTGTTCCATCACTTATGTTGGAATTAAGACATTAGATATTAGGATATTAGACATTAGGATTAAGACATCCTGGCCCAGATGCAGCAAAACATGCTTCAGAACATGTTTTCCTTTCTCTAAACATACTAAAAAAGCATTATTCCTATAGCCTTCGGGCTTGTCCGTGTGATCTTTAGCAAACTTGAATTTTCTCCATTTGTAAACAGTCTGTGTGAATGTGGATTAGTGGAGTCTAAACTCTTTAGAGATGGTTCACAAAAGGGTTCACAAACTTTCAAGCACCACTGTAGCTAACAAGTAATATCTTACATCTGAGCAATTAACACTGTGCAAACTGCATGTCTCAATCATCACACACTTGCAGATCATTATGTTATCTAAAAGAAGACAACAAAGTACAGAAAAATTCAGGCTTCAAAATGACTCCTAATACATAAACAATTTTAACTGGTCAGCAGCAAGGAATATTCCTTATAGGAACTCCTGTCCACTCAGTCGCCATCTTTAAAACACACTCAGGCAGTAATTTGCACTCATAAAAGACCAGGTTTATATTTGTCTGAATGGGGAGAGACCTATAATCACTGGTTAAATCTGACAAAAAGAGTTTGGGACAGAAATGCACAATAACATCTTTTATTCAGGTTCTTCTAGCTACTGAGCAGGGCTTTTCCCAACTGCAGCTTTACCAGAAAACTGGCTTTTTTTTACCAAAGGGTGGGACTTTCCCATAAACAGTCGCCATCTTGTGCGTTACAAGCTTCCCTATTCATCTTTAAATCTGTGAACTGTTTCCTCCTATATAGTGTCAAAGTTTCATTACTTGTAAGCTACATTAGTACATTGGCTGTTTACATTTGGGGGAAAGAAATGCAAATCAAATATACAATCTGATATACAATACTGTGCATGTTTGTGTTTGCTTCACCATTTTCAGATCTCTCCTCAGTGAAGTCTGTTTATGGTTACTGTCCAGTACCTACTTTATCTAATCATTCTTTCATCAAAAGAAATCGGGTGCCGTGGATGGAAGTGAACAAATCAATGTGATGGCTGGAGTGCACAGATAGGTCATGAACCAAACTTGTGCTTTTGTAACTGTGTTCTTTCAGTTTAGATACTGAAATAATTTAAAAAGCTTTACATTGTTTGCATTGATTCTCTTATATGGTGTTTTAAACCTTATAACATTTGCACAGTACTATAACTGAAAGATACCATCATGCTGCACTTTTGAACAGGAACATAAAAGAACATCAGCTCTAGTCTCTCTTCTGTGGCTTGCCTGAAAATAATCTCTTATATTTTAGCTGTATTTTGTGCCATGTTTGGCTTTGAAGACACTAGGTCATAGTGCAAAGCAGACAGTCACCTGAGAGAGGCGTGTAGGTGAAATGCTGTGGCTGACTGCGCTTCTTCTTCCCGTTCTGCACGTAGAAGTTGACTTTGGCCGGGTGGTAGATGTTGTGGTCCCGATATGGAGGGATTTCCACATACAGCATGTTCTGAGAGGCACACAATAACCATTCAGCTCCAAACGATACGTCTATATCTCTTCTGTCCAGCCATATTTTGCTTGAGTACTTACAGATTGGCTTTTCTCTCTGTCCACTGTTGCTTCCGCCTCCCATACTTCCAAGCCATCTGTAAAAACCAAACCTTAGTTAGTAGAGCAGGCAAGGCTCAAGGGAAGGCCTGATTTAGAGGACCTGTCGAATAACGCATTCAACTGACTGAGTCACTTTATTATAATGTTTCACGGTTTATTCTCTTGCTGTACACCTAACCTATTAACATTTCATTTCAGGGCCTTTCACTCCAAAAAACTTTTTTTAGCACTTGACTGTATTGTTCGGTGTCACAACAAACTTGACTCCCACTGCATCCTTTCGGGTGACTGGTGCGTAGGCAAAGTCAGCGGAGAGTCCTCTTTATGTGCAGTGGGTGAAGCCCCCCCTCCCCTCACACCTCTGTTTGGCTGCCTACGCACTCCGTGTAGAGGAAAGGAAAGAGAAGACTCTGCTTGTAGATTGTATCTCTGCAATGCCTAACCACATCCTTTAGCGCGCTGCACACCTCAATGGAAAATGGCGCTAAAACCTATACTCACCGATCTGTAAAAAAAACTTTATGGCACGTCTGTAATATTTCAATAGTATTCTTTACAGTTGAAGGTTTGTGGTTTACGTTAAACAAGCAGATGACCTGGTGTTAACCTTACCTGTACACTTCTTTTGTTTGTTCCCCAGAGTTTAAGAAATGGCCTTTTAAATAATTTGCTTAACGCAAATGCTTGTGCTCACAAGACAAAAGCCAAGACAGGTTCGAATTTTGTGCAAATCTGACTTTTGAACTATTTCTTTAAACTCACAATTCTGACCAGAAATTTGATTCAAAGTTGTTAATGTGTTTTCAACTGAACACATATGGGTGTTTTTTATGTGTGTGGTGTAATTGGTCACTTGACCATATATATATTTACTTAAAGAAAGATCCATATTAAAGCTCAACTAAAGGTAAATAAAACATGCTATAATACAGCTAAAACTGGTAGATATAATGTTTAAAAGGTCTGTTATTGAAAGGTCTATTATTAAAACTGTGTGTACCCAAAGCATTTACATTAGGCTCACTCTTTTGGCCTTCATTAAAATTAAAAATCTGGATAATAGTCCCATTTGAATGGCTTAAATGCATGATTCAGATTTCAGTTTTAGGTAGACAATGTAGGCCTACTTATTTAACTGCAGTGTGTGGGTGTTGGTTCTGAATTTTCTTTCTCTGTAAACACAGACAAAGTGACGTGTGGTGTGTATGTGCGTGCGTTTATGTTGCTGCTTTGCAAGCCTGTTATCTGTCTGTTTCCCGCTCTTACGCTGCTGCACCAGAAGCACATTGGCCAAACCTGACTGCCGTGTACAATGCAAACCCACAGGCTCCAACCTGATATGCAAACAGCATGAATACAACTCCAAAACAAATTACATGCTAATTCTCTGGATACAGAGGACTCTGCCCTGGGGGCTTAAAGTGCTTAAACAGTGCTGCCAGTGATGAGGAGAGATGTTAACAGGTATGTTGATTGTGGTCACTGAGGGTTTGTTTGCATAGCTTGGCTAGCCATGCTGCCCACCTTGGGTTTTTTCAGTGAACAGCACCCTCGACTCAGAAGTGAAGTTTTGTCCAGTCAGGATCATCTGCAGGCCACCGAGCACCGAGCAGCACTCCAGATCTTGCCTCTCCACAGCCGGAAGCTCGTGGGCAGACCTCTGAGCTGAAACGTACAGAACATGTTCCAAATTAGCATGGCATCATGATAATTAACAATGCTTTCAATGAGTGTACCCCACACTGGCTCTCTGTGGATTAAATGACCTTTTAGGTTTAGCCTGTTCACAAACCCAGCAGGGATTCAATATGAAGTTTCTGATAACCTGATACAAAAACAGAAGCTTATTCTCTATCCAGGAAACCGATCCATAGAGTTAAACTGGCTGATGAGTTACGAACTAAACTGATGAATTAATGCAGAACTTTCCCCACCCAGTTATGTATGCAGTGTTGTAGTAAAACTATGATCATCTGTCAACTGTGAAATGTTTTCATTTTCAAATTGTACATGTTCTATAAGAATAATAAAAAAATAATAAAAAATAAAAAACTTGTACTACTATGATCATTATTACAAATATTGTAATTTAATATTACATAATAAATGCACCTTATTATTATTATTATTTATAGCCTGAACTCTTTTGTATGATGCATTGTTCCTAGAAGTACATTTTCTTCACTTGTTTTCTATATAAACATCGATACTTGTCAAATACGAAAGGTGTCCTAAAATGTACCCATTTCCACATACGATGTTAAACTACGTTACGATGTTATTGTGTAATAATTAACCAGAAGGGGGAAGGCCATGCTTTCCTTGGATTAAGCTTTGATTTGATTACTTACAGCACTCAATGGAATGTGAGGCCACTTGGAGAGAGAGCCACTGACCCCCAGCCTGAGGCACATGGACGCGGAAGACCAGGCGCACGCGGGTGTTCTTCCGTCCAACGTCCGTCTCACCTTTACGGAGCTCGATATCAGCGTTCTTCAGCTTCAGGATCCCGGCACAGTCCACACTGGATGAGCCATAGAGGTCGCATTAGATACATGAACTGCATGCGTATTGTGTCATTTGTATTTAAAACGGCATCTATAATTACATATCTAAATGTGAAGAAAAGCATTATTTTAACACAAGGACTTCAAACAGATCAAACGGGGATGTTAAAGCAGGAGGAACAGAGTGTGGTAAAGTTAACAGCACATTATTAGATCTAGTATTAGTTATATATAACTAATATATTGAATATAAGTTCCTTTAAATGGCCAAAATAATAATATATTGCCAAAGTACAAACATCAGTGTCATGTAGCGCAGGACAGGGCAGAAATAAACATTTTTTGAGGAGCCAAGTATCTTACATTGCCCGCATGTTGTCCTTGGGTTCCAGTGGCAGCTCCAGAACTTTAGTTCCGTTAATCATTCTCTCATGGCTGGTGGTGGTGACGGTTTTGCCGGTTATACGGTGGACCTGGTAGAAAGCGTGCGGTCTCACAGACCTCTCATCAGCTGTGCCGATGAAGACCTGCAGAGCCAGAGTTTCTCGCCCACTGTATCCAAGCAACTGCACCCAGAATAAACAGTCCGGGTTAAAGTTGGAGTATAATGTGGCAAAAGATTAAAGTTAAACAGTTTTCCTCTTACCACAACTGTGGTCAATGCCAAGGCAAGTCTAAAGCCTGCTTTTTTAGTTTTGCACCGGCCCTCTCTTACTAATCACAGTATTCTGTGTATATAGCATAGTTTATTTAGTGCAGAGTATTTTCTGGAGAGTTTTATTTTGACTTTATATTATATTTTATATTGTTCTCATCTATGTGTCTCTGTGTGTCTGTGCAATCATAACGAGCAATTTCCTCTGGGGTCAATAAGGTTTTCTAATTCTGATTCTGATCTAATGTACCTAACAAGAAATCAAAGCGTATGCTCACCCACTGCAACAAGTTTAAACTACACAGCTAAATCATCACACACTTGCCTCAAACCACATCAAGTTGCTAACAGACTTGCTCAAATTCAAATTTACAGTTTACCACTTTCCTCAGATGTTGCTGATCAGTCAAGACATGTTGGGAGTCCAGATTTTGCTTCTTTATTTTAATGTTGGAGCGATGAGGCTGACACTAATAACAAATAGAAGTCAACAGTCACCCAAATCTAAATACAAATGTAAATACATGCCCAAAACTTCCCTCAACCAGCTGAAACCGCATCCAACTCTTCATTAAGGTGGCTCAGACTTGTGGATGTGGTTTAGGACACAGTATGACTTACTGTGAGCTACAAAAATAGAGATAGCTATAGGCAGACATTTCAGAAAACACCAGGATCGGTGGTTACTGATCTTGGATCAGATTCTTCCATATTTATGCTAATTACAGACCCTGTGGTGTTAAGAGGCTGCCCTCAACGCTCAGCTATGCAGTGAAGTTTTGTTCATTTTTAAAGCTCGCAGTCCTAAACCACAAGGATACGTCGGCACCACCTTATGACAAGCTGGATGGGGTCTTAGTGGGTTGAGACATTTTTGAGATGTATTTATGAAAAAATACTTAAGTGACTATTGACTGTTGTGACTAGTGTTTGGTAGCAGCGTTAGCCTCATGGCTCCAAAATTTGAACATCAAACAAACACGTCTTGAGTAGTCAAGTTCATCTGGGGTAAAATTGGGGTACATTCAAGTGGAAAATCCGTACTTCATAAGCTTCCACTACCTGTTTATGACACTGGCCTTGTAGTTCAAGTACAAAAGCAAATTTCAGACAGCAAAAAATTCATGGCTGATCTGATATCTTTAACGTTTACAACTTGTCAGATACATTTATATCTGACTCAGTATAAACTGCAGTTGAGCTGCAAGTGGCAGCTGGCATCTATGGCCAATACTTTGAGTATTTTTTGTTTATATTTACCAGAAAGGGAGACAGAAAATAGAAGCAAAATATAATTTGATCTAAAAGGCAACAATCATCAGGAAAAATATAAATGTTTTCTAGACAGGCATTTCTAGTAGATCAGCTCTGCATGAACCGTCCAAAATTTGACTACACATGAGATGTGGCAACAGAGGCCTCTTTATCACTTGCAGGAAACATTTTAATAAAGAGAGGAGATAACGTCTAAAACTTGTCAGAAAAAAAACTCCTACATTGCACAAACACTGGTGTCAAAAGTTTGGGGACATCCAGCTTCTCAAATTACTTTAACACAACTGTGTACGCTCTTTTTGTTGGCTTCTTTGATAGCACATTCATTTCTCACCAGGTTTACTTGGAGGAAAACAATATCATAATATTGACAGTGTCTCCAGTACACTAAACAATGTTTTAAATAAACCATTTTATCATAAAACCAGTAAATATGACAATTACTTAAAGGACATGACATCATGTCACACCCAGGTAATGTTAGCTAAAGACTGAATGCGGCTGAACCCCCCTCACCCCAAAACATTTCTCAAAACTAAAGTAAGACAACTTAAATAAGTGAAAGATATATTAAAATTCCAAACAATGTTTAAATGAAGACAAATGGTCACATTTAGGTTTGGCACTAAATTTGACTGTTAAACACGGAATCTGACTGAAGAAATTGAACTCATGCACTTGCTTAGACACGGCAGAGCCGAGAGATGGAGATAACAGCACATCTAATTGCTAAATCAATAAAAAATTATTTGCAAGACTGAAGTTGACTTTTTATTTTGGGTTCCACCTTATTTCCTGTTCTGCCTTAAACTGTGATTTACGTTAAGTCGGATGCACCATTCTGTGGAACGGAAAATCCCAGCATGATGATGGCAACGAACCTGTAGCACTAAGTTAGCTATTGATTAAGAACACAGCTCTTTATTTGGTAAACCAGTTAAACTAACAGTGAAAGTATATTACTAAAACGATTTTAAGAGATTCATGTCTTAAATCCACTTTTGTCCCTACACTTTTTCTAGATAAGCAAAAATCCATTCAGACTCATCTGCCTCCTTATCTGACTGAACATCAACGGCTCTGTGTGTGTGTGTGTGTGTGTGTGTGTGTGTGTGTGTGTGTGTGTGTCTCCTATTATAGTGAACTGCGGCACTAGGGTGAGACAAAAGATAGTGTGGGCAAAAAACACCAAGCTTCATTTCCATAGACGAGAACACCACAGATCACTGAGAAGCTACTGTCACTGAAAACACACAGCTCCTTTACCAGTGAACCCCTTCACCCCATCCCAAACATACACACACACACACACACACACACACACACACACACACACCTCCCACCTCCCTTCCCAACATACATACATAGTCAGGGCAAAAGACTGTCATGATTACTCAATTTAAATACCTGTTCTCATACCGTGTTACTACACGATGTGAATGATAATTCAAAGAATTCGCAGGTTTTATAAAGCCATGTTCAGCAGTCTGAATATTCTCCACTAGAGGAACTTAAATTAGAATGTGTGATTTACTAAAAAAGGAAAGTGTGTGTGTGTGTATGTGAGTTTGTAGTTAAAAATTCCATGTAAATGAAAAAAGAGATAAATGTTTGACCTTAAAAACTGCTCGATTCACCATCAAAATAAGTACTAATATAATCAAGAACAACAGGCCTAAACGTTACTTGATGCATTGTCACAGTACATAATCTTGCAACGTTTCTTTTCTCTGAGGTATGTGAACAAGGCAGAATGGACAAAATACACCAGCAAAAATCACATTTGAAATCACAACTGAAAAAGTACAAAAATAAATGATTCATAATGGGAAAAGAAGATCAAAAATCAAACAACTGATGAAAATATATTGACAAGATAATGTCATAATGAGCTGAAATCCAATCAGCCACTTGTTACTGTGCAGTTTCTGCAATTGTTTACTATGCAATGGCTGTTGCTGCTCGCAGGCCCTCTTTAATTCCAAGTGTAAATAATTTATTTTATGATTCATGCAGATGTTCAATGTTCTAGACTGACAATGCCTATGGCATACACTGAAAAGCATATTGTGATGTAAATTATCACAATAATTATATCATCATGTCATCTTCACCCAACCCCCACCACACATCCCACCCCCACCCTAAGGAAACACACACATTTTCCTTATACCTGAACCACAGGATGGCCTCCTGAGGGTGTCTTAACAGCTCCTCTGCTGCCTTCCGTCTCATAGTGGGCCCGGTGATGCGGTCTGGGCTGCACTTCTATTCTCAGCTCGTACTGATCCACTCTGCTGGGTAGAGCCCACTCCAGAGCAGGCAGGGACGCCACAGACACACTGAGAACCAAAGAGACACCATCATTACACATCTGTGGAGGCAGTTACAGTTCACCAACATCTCAAATGAAAACGTTACCTACGACTTCAGGAATAACTGCGATGTCCAGGGTTTAAAGTCATACATCCGTTTGAAAAAGGATATTTAAGGACATCAGAATGATTCAAATCAGTGATGAATATTTAATAAAAGATTCAATGCAAAGTCTTAATTTGATTTGATTATTTTGCAACAATTCAGAATCATTATTAAAACTTAACGCCACGGTGATGGCTTCAGGCACTGAGAAGAAGTCTGGAACCAAACTTGTGTTCTTCTATTCACCTCAAAAGATATTTCACTGTATCAATTTTAATGGGTAATTATTACAATGTTAATATAGTGGCAAAACACACTTACCGGAGAGATAAATGGCAATTTGTGTGTGTGTGTTTTTGGGCCAATAATTGAGCACATAGTTTCTTAAATACTATTATAATTGGGTATAAATTGACACACTTAAATTGGAAATTGGCACCTTCTGATCCATGTATTTTTTCACCCAATCGGTTGATTTACCTGCACATCCCTGAGGGCAGCTGACTGGGCCAGCTGAGGGGTGGCATGACGTAGAGAGGCTCCATCACAGGCTCCCTCTTTACTTCTGGAATGGATGAAAAGATTGCATGCTCTGACTGGCTGTAGATCGAGTACTCCTGATTGGGTCTGACAATCTTGGTGGGAATGGGTTTGGTCAGGTTTCTGTTAAGGCTGTCAACAAACTCTTCCAGGTTGGCTGGAGGGCCGTGGGGCTCAGCTTGCTCTTCTCTCCCGGCGTGAGGAGAAGGACTTCGAGAGCGTGGGGGCACCAGATTGGGGTTCTGGTACTGCTCGTAGGTGCGTTTTCCCTGGGGAGAACTTGAGCGTGACCCTGGGCGTGAGGAAGACTGCCGGCAGTTCAGGAACGTCTCTTCCGTGATGCTGGTACGTGGAGAAGTGGTTGGTGAGGTACGGGGTGATCCGGATGCATGGATGGCCTGGAGCCTTGGGCAAAGATCAGCCACCGTCACCGTAGTCAGACCAGCGCCGCCGCTAGGAGAAATGCCAGGCGAGGGCTGAGGGGAGCAGGCCTCTGACTGCCAGCTGGTGGAGGAATTGCTGCTGGCTGGACTAACGCTCTCCCTGTACATGGAGTTCTGGTAAGGAGGAACGGTGAGTCGCCGGCTGATGTCCACAGGTGCCGTGTGCACATGGTCACGGTGGTGATGGTGCAAATCAGGGCAGGTGATCTCAATCCTGGGGCTGGAGGCTGGGGGACCTGCAGACTGGGCGGAAAGCGAGTGGCCAAGAAGGTCTCTCAAATCCGTATGATGGCAAGGAAGGAGGTCCTCAGAAGCCGGGTGATGGTAGAACGGCTGAGCGAGGGCCAGATCACTGTATGGAGCATGGGCCTCTTTGGTTAAGAATGTATTAGCGTCCAGGTGCGACAGAGCATCAAGGTCATCTGCTGACAAGCACAGAAGTTGACACTGGTCAGATTTTCAATATATGGGGGGAAGAAAAGATGACTTTTCTGGAAGCTTTTTCATGCAGTTAAGAATGTGCCATTTTAAGGTGGGAACGGAACCATCATCCTCACTGTTCAGGTTTATAGTAATGCAAAAGACTTGTGTGTGTGTGTGTGTGTATATATATATATACATA
>JBBPCZ010000115.1:23663049-23689970 GCA_037974445.1 Brycinus macrolepidotus | reverse complement strand
ACATTCAATATTTTTTACATTTTCTATTTTCTAGTAGCCCAAAGTAAAATTTTGCTGCTACTGTATTCAAAAGTCAAAGGAAATTGAACAGTAGGAAGAATCAGCTATTCTCGTTACGTCAGAATTTACCCTGTCCTGTGATATGTGGGGCTGTTCGCTTGCTAACTAGCATAATAAAAAAGTGTGGAAACTCCAGTGTGTTTTAATTAGCGATCATTCCCAATGGCCTGTTGGCAAAAGGTGTCTTTTAATAGTGGCAGGATGTTTAAGACAGATTGTCTCCAAGGATTCTTTAGCTATTTAGCTGTAGATTCCGAGTGCAATAAGATGCACTTGCATCCTTTTCCTGGAAAGTTATGTGATGTTTCAGTGGTTGATTTGTAATTGTTTTTCTGACAGTGGATTTTAAGTTATGAAAAAAAAATCACCTTATATTTGCTGTGTCAGGCCTAACAGTTGTTTTCCTCCACTACAAATAGGAATAGGTGGATCGATACTAAAACATTGATACTTCTGATTCTGATGGATCTAGCTGAGAATCGATCCTCAGACTGAAATATCAAAAGCAGATGTTTTCTTAGAGCAGAAAACTGAATGTCCATCCTTGTTTTAACCTTGAAGTTTCATGAAAACATGTAGGATAATAACCATGTTGTTTTCTGCCACCTTCATCTGATTCTCATACACACGAATACACACAAACACACACACACACACACACACACAGCCACACGAAATGGAGTGAAGGCTCTGTAATAGCAGACCATATCACTCCACTAAAGTTAGTTTATATGACAGGTTCATTTAATGTAATTTCATGTAAGGCTTTCAAATTTCATTTTCAATATCCATATTTACTTTTTCACTAAAAATTCCTCTTTCTACATGCACAAGAAGAGCTTTAAAAGTATGATAATAACCTTGGTATTGTTTGATGTTGGGACAAAAATAAAAGTATCGGTATCGCTCATCAATTGTAACGTTCTTTGACCCTTCTCATGTAGATGCATTTCTCTCTGTTTATTTTTGTATTTTGTCATTTTTATATGCCAGTGAGACATGAAGTCACTGAAGTACACACATTTGCTCTAGAAAATTAATTAAAACAATAAGCACATTGTTTTTTATAGCTATGTTTAAATCTTGGTGTGACAATAATAATGCGCTTCATTTTATGTCAACTTCATTTTTCAAAATGACAGTGACTGCAGAGAGTTCTGTGTGTAATTTAGCTTGAAGAGGTTCTGTGCATACTGATAAAACTGTTTGCACAAAGTTTTGCTGAGTAAGGCTTGTGAAACATTCATGACTTGTTAGAGGGGCATGCCAATGGGGTGGTAAAAAAGTAAAGCTGCAGATGCTGAACACGGCCAGCTGACCTGCAAGCCAAATGTGTTTGTGGCCTTCTCTTACTTTACTTTGGCCGCATGCTTGATTTAGACGTTTTCATGCATGCTCCTGGTTTAGTCTGTCGCATTCCTCTATGTTGAGCTATTAGAGAAATTCAGAGATGAGACTAACACTAAACTGATGAGAGTGGGCTCAGTCATTTTCCCCAAAAAGTCCAAAATCCAAGCGATTGGTGCAAATCAATCCTGATATACATTTGGGACTGAAAATCTCCTCCTAAAGGAAGCTATTTGTCCAAACTTAGGTCTGGGCCACCAGACAGCATCAGTGAAGTTTACAACACTAGTTTGTTATGAATGATTGATCTTATTTCTTAACTGAACAAAAGCTTTACTGATTTTTAAATATTTTAAACCGATTACTGGTTTACTGAAGAAGGGGTTGAAGTGTAGACAGAATTTACAGAATTATTTACAGAATCACACTGGAATACGCTCATGCAGATACAACTTTACAAACAGAATACTCAACTCTACTACAACTGGTATTAGAAATATAACAAAATATTAGGACAAATTAATCAAATTTGAATGGCTTATCATTCAGAAGAATATTTTTTGGGATTTACAATACTGGATGACTGGAGTATATTTTTGCCATACTCGTACAGTGCTCTCAGAATGAGAAAACATTCAAGGCGTTTTAAGAGATCAGTGGCAATTTGTTTGAAATGAATTATGAATTAAAAGATATCTATTTATTTTAGTCTATATATATATATATATATATTTTTTTTTTTTTTTTTGGACATGAAGCAAAACAGAAAATGAAACCGAAGCCATACATTTGAAAGAATGAGTTGAAAAATCACTTTAACTTTCCCAAAAAATTTATAGCAAGCATTCGGATGCGGTTTAGTATTCATTACACCACTCTGCACTAGAACTGCTTACTCTAAGAAAACAGTTCTGTCTTCCAGCAGCAGGTCTGGAGGTAGAAAGTAGTGAAGACGAGCCATGGATACCTAAACAGCTTCTCAGAGTGGCTGCATATAAAAAGTCTGTAAGAAATCGCAAACTATACCTTTGAAGGATCTGTATCCTATGTTTCTAATTCGTTAATTCATTATCTGAGCCATTTATCCTAACCAGGGTAGCAGACGTGCTGGAGCTTATCCTAGTTCTCACAGGGTGAATTTTTTAAAAACATTTTCTCATATTTTACAGTTATGATATTTGTGCAGTTTTACTTCTCAAAACGTTCACAAATTATTGTAACATTTTTTAAACCTTCCTTTAACCGTTTAATTAAACAGGCTGTTTTTATTACTGTGCCTTTAAGACTGATATATACAAATGAGCTCTGTGTGCTGCCCTGTATTGTGCCTTATTTAAATACAGGATGGACTGAATCACTGCTTATAACTGCAGTGTAAATGGATGGTGGCTTAATTACTGTAGGCTGAACAGGTGGATATAAATTTGTTGGTTCTTGTGACATCACAGGAACAGTGAATTCGGATTAGCCTGTTTTTGTAGCTTAATTTTCATATATGAACGGTACAGACTGGGGACTGAACTAGAGCTTTAATCCGGCCTGAAAGTTTGGTCGGAACCCGAACGCAACCCAGAAATTTTCTGTCCAAGTCAAAACCGCACCCAAAAATTCTAACCCTAAACTGTCCTCTCCTGAATCCTCTCCTGTTTTTATGTGCAGTGACCTTGTGGAAAACTGTTTTAAGGTAATGAAAGTAGAGAGGAATTAAAAAGTAAGGAGAAAACTGAAAGCTGGGAGGGAGAAACACAGAATCAAATCTATAGTTTAAAACTAAACATTGGGAGGCAGTCTGTAAGAACCTAAACATGTATTTTGAGCCAGATTTTAGCCCGACAGATACATTTATTTTAACTTAAACAGCATTTACATACTCCACTGAACTATTTTTTTAGAGCAAAAAAAAAAATGTAGTTTTCCATTATATGGGCCCTTTAAAGGACTGGGACCTGAAATAGTTCCTCTCAAAGGGAGGTGTAAATGTTGGCAAAGAAAAATAGGCTTATAATATGTGTGTGTTGACCACAGGACACAGGCACAGATGGTGTTTTCTGGTTAATCTGTTACGTTTCTGGCATCTCTACCTGTACCATGCTCTCTCACTTATTTGCTAAAAACACAAACACACACACAGTGTGTTGATATAGTGTTCGGACACAAAATCATGCATGAATTCCATATGTATTATTGTTGTGGTCATAACAAAACCTCATGTTTTGAGAAGTGAAAATTACTTTTAATGCAAGTTTCAATTGCAACTGATTTTATTCCGTTTCTCTTGGTGCAATTATTTTTGAAATATTCAAACAATGAACGTGTTTGTGGTATAATGCAAAGCAACTTACAGTTTTAAAAGACTCATATAATATTTTTTTTTTTTACGTTTCCTAATTATTTTGAAAGGAATTATTTAATATAACACAGCATGTAAATGACAAATGTGCAAAAAACATTTACATATATCCATATATCTGTTGTTTAGTTTACAGTAGCTCAGCCCCCCCTCCACACTGAAGTTATAAGGAGTGTTTCACACTGTATGTAATAAGCAGTTTTACAGAATAAGAATAAATTAAATCTTAATCTTAAAAAAGAACTGATATACACACAAAATAATTCCTTTCCTTAACATTGCTATTCATGCAAGGTAGAGAGCACTATAACCATTATTGTGATACTTTGTTATATTTTTAAATGATATGTTTCATATTTAAAATATTTTCTGCCATGGTATCTTAATGATTTCATGAAAAAACATTTAACTTTAGTAGAAAAACACAATCTGCTGGTCCTGACATCATACTGTTGCTTTGTGTTTCATCTCCCTGCAAAAGCGAAACATTTTTTGGCTCTGAAAATGTTTAAACACAAACACACACCCACACGCATGCAAGGTTTTTGCAGGCCATGTCGCTACAGCTGCAGTCACCCAGAGCGGTCGGCCGAAGTGATTTTTTCCTCGTAGTTGTGACATTATGTCTTAAGACTTGTGCTAAACCTACGACAGACCATGCGTGCTGGAGGGATGCTGGTGTCAGTCCGAGATAGTCTGAGCTCTCTGGAATGTCTTATTATAGACCTTTGGGCAGAGTGTGTGCTGGCTGGCTTATGTTGCATGACAGGAAGGAGGTCACTGTGGGGTGCTGAAGTCTTCGGGTTTCCACTCTGATAAAGCGCAACAATGAAGATGAAACATGCAGAAATAGAAACATACAAACAGGTGTTCTTCCAAACAGTGGCACCTGGGCGGCGTCTGAAAGTTGCCTCTTCTTGCTGTGAACAGTGTGGTTTCCTTGAGTGCTTAGATAAGCTCTCTGTATCACACAGGTCGACATGCTCCAGTGAAGATGCAGCTACATTGATTACTCAGCTAAATGTAGATGTGCCCTCAGGCGTGTATTGGCTTGCTGCATTTTTAATAGGTAATGAATTCAAGCTGGTTAAACATAAAAATAAAAAAAAATAAAAAAATCCTGTACCCCCTACATCTTGGACAAGGGGGCTGACCGCCCGCTACTATTTATGTAAGCTCTTTGCATCAGGGTCCCTCAGAGACAAGCTGCCATGCAATGTCAAAGTCATAATTTCTCTGTCTCTCCTCTCCTTCAGAGGGTCGATGTGTGTGCGCTTGGATGTGTATGTGTGTGTGTGAGTGGGGTACTCTTTATCAGAATCATCAAGGGTAGATGGGGGGCTGCTGTGTTATATAAAGCCCACTGTGTTTTCTCCAGCACGGGCACGCTATTTATAGACTGGGTTCAAATTCTAACAACCTGCAGAGAGAGAGAGACAGAGAGAAATCTGTGTGTATGTGTGTGAGAGAGAGAGAGAGAGAGAGTGAGGGACATATAGGGAAGGGGAGAAAGAGGGAAAACAAGGCGAGAAAAAGGAAAAGGAGGTGTTACATAATGTTAAATGAGATGTGTGTGTTTTTTGCAGCACAGCTCCAGCAGTGGGCTACCTGTGGGCCTGTGTGTGTGAATCATTGTCTCGGGGGGACCAGAAAGCTAATTACACACACAGGCACCTGCATCAGCTCCTTAACTTAGCCTGAGGCGCAGCATCCCACCACGCCCTCTGCGTACGCAAGCTTTCCTTCATCTCTTGTTTAGCCCACGCATTGTTGCGGCCCACTCTTCAAACGTACATAATGAGCCATATGCTAAGACCACCATAATTCTCCGGTCTTCATTTTCTAGCCGGTGTTGAGTCACACTTGCATACACGCACGGGTGGGCGGGCTCGCACACACACACACACGCTTGATGTAACCGACAGCTTTATGTGTCCGATAGGAAGGGCATGATGAACGCGGAGGCCGTAAATAAAGTGGGGTTGGGGACACTATGAGGTTTTTGACCACAGAGGGCAAACCAAGCAGACATCAAGACATGGACAAATCATATAGACGCCACTGTTATTCACTGGATGGCCTTAATGTGGGGTAGCGTTAATGATCCCAATGATTAAGACTCTCTTTTCTGGAACACTAACTTATAGTGAGATCATCCTGGTACCAGAATGGCTGCCGATTAAATTAAATTATTTTTTTACATGTAATATGTATGTTGTTGCTGTTGTAATACAATCTTTGAAATGGTAGATTTATAGGAGAAGGAAAATAAAATGTCATTTTACTTCAAGTACTTTCTATAGGTCTGTTCACACGTTTCGAACAGCCTAAAGATCACTGAAGTCTATCAATTGTTAAATGGTTAAAATGTCCAACTACATTTTGGGCCTGCTGTATGTTGCATGTAAACCAGGGATGCACAATTGAAAATCGCCAAGAATGGAGTTTGCTATTGGAATTTTGCTATTATATCAAAATGTGTTGTTTTTATTTTGGCCAATCTGTGTTGTTAACATTATGTATTTCAGTGCTACTGCTACACCTGTACCAAAATGCTGTAGCATAAATATTTTTGACTCATTGTAAATAACCATTACTTTTTTTAACTGACAGTTTTTTCTACTCATGTTCTTTTTTCAGAAAGAAGAAAAGTGTCGCCCTCTGAATGCTTGCAGCTCAATATTTGATGGACATAAAATGTGTATCGCTGTTACTTAAGGACATTCCCTTTGCTTGGCAGAAAAAATGGACCCACTTCAGGACGACTTTACCCAGTATTTTAAAGACTATCGCTCTTTTCTTTCCTATATTAGCTATGGATAACTGAGGAGCAACACTATTGTCTCAGGATTCTAAACTAAAATGAATCTAGAGAAGCTGGAGTAGCAACTCTAGAACATCTTATTACCTCCCATTTACTCAGAAGTGTTTATTTTCTTGCTTGTCTTCATGTCCATCACTCCAAGGACCTCAGATTTTGCATGCAGTGCCGTGAATATGTGAGGTAATATTTTCAGGGTCATACTGAGAGTTTAATTAACAGGCTGATGTAGAAACTCATTTAGAAGTAACACAATCCATAACTTGTGTTAAACATCACAAAAACTTAGGAGTTCTGAGAAAAATAAGCACTACAAAATCACTGCAATATTAATAAGAAATTAACAGCAAAAAACTATTAAGCAAAGCATGAATCGGGGGAACTTTGAGCAGGATGGCCAGTTGACAGCCTCTCAGTGTTTAATTACTAGGCCAAATTTGTATTGATTTAGAGAATTCCTGATTTCTTTAGAGGAACAGACAACTTCAAAGCAGCCAAAAAGCTCCAAGAAAAACAACCACATTCAAACAGAATTTGAAAATAAAAATCAGTGCAAAGCAAAAATCTGGGGACACAAGCAGGACAACCAGGTGCTGCTACCTTGTTAAGCAAAGACTGTCTGCCTCTTAACTTTCCCACCTGCACGTCCTCCGCTGCTCTTTTCCCGGTCTTGGGATGAGCCAGAAGTCAGACTCGGAGGCGGAGGCCTCTCAGGCGCCGGTGGTCTACACACTGGAGGAGCTGGAGTGCAAGATCTGTTACAACCGCTTCGACACGCGCACCCGCAAGCCCAAGGTGCTGAGCTGCCTGCACCGCGTCTGCGCAAAATGCCTGAAGAAGATGGTGGAGCTGGACGCGTCGCCCAGCATCGTCAGCTGCCCCTTCTGCCGCCATGAGACACACGTGCCTGATGAAGAGATCTGGCTGCTGCAGGATGACAGCAACATCCTGGCCATCCTCACCTACCAGGACCGGGCCCGGAAGAGCGGCTCAGCGCCCGCGGGTGAGGTTCTGCTCACCCCGAACAGCCTGAGTGGAGGTGGAGGTGGTGGAGGGGGCGGAGAGCAGGCCCACAGCTCCTCCGACTGCTTGGTTATCACCATCATGGAGGTTCCAGGCGAGTCACAGTCCTCCGACTCCATGAGCATGCTCAACATGGTCCGGCTGTACCGGTCAGCCAGCTTGGACTCGCTGCCCTGCCACTTACCTGTGCAGAAGTGTCACGCGTGGACGTCGCGCACAGTGCCGCGCTTCCTCATGGGCTTCCTCTGCCTGGTGTACTTCAGCTCGCTGCCGCTGGGCATCTATCTGCTAATGATCCAGCAGCTCACTCTGGGCGTCATCCTGGTCAGCCTTGTGCCCTCCACCCTGGTTCTCTGCGTCTTCTACGGCTTCTGCCAATGCCTGTGCCATGAGATCATGGAGGCTATCGCCACATAGCCAGCATAGCTGTCACACGTTTTAGCCGATCTCTTGACATTATGCACTTCACTTAGCAAGACCTGTAAAGAATGAAGCCAAAATCACAGATGTATCCGATAAACCCCATCTACTGTTGCACTGGAACGTACCAGCATTTAACAGTGAACTCCATACAGTTCCCTTCAGTTCATACGCAGGGCTGTACACACTCGATTCGGGCAGTTACGACTTGACAAGCATCGCAAGTCGTACATATTGAGCTTAAGTTGCCTCAGCTTGCTGGCATTTTTGTATTTGTTAGCTCAGTGAGTGGGCTTTCAACATGACTGTGATCCTTTTACCACTAACAGGAGAACAAGATTCTATCATACCTAACATGGAAACTATGGGCTTTGTTCTGTAACACGAGTCGAAATTTGTCCTACCCACATTTGGTTGTTTTATGAAAATCTATTTGTTGTATGACTTTAAAACATCGTCTCCATGTATTTGTCAGAGTTTCTAGTTGCCTTTGTAAGGCATGTCAATTCCCGAGCTGTATTTTAATGTTGTATATGAATAAAAATGTGTTTGTCATTGCTATGAGAATGAACAAATACCTTCTAACCGCCTAAACTGTTATTAAATATTCAATAAAGATTTAAAAGACAGTGAACTGGATAAGTGGAGGAATTATAAAGACTTATTATTAATATAGGGAACAACATATACTGTTTTGGTATTGTTTGGCATAAGATTAGTAAGCTTTACATCATGGAAGAAACTGGATTAATGAAATGTTTCCATGACCAGTATAGCTGAGTACTTTGGAGTTTGGAAAAGTGGATGAATAGCCAGCAAAAAATACAACAAAACAAAAACAAATTCAGTTCTAAGTCTGATGGACATTAAAATAATTGTGATGAAAAAGTGATTAATGGTGTGGGAGCTTATTATGCCTTATGATGTTTTGCTAAGTGAATGAACTAATCTTGAGGTTGCTTGGGATACTAGACCTGTGGGAGTGCGTGTGTGTGTGTGTGTCAGGGTTTCTCACCTCATCAACATGCTGCTTGCAAATGAGCCTGAGAAACCACAGGGGGTGGGCAACACAGATTCCCTGCCTGCTCTTCTCCAGTCCCACATCTCTGTCCCAGCTGACAATTAACTGGCTGCACTCAAAACATGGATACAAAACAGGAAAAAATAAGGTTTACCTGGATCTGATGTAACCTTGTTCAGCGTGAAGCACTCTTCTTTCCATGAGTGTGTGTTTATTCTGAAACGAGGTTTCCCCTCAGATGTGACGTACTCACTCTAAGAGCATCAGCTGCAGGGTTTGGGCCTAATTGAAACCTGTCTCCCTGAAGACCAGCTTCTGAGAAAGCATTGGTGAGGAAGGGCAGAAGTGAAGGGGATGATAATAGAGTGGTTGGCAGCCAGAGTCTCAGATGCAGTCAAACTGATATGTGAGAGTGTCAACACAAGAGAACGGAAAGAAGTCATGACATCCTAAAGGATTCTCAGACAGATTCAGGTAATCACAGTAAGAACTAAATAACTTACTTGTCATCTCATGCAAAATGCTTAAATTTTGTTAATCGGACATGACTGAGTACTTAATGTTGATCTATGCTGTATTAACATGATTTGACATGAGCAGCAATGTCCACTTCCACAAATATGCACTGTGTTGTAACCCAAATGTGCTCGTGTTTTAAAAGTCTTCACTTTGGTTTTATAAGAATAGTCTACTACACATAACAGCCTGTTGCAGAATTTGTGGAGATGCTGGACTAAACTTGTATAATCAGTTTCCTACAATATACAAGGACCTATACTATTAGAGAAGATGCTTATTTTTGTCATGAAAGTAATAAAAGTAATAGGCTACTCAGTGGGCATGTTTTAAAGACAGGACCAGCTCTGCAGAAAGATTCATCACTCCAAGTTATTTTTAGTTGAAGTCCAGGCCGTCTCTGTGTACAGGACACCAGTCCCAAATGAGCTAAAACTTTAATAGGGAGTGGGCTCTGAACACACGAGAGGGCATGAATCGCTGGCGGCGGTCGGTGGGGGAGATCCAGGCCAGACGGAGACAGGTGAGCGAGTGTGAGCAGGCACAGGCCGCCCTATGCAAGGTGACCGCCTGCTTCCAGCAAATGGCCAACCGCTTAGGCTGCAACACGGACGGGAGCAGTCTGAGAGAGGAGCTGGAGGAAACCAGGGCCTTGGCTCATAGGATATGCACAGGTAGGGAACTGTGGAGGCAAGTGCACAGTAACAGGTAGCTCATAAGGTTAATACAAGTCTTGAGAGCATTGATAGTATTATTATTATTATTATTATCGCTTTTACTTAAAGGCACCTTTCAAGGCCCTTGAGGACCCCTTACAGACAAGTAAACCAGACCAAGTACCAAGTTAATAATGCAAAAGAAGACAAACAAAAATAGATAATAAATAAACATTATATAAAACTACAAGAGTGCAAAACTAGAAATGGGTGCACTCTAGGAACAGTATCAAGACAGGATTTTAATAAAGGGAATTCTGTTTATTTTTTGGCATAATTAAATCATTAAGAATTAAACCATTAAGACATTCAGAGTGGTTTCATGTGAAATGCTCAGTTCTAAAGATCTGGGGTTCCATTATTTTAAGCAAAAATGAAGTTTCTCTGCAGTGAACCAGTTCATATAAATCCACTTTGATGAAAATGTTAATGAAACATTGATAGAAGTGAAAACTGTGATTTTATATTAGGACTATGTCGTTAGGATGTTAAGAATCCACTACAACCATTATTCTTTAGAACATAACCCTGCTTTGCCTGTTATCTGGATATGTTCATGCTCCAGGCCTGCACCAAAGACTGCTGGCCCTCCTGGTGGAGACTGAACAAGCTCAGGAGGACCGAGAGCAGGTGGAGCGGATGTGGGTGCTCTTCCTCTGCAGCCTGGAGAATTTCCAGCAAGACCTAAGGAGGGTCAGCGGCCTCCAGGAGATCTTCCCCCTCAGCCAGCGCAAGGACCGCCGGGCCCTGGTCAACAGCGGAGTGGCTGGTGTAGGTTCTGAAGTGGCGGGTCGGGCTGCCGCTGTACAGACACCCTGGGTAACAATAGAGGGTGAGGAGAGACCAGACCTCAAGACTCATGTGCTGGAGATTGATGGCCTACTCCAAGAGATGCTTCAGAGTGTGAACGTGCCACTGTGGTCAGTGGAGCCCACACAGAACGCCTGGGCTGAGGGTTGCATAGATGGGCAAGATGAAGATGACACTTTAGAAGACATAATGGAGGTAGAGGTGGTGTCTCAGGACAGCAAAGGTTCAGGCTGCTGCAGTCACTCCAACTGTAAACTAGGGTGTATATTCTGTCTGCTTAATTAGTTGAAGGAATACTATATAAATGAGCAATCCACATTAGATATCAAACTCTCATGGTATGTCTTGGTTTAAGTTCAATTTGCCATGATTTGCTGACGACTCAACAAGCCCTCTTATTCCCTGTTGCATTCGGGGGTGGTTTACTTTTAAAACACTGCCCTCTACCTGCAAGTAAAAATTCTCTCTTCAAAAGGACTAGAGACACTATCACCTAGCAAACCTATTTAAATACTTCCATTCTTTAAATAGTGAATTAAAATATGACGTTTTAATTGAAGCAAACAAAGACGTCCCAGACACAAACCTCTCAAACAAAAAGACAAAAATGTGCAAGGATATAAATAAAAACCATCTTGATAGGGAAAAAATGCCTTAGAGGAAAAAGTCTTACATTTTGAAGCAGTTCCCTTTAAGGGAAAGGTCTGTTAGTATTGTGATAGCTTAAATGGCCTATTCTATGCAAGTCTAAATTTTCCTTTTCATACATTAAAGAGGTTGATTTGTGTACACACAGTTAAAGTTTCAGAACATATCATTCACTCCCTGGTGCACATCTATAAATGTATATGTGGGGGGAGGGGGAGAAGAGAGAAAAAAAAAAGAGCAGCTAGCTGCTTTTCGAATAAGGCACAGTCCCAAACAACCAGTCAGCACAGAGATCTGCAGCAACAAACAGCCTCCCAAACGGCTGAAATGTTAATGTGAAAATAAATTAGAGACGTTTTTGGTGGATAAAACTACACAAGTATCCTAAAAGAACTTCAGAATAAATAAATAAAAAATGAATATACATAAAGGCCCTTTGTCTTCTGTCTTTTTAAACCACATATCCCACAACAGGTTTGAAAGTGATGTGCAGTACTGCGCAGTTACATTAAAAAGTTTGTGCATCTTTAATTCAAATAATGAATTAATAATAGAGTTTCACTTGTGTTTTCTAAAGTTTAGACCAAAACTTTGTTGAACATTAATGAATGAACACAAGAGTTCTCCTATTGAACAGCATTTTATTCACACAAGTTAAATTCAACATACAAATACTGTACATTAAACAGACTTAGGACTTAATTTACATAATTGTGGTAAAGAAAAGTGAGAGGACACATAAAACAGAGGCATAGGTGTTGGATTTTGTGTTGGAGGTCAATTCTTGTAGGTCGAATGCAAATGGGCTTTGAAGGCTAGAAAAAGAACATACATAACCATGGACTTGTTTTCTTTCCTCCCGACATTTATAAAAACATTACATGAAAATAAGCAACATAACTTGCCACTGCATAAATTACTCACCTTCCTGGTTAGCCCATAATTCAGCAGCACCAGCATTCATAGGGCTATCATTGTTGGGTTCTACAAAACACATGTATATTGAAAGATCAGGGTCATTCAAAAGAGGAAAGTTTGAAACAATGAGCAAGTCATGAGTCTGACAAACATCTTACCTCCAAGTAAACTCTGAATGGACAGCAGAATAGATCGAACATCATAGAGAGCTGACCACTTCTCTTTCAAAATGTCTAAGCAGATAAACCCATTTTCATCAACATTTGGGTGGAAGCAGGGAGTGATGAATGTTACTCGTGGGGCATTGTAGGGATACCCACTGGGAAACTCCAACGACAGCTTATACCTCAAGCCTTCATACACCTTTAGAGGAGAATCATTGGTTTGACAGTACTGAGTAAAGAATGATCTTTAATGATTGTCTGCAAATGTGAAAATCAGTAACCATCTGCATAAAAATGCCATGGTAATTGTAACCTATTGATTCGATGACTGGACACTTACTGTTCCCTGTGCCCCATCTATTGTCCCAATCCACTTAAAGAGATTGTCAGATTCTGGGAAGGCAGAAATTCCCTTATCTCCTGACATCTGCAATATAAAACAATGAGAATTAAAATGAAAAGACTACAAAATACAGCTTGAAAGGCAACTTGGTGTTTGGAAGACTCACCATAAGTGTCATCAGCTCTTGTTGAAGCCTGGAGACAGAAGGATAGATTTATTTGTCATACATATGTTAACATAGGGTCAACATTACAATGAAATGCGTTGGATGAGAAGAAACCAAGTCACTCAGCATTTAGGCCCTACAGATATTTAAAGTAAAGCAATGTAAAATATTTAAATTGATAAGCTCAAAGACAAGAAAAAGAAATCAAATTAAAATTCAAACAGGGAAAAGTATGTACACGCATACATATGGTGGGGCTGCAGCGTAGGCATGAGTATTGCACATTAGACAAAGAGAGGGTAATAACAGCGATCAGCCATGTTTATTATAGAGGGTCATATATACACATACACTTAAATACACACACAAAATATGGACAAAAGTATTAGGATGTCTGACCATGACACCAACAGGGACTTTAATGACACTGCATTCAAATACATAGACTAATATGGAGTTAGTCCCCCCCTTTGCAGCTATAACAGCTTCCACTCTTCTTGGAAGGCTTTCCTCAAGATTTTGAAGTTTCTGTGGGAATTTGTGCCCGTTCATTCTATAGAGCATTTATGAGGTCAGGCACCGATGTTGGACAAGAAGGCCTGGCTCGCAATCTCCGCTCCAGTTCATCCCAAAGGTGTTGGATGGGGTTGAGGGCTGTGTAGGCCACTCAAGTTCTTTAACATCCAACCATGTATTTATGGATCTGGCTTTGTGCACTGGGGCACAGTCATGCTGAAATAGAAAAGGATCTTCCCCAAACTGTGTCCAAAGTATGTTGTCGTCCAAAATGTCTTGGTATGCTGAAGCACTATGAGTGCCCTTCACTGGACACCCTGAAAAATAGGTGTGTCTCAATACTTTGTCTATATAGTGTGTACATAAAATATATCTGACTGTATAACATTCTAGTTTCAAAATATGAGGGAACTTTAAGAAGTCAAATACACAAAGTAAGTCAAGTACACAGAGGACCTGAAGGTTCGTGAAACAGATCCCCTCTTTGAAAAAGCTTTGGCATAGAATGATTATTCAATGTGTACCTTTTTGAAACGGAGCCTTTAGGTACACTTGCTCCAGTTTCATTTCCTTTTAAAGCTGCTGCTGATGAAGCTGCTGCAGGATCCATGTTCTGGGAGGCCATAGCTTCAAACCTGAGAGATGACATTTCTGTTAATCAGTCGTAAGACCACCCCGACCACCTAATCAGCCTACAGTAACAGGCATTCAACTTCTAAGACATCAATCTGACCATTAAGTTAACATTGCAGGTTCAGCTACTAAACAGCTATATATCTCAAAGCAAACGGGCCCAGCAGACTTGCAGACCCTTATTATATCCTGGAATTATTTTGTAGGCGAAATATATCAAGTTATATGAACAAAATCTAAAAAAAATAAACGCTTAACCGTTCTCTTTTCCCCAACTGAAGCCAACCAGCTGACATTAAGCTACCAAAACTACCTACATTTAACACACTGACAGATTCATTTTTTAAAAACTAATCTCTTCTCCATTTAGTACGGAAACTAGAAATTATTCAAAATTATGAATCTGGATTAAAAAAAACAAATGAGCTAGTTAGCTTAGCAACGTCCAACCAAACAACAGCTAGCCAAGATAGCTAATATCAACACGACCAAAAACGCATCTTTTCCACAATTTAATGGGCTAAAAAATGTTACAAAGCTTTCCTGCGAGTTGTAAACATTTCTAAGTTGTATATAAGCTTTAAAAAGAAGTGAGTTATCTAGTGAGGTGCTAACTAAGGTGGCTAGCACTAGCCTGGATCTCGTACGAGTAACGGTCAAAGTGAAGCCAAACACGGTCAAATTCCACACAGAGCAGCTCGGATTTATAATTTAATCGTTAGTCTACATATTAAATGTCTTTAATAAGCATAATTTGATCAGTATTACCGTCTGTGTGCAGTCCTTTGGTTAAGTTACTGAGGGAGTTGGTCCACAGTGGGATTTTAAAATATCATCCCGCCCCCCAGTTTAAACTGACTCTGACCACACGCCCCGCCCCTTACTGCCTCTCCACCAATCAGGAGCTAGCATTCAAAACAAGCCTCTCACTTAGCAACTATTAAATAACGCACCTTGTGCTTCTCCTCGATCTGATTGGTCTAGGCTCTTGAGTGGGCGTGTCTACGACCGTTAAAGCACCTTAGGATAAAAAGGTGAGTAAAGTGGGCCCTAATAGTCGCAGGACAGCACACGTGATATTCAGAAAAAAGTAAAAATTCTTTAGTTTAATGTAATTTTAAAAAAGCAAATAACATGGAAAAAAAACCCACTTTCTACCACTGTGACCTTGAGCAAGACACTTAACCCTCAGTTGCTCCAGTTGGACTGTCCCTGTAACTAATGATTGTACGTTGCTCTGCATAAGGGCGTCTGCCAAATGGCATAAATGTACATGTAAAACCAATTATGTGCTTTTTAGTAATTTCTATATGAAAGTGTCAGTATCCACAACCTGTCACTAACAAACCCAGTAGAAACAAAGCAGCCCCTTCTAGTCACACATGAACACACAACAGCACAGCACACAGTTTGAAATATCTTTCTCTGCATTTAACCCATTCACCAAGTGAAGCAGTTGGCAGCCAGAAACAGTATGTGGAGACAGTATCTTGCTCAAGGGTACCTCAGAGGTGCCACTGACAGTCCTGGGATTCAAACCCATGACTTTCTGATTGCAGGGGCAACTCTTTAACCTCTAGGCCACCAGCTGCCCCAGCTGGCAATAAATTATGTAGACAAAACAAGTTATTGCCTTTACTATAACCAATAAAATACAATTTTGTCTGTTCTAATGTTAAGTGTAACAACTTTATTTTTCCACAAAAATGTCTTTAAGTATATTACAGTATTTTTTTCCTTTCCCCACTGTAAAACAATTTTCTCATTCAAGTACAGCACCATACACCGCAAAATACAGCTTCCTTTTTTTGAGGATTAAACATTCAATAAAAAGTGAAAAAAAAGCAGGAAATTATAGACAAAATAATAAATTCCCTTCTTCGTGTACACGACACTAAACAAATGATGGGGAATACAAATAAGAGGTTGCAGTATCATCTGTAAAACCATTTACAGGGTATTTCTAAGCTTAAAAATAAGGTGTGAGAGAGGAAAAAAGAGCAAAATAACAGAAAAATGCGCTCACAGTATCACTGCATTCTGATCCAAAAAAACAGTGAGAAAATATTTTTAATAGGTATTTTGTTGATTAAAGGAACAAAAGGACAAACACTGAAACAGTTTTTTGTCTAACATTATCTCTATAAATACTAATTTTAAGAAAACAGCATTGCTGAACATCTCTTTTAGCATGAAGGTGCACAGCAAAGTTCTAGGCTTGATTGTAAGGCCAGTACCGAATCCACAACTGGAAAATTAAACAATGCAGACTACACTGTGGTTCTTTGGGATAACACAGACATGGTCCAGTGACTTCTACAGCGGCTTAAAAGGTTGCTAATCGTTTTCAGGAGATGAGAAACTGCATCTGTCACACTCCTCAAGCATGAGACTGTTGATCCACAACCAGTTTTCTCTCATTTTTAAATATGATTTATTCTTAAAAATGTCATATTATATAGAAGAGTGAAGCTGATCGTGCCAGGCTCATTCCTCTAGTCCTTCTCAGACCTCTGAGACTCCATTGCCTTCTGCATCTTCTCTACCATCCACGGTGGCACCGCAAATGGTTTCAATTCGTCCAGCCTTAACTCAGGGCAGTCTCTAGGGATTCAGAAGAACAAATATATGTTTTAAGCGATTACAGTGTGTTCATGGACTCATTCTTTGTAGCTGTTTCATCAAGACCAGGCTCTTCTAACATTAGCAAGCTGAAATCAAGTAGAACCTCCACGCTGGTAGATGTTCATGCTCTGAAGAGTGAGAAATGTTATGATACATATCAGTGATAACCAGTTAGCAGTATTTTCTTTCATGTGAAAAGGGCACAGATAGTAAACAGTCATCACACAAGCAAAGCCCACCTTGCAACACTGTGGTGTGGAAATTGTGCAACAGAACTACAGTATGGTGACAGTCCAGCTGCATGAAGTTACTGTATTATCAGGTGGAAAGATTTACATCAATTATATATATATATATATATATATATACAAACATGTGTTTGAAAAAGTAGTTTTGTTATTTGTGTATATTTGTCTCAATTGTTACAGATCTCCTAATAAAATTTAATATATGACAGACAGCCTGAGTCAAACACAAAATACATGTTTAAAAAATAATAATAATTTCTTGCAGGGAAATATGCCATCCAACACCAACCTCCCAGCCTACCAAAATTCCTCCAAGAGCCTAGCGATGACTTATGTGGGAAGTCATAGCAGAATCCAACTGCAGGCCTCACTCATCTCAGATCAGGTCAGTGTTCGTGAATTCACCATGAGAAATAGATTTGGCACAAATAGTATCCATAGGAGAGTTAAAAAATCACTTTTATTCAAGAGGAACATAAAGCTTGTCTCACATCTGCCAAAAAACATCTTGATGAATCCCAAGCCTTCTGGAATAACCCTCTGTAGACTGATGAGCCAAACAGGAAGGTTTTTAGAAGAGAGGGTCCCATTATATCTGGCATAAAGCTAGCCCAAGAACATTGTATCAGCAGTCAAACATTGTGGGAAATTGATGGTGTGGGATCCTTTGCTGCTTCAGGGCCTGGGCAACATGTCATAACTGACAAAACCATAAAAAATGTCTGCTACTAGAAAGTCCAGCAGGGGAATGTGCTGTCATCCGACTGTGATCTGCAGCTCAAGCGCAATTGGGTTATAGAGCAAGACTGACAAGAACATTGTTATCTGAAGCAAGACCATGTCCACTTCTGAATGGTTCAGAGAAACACAATGAATCGTATGTAGTGGCCTCGTCAAAATCCTGATTTGAAAGATGCATTGGCAGAACCTTAAATGAGAAGCTCATGCTGAACTTAAGCAATTCTACACAGAAGAGTGAGCCAAAATATGGAATTTGGAGGCCAACACCTTTGTTGTTTTCCTCAAACCATTCCTGAACAGTGTTTGCAGTGTGGCAGGGCACATTATCCTGCTGAGAGAGGCCTCTGGCATTAAGGAATACTGTTGCAATGAAGAAGTGTACTTAGTTAGGTGATATGTGTCAAAATAAAAGCCACATAAACGTAGGACCCAAGGTTTCCCAGCAGAATGTTGCCTAGAACATCACACTGCCTCCACCTCCTTGCCCTCTTCCCATAGTGCATCCTGGTGCCATCTCTTCTCCAGGTAAGCAATGCACTTGCACCCGGGTGTCCACATGATTTAAAAGAAAAAGTGAGTCGTCAGAGCAGGTCGCCTTCTTCTATTGCTCCACGGCCCAGTTCTGAGCTTACACATTCCTGTTATAGGCACCTCTGGTGGTGGACAGGGGTCAGCATGGGCACTTTGACCGGTCTGTGGCTGTACAGCAAGCTGCACTGTGTATTCTGACACATTTCTATAATGGCCAGCATGAACTTTTTCAGCAGTTTGTGCTACAGTAGCTCTTCTGTGGGATCAGACCAGACGGGCTAGTCTTCACTCCCTACATGCATCAATGAGCCTTGGGTGCCCATGACCCTGTCGCCGGTTGTCCTTCATTGGACCACTTTTGGTAGGTACTAACCTCTGCATTCCAGACACACCCTACAAGACCTTCTGTTTTGGAAATGGTCTGACCCAGTCATCTAGCCATCACAATTTGGCCCATGTCAAAGTCTTTCAGGTCTCTATTTTCCTGCATCCAAAAAAACTTCAAGAACTCACTGTTCTCTTCCTGCCTAATATATCCCACCTTTTGATAGGTGGCATTGCAATGAGATCATTCATCTTACTCACTTCACCTGTCAGTGCTTTTAATGTTGTAGCCAATTGGTGTATATCTGCATTTACATATATCCACCCATTCATGATAAAGCAAGAAGGAGTGTTCTTGCTTTTTGGCACATCATATTTTGGAACTTTTTTTTTTAAGGCACACAGGGCAGACAGTTAGAACAGAGGTTACTGACATCAATCTAAAAGGCACAGTAAAAAAAAACAGCCTTTTTAAATCTAAAAGCCTGTTTAGTCTAATATAGAATGGTTGGAGATAATCGTGTAAAAAATTAATTACTGTTTTGGGTTCATAAAACCAAGTAGATCTCAAGGAAAAAACCTAAAAGAAAACAAGGGCCCCATAATGGTTTTTATTAGCAATTACGTACTTGTATTCTTCACTTAAAGCAAGCTCTTTGATGTCCTCTTCAATTAGAAGGTAAGCCTGAAAATGGAGATCATTGAAAAAAATGAAACTGTGTTTGAAGAATGAACATATTGTTGAGCTTCTTTTCCTGCAGAACACATATGTACAAGTACATCTTACCATCTTTCCACCAGTGGCTCTCATGTGCTGTCGATCAGCAAGCCAGTGTTTATCCTGCGCATCAGCGGCATACTGTAACACACAAACACGCCCACACAGTTAAAAACTGCACATTGTTATGAAGAATACAAAATTAACATAGCAACGAAATCACAATACCTTGAAGAGGTCTGCGTGTTTAATGTAGATCCTTCCTCTGGTGCCACCCATCCCTAAAGCCCTAAAATTGAAGTATATTTGTTATTTTTCTCACTGCACATAATACAGCAAAACACTGAGACAGACCTCTGAAATAAAAGACTGTGAAGTAAAAACCTCTGTGAGCCACTAAACCCTATGATTTTAAATGAATGGTATACTGTCGCTGTCACAAACCATGATGGTTCATTTACTGGAGAAGGAAAAAACTTTTAAGGGAAGTTAACGTAATGAGACGTTATTAAATGCAACTAATGCTTTCAAAAGTATTGGGTGTCAAAATTCAATTGTTACAGCACCAACCAAATTATTTCAGTACTAAATGGCATCAAACTCTTCATGTCATTCAATATCAAATTTCAGTACCTAAATAGTTATAGGTGACTCTATACTGAGACAAAATTCTTCATTATTTAAAGCCAGAGGTATTTTACATTAAGTATATCTAGGGCAGTTTCCATTTGCGCCAGAGGAGGCGACGAAGCCCAAAGCTCCAAACACTCATGATCACAAAATGGAGAAAAAAAATGATAAAAATGATATTTCATGGCTGTTGTCAATAATTATCAATAAATCAATAATAATCCTAGCGGAGGGTTATCAGCATCCAGGAGCCAACAAGCATACTTTTCCAAAATCTAGACTGACAATTGCCTACGTAAATTATGATCTGTAGGCATGTTAGTAATGTCAGCGCTACTGGATCAGTCTGGAGTCTGTGGTCAGAAAATATACCCACTTTGTGCAACTTATTTCTGATTTTAACACACTTTTGTTAAATAAAAAAAAAAAAGTAGCATTCAGGGATTGGTATCAAATTCAAGGCTTCAGTTTGCCTAATACTCACTCTTAATGGTGGAAAAATATAAATATTCAATTTACAAGGTTTTGATAACACAACAGTGTTCTGTTCTCTCAACATCAATCAGGGATCATTATGTAAAACTTAGTCACAGCACTTTGCAGTCCATAAATGTTAAGTGACTCCAACAATTGTAGCCAGAGGAACTTGTGTCCCTATGACATGCCAGCAGCAAGGCGCATGATCCAACACAATTCAGCAATTCAGTAAAGAAACACTTACTTGTTTGCTCTGGATCCTAAAACAAATGTGCTTTTCTCATTCAACCTGGAGGGATCCCACTGCAAGAGATGGAGAAGCAACTTACAAGCAGGCAATCTACTGCTTATGTAGCCCAATACTACAAGTAAAATAAGTAGAAAATAAGATAACTATTCTCTTTACCTTTGGTCCTTCTCGCTTTATGGGCTCAGATGTCTTAGGCTTCATCCTATACAGGAATTTTACATTTCAACATTTAAAAATGTAATTTCCTCAACATGTAGGCCACGTGCACAATAATTTACGATACTTACGGTGTGCTGTATGGTATAGATCTGTCATAAGCTATAACTTGCCCAGGAGGACGTCCCTTTCTCTAATCACAGAAAAAAATCATGTGTCAGTTAAAACCTGTATGGATGCCATTGTAGGAACTGGAGCCACTAAATTAGTACTTACTATAAAATGTGCACTTCAAAACACAAAGTTTTAGACTGTTTTTCTATAATTTTCTATTTTTAAATAATGTATTAGCTGCAAACATTTATCGCATCTGCCTTTTCATTTATCAACTAAATGAACAATACCTACATTAGCAGTTTTCAAAATAACAATTGTGCCATTTTTTTAAGTTTATACTGAATTTATGACTGAATATGAGCCAGCTTTATTAATAAACCCACCTTTTTCGGGATTGGGCTTCCTCTCTGACTGGAGTCATCCTCCATCTGTCGTGAGCGCTGCAAAATGGACGGAAAAACTGAAAGGGGAATTCTAATTCCAATATACATTTAATTCTGTGCAATCCTTCATTCAGTTGTAAACAAAGTCATTCGGAGTAGTTTAATACAAAATGCCTCATTCTGGAGAATGCATTCATTCTTTCTGAGCAAAACATGCTCTCGGTGGTGGTGATAGCAACCAGACATCCAAAGTCATGTAATGCTTCTAAAAGTTAAATCACAGAAAGCTATTAATGAAATGGTTATGAAAATGTTTTCTTAATTCAGGAGACCTTGTTTAACTATAATTCTGAAGATCTGACTCCTGCAATAGTCTATTTCCAGTCACTATCTGCAGCACCTGCTGTGGATAATGAACGTCTTCAGAAGTCCCTGATTGGCTGGAGCAGAAAGTAAAGTGGAGGGGGAAGCGTGCTAAATGCAGGATAGAGCTAAACACAGCAGCAAAGTAGGGGTGTGTCCCAAAAGCACACTTAATACTGAAAAGTGTTTGAGTATGTGGCATGCATTTTCATGTGTCAAAGCTGAGTATACTCAAATATCCACTATGTCCACAATGCATACTTGGTGTTCAAGTCAAGCAGGTTTATTGTAATTTCAGCCATTGTTGATGGACACTATTGTCCGACAATGTGGTGTGAAACAGAATAAGGACGAGCTACAGATGGACAAATACACTGACAGTAAATTCTGTTCAAACAACAAAGTAATTTTATATTCAAAAAGTAATGAGTAATCTTTACCTTCACTGAGGGATCAAAAACAGGTCTTTGGGCAGTTTTCTCTGTCTCAGGAAAGAGCTGTTTTGCCTAGATGAAACAATTTTCACATGCTTAACCAAGTCTTTTCAGCTTTCAGTCATAGTTAGTCAGCGGGTGCGTTTTCCTTACATGCTCCAAGCAGTTTCGACAAGCCTCTTTGATAAGTTGATCCGTCTGTACATCGTCTCCCACATTCTCTTTCACATTGCCGGCTGCCTTTTCAAAAAACTGTGCAGAAAAGAAAAATGTAGCCAACTGACATTCAGTATACGCTTTACTCATGATCGCATGGGTTTGGTGGACATTTTTCTTGCTCGTTCACCTTCATGTATTTTCTGAAGACGGCCAAAATGTCTTCATTGAAGCTGGGCTGCAGGACTGTCCGCAGGAGGTCCATAGAAATGAATGGATCTGTGTAACTAGAAGAAGGACAGAGACGGATTACTGAGGAGATAAACTGACTGTTTGATTCACTGCTAAACTTTGAGACAGCAATGGAAGTGCTAAAAAAAAAGTAACTTCGAGAGTTACCTCACTGTCATCTGTGAGCGTCTACCCCTGCGGTGAACCTGTCTGTGCTTGATCATGATGTTCCAGGGGTTCTGCAATACAAAACAAGCATCAAATAGAAATACAGTACTGTGTGAAAGTCTCAGGCAAATTGTTTAAAGCCATTTTTCTCAGTGTGTAATAAAGTGTCTTTCTGATAGCAGAGCTACCATTAAAATAAATGCAAACAAACAAGAAAGCAGTAAAAACTATCAAAATTAGTTTTTTTTGTAAAAAGGTAGTTGATATTGTGCGAGCTGGTAAGGAGAATACAGGTTCGGTTCCAGATTTCTCCTCGATGCCTCCAGCCGTTGCAGAATTTACACACTGATATGCTGTTCATAAAATCACTATTTATTGTATACTGTTATTTGTTTTTCTTTTTAGTTTTATTTAGTATATTTAGTGCTTCTAATGTGAAAAAACAATCACTACTCATCTAAATGGTTTCTGAGTATTATTTTTGCAGGTGCCTAAGACTATTGCACAGTACTGTATATCAGAGAAAAACATGCTGACACATTATTAGCTATCGATAGAAGGACCAACAAGTTAATATTTTAACTACCAATGCCTAGCTTAAGCTGGTATCATTTACTGCACTTGGCAGAACACATAATGACCAGTCAGACCACAGGTATGAACACAGCATCTACTGATGTTTTTTGAATAGGAGTAATTGGATTCATACATGTGTGGATAATACAAAATGCACTTACTGGCCAGTTTATTCAAAACGCCGAATCAAAAGCACCTTACTGGTATACAGTTAGAGACTTTGGCCCCTCTGTCAATGCACAATTTGTGTTATCCGTCCTCTAGCCCTTCATCAGTGCTCACTTTCTGATTAAAGAACGGCTGGATAGTGTTGGCTGGCGAAGCACTTTGAGTCTAGCAGAGTGTAAAAACTATCATGTCAGTGTCACTGCTGTGCTGAGAATGATCCATCACACAAATTGCACAGACAATGTTCAGTGGTCAGAAACCCAGTGATGATGAAAGGGATAGAGGGGGTGATAAATTGTGCACGGCAACAGATGGGCTCCAGTCTGCAATTGGACACCTACACAGCTTATCAAAAGTTTGGGAACTCCTAACTTTTCAACGTTTGATAAATGAGTGTGTTTTCTTTGTCAGTAACATAACACGATCGTTTGCATGACATAAAAAACACTACAAACATGAACAAATAATTAACAAAAGTAGTACTCTGGAAATACTGCCACACCCCCAAAATATTTTAGCCCCTGGTTGTGATGTCTGCACTCAACAGGTATATAAACCTTCTTTTGGCAAAAGAGATTAAATATGTGGCTTTAACAATAATTTACGACATAACATTCCAACCCAGGTCCTAGAGCTTTACTCCAACACACCCACTTCAATGTAGTAAGGAACTGTTAGTGAGTTAATTAGCTGGATAAACTCATTAACAGCTCCTTAATGAGTCATTAACAGCTCCTTAAGAATTGATTAGTTGGATTAGGCATTTTTCTTACCAATCTGAAAAGTCTAGGTGAAAATCAAACATTAGAAGAATTTCAAAAGAGAGCAAAGTGACCTCAAACGTTTGACACATGGAATGGAACCACTTTACAATAAGAATATCCTTATTAAGAGTTTAAAATGGTTTACGTGTATTTATTAATGGTTGTTAATTAAGGCATAAACACCTTAATCAACAGTATCCAGTTATAACATAAAAAATGGGTGAAACAGTGAGCTGTTGCTTGCCGAGACACAAGCCCATATTCATTTATATTATTAAAGATCCTGCTGATCTAATCTCGTCTTCTCCATCAGCCAGCGTTACATCAGTAATGATTTTAAATGTGAATATGTAAATGATCCAATAAGGAACCATTAATACTTTTAACTCATTTATAAATCCATCACAATGGAAAAGTGATACCAGCAGTACATACAGTGGACTTCTAAGATAAAATAAGTTAGGCAGACCTTACATGATCAGGTCACTAAATAAGAGTTGCAAATATATTGTGTCCAAAAGTTTAAAAACATCACCTCATCTGACATTCAGCCTGAGTATTATTAGAGGAGTTTGTCCCCCTTTCTACTCTTCTGGAGAGGCAGCAGAGGTTGGAGCATTGCTGTGAGGATTTGATTGCATTCAGCCCTGAGAGCATAAGTGAGGTCAGATGGTGATG
This sequence comes from Brycinus macrolepidotus, assembly GCA_037974445.1. NCBI lineage: Eukaryota > Metazoa > Chordata > Actinopteri > Characiformes > Alestidae > Brycinus > Brycinus macrolepidotus. Next base: position 23,664,760 of record JBBPCZ010000115.1, on the reverse strand, counting down.
TTGAATTGGTTCTGGATCACAAACACCACTCCAGCTCTTCCCAAAAGTATTGGATGGGTTTCCATCATTCTAGAGAATCCAGTCCAGTGCTGGGGGGCTTTATCAGACTCTGTAACTCCTCATCCTGTCACACACCCACCCATCAGACTCTATAACTCCTCCCCATCACACACTTACCCATCAGATTCTATAACTGCTCCCCATCACATACCTACCCATCAGACTCTATTACTCCTCCCCCTGTCACACAGCCACCCATCAGACTCTATAACTCCTCCCCCTGTCACCCACCCACACAACAATCTGTGCAACAACCTGCTGTTACTCAGATGTGCAATATCTTTACTATGTGCAACAGTCTAATCATATGTAGTATCACTACTTATACAGTAGTATATATAGGTATAGTACACTTTTATACTTTGACTGTATATTTTATATTGTTCATGTCTTTGTGTCTCTGTGCAGTCGCATCTTATGCAATTTCCTCCTGGATCAGTAACGTTTTCTGCTTCTGATCCTGAAACACAGGTTTTGCTGTTGTGTGCAAGACCCCACACATACACCTGGAGGACAGGCCAGTGGCTGCAGATGCTAGAAAGTAAGGCTAACCTCTTTTAAAATTACTTTCAATAATCACAACAAAGGGTTAACTAGCTGTATCTTTCAGGATGCTGAAAATACAGCTTTGCAATCAGGAAGAGAGTACAGTTTGTTAAATAATTTTTCTGTTTCATGCTGTTTTTGTTTTCTGATTCTCTGAAGCACACTTGAGCTGAGTGGAACCCTGAGCTCCAGAAATGAGTCAGCAGCACCAAGACTAAGATTAAAACTAAGACTCACCACAGACTGGACCTGCTGCTCAGCCACGTCCTGCTGGAGCCAGTCTCTCCGGCCCTCGCTCCTATGGGCGCCCATCACTGCAAACTCGGGCGGTACGGGACGTTTCGGAGCAGTTCGGGACGCTACGGGCGGTTCGGTAATCTTCGGAACGCTTCGGATAGGAGAGGCAGATTCGGGTGATCTCCACCAGCCGTTAGAAAAGTGCCTTCACCACCAAAACTAACGGAATTCAGCGTCTCGTACACATACTCAGGGTCTAACCTTAATACAGGCACAGATACGATACAGAATAAACCCTCTGAACTGAAAATATTCCTGTTCTTCCACCGAGACCCGAACCCTCGAGTTCGTGCTGAAATCACTTCAACAAAACAGGCTTCCGGACCCTCTCAGAGTGTGCGCGTGCGTAGAGTCGCGGGGGGCGGAGCTGTGCGGCGGGGGGCGGGGCCGAGCGGAGGGGCAGTCTGTAACGGCTGATCCGCCATGAGCGGTGCGGCTCCCGGAGGACTCGGTTCACTTCAGGTTCGGCTCAGTTGATTCGGTTCAGTTCGGTTCGGTTCACTTCAGTGCCGTTCAGTGATTGGAACTCCGGCTCTTTTCAGTGATCCGGATCATTTTACTCAGCTCAACAAGAAGAGCCGACTCTTTCGGCTCCCAAACGGGTCTTCATTTATACCACTTCTGCCTTCTATAATTCAGACAAATATACATTATATGGACAAAAGTATTTAGTGCAATTACAATGAGCAATTTAAATTATATATATATGCAATTACAATGAGCAATTTAAATTATATATATATATATATATATATATATATATATTAGGGCTGTCAGTAGATTAAAATATTTAATCGCGATTAATCGC
>JBBPCZ010000115.1:23646507-23662949 GCA_037974445.1 Brycinus macrolepidotus | reverse complement strand
GTTAACGCGCGATAAATTAATTGTCGGCGTTAAGTAAATCATGCGTTAACGCGATAATAACGCGTTAACTTTCCCATATATATATATATATATATATATATGAATGGTGCATTTTTATTCCAATAATTTTAACTTTTCCATTAGAGAGAGTCTGAGGTGGCCAGGAACCCTCTTTGAGTGTTATGCACAGGTCCTGTGCTTGGTCTACAGGTGGGTAGTGGGTCCATTTAATCTGAATCAGTGCTCATACTTTTAGTCATATATTTGAGAATGGAGAAAATGTGTGTGCTCAGTTCCATTTCAGTCTTTCTCTTTTTATTACTCTTTTGCTGGTGAGACCACATAGGCTTCTTTAGTCTCACTTCCCAATTTCCAGCTTTCAGCATTTTATTTTAAACCAAAAGGATCCCAAAAAAAGAGAAGGGCAGCCAAAATTCAGTTCCTGCACTGACAGATGGTGGTAGAAGCTACACAGCAGAACTGGACCTTGACTGTTTTTTTTTTATTATTCTTCACTTAGGTTTGGTTTTAGGTATCTACCTTTACTTCTGACTCAGTATGTTTGTAAGTCACTCTGCCCACCACAATTAGACACAGTTACCATACTGTCTAATGGAAACTGTCTGAAAAACTTTTTATTTGGGTACTGTTTCCCGAACAAATAGACTCCAAAACAATTTTTACTCCTCTGCAATACGCACAGTGAACACTGCCTGCATCTATTCGCTCTACAGCATCAGCTCCACAAAACATGGACCACCAGAGCCTTTCGTTCATTATGGCCTTCATAAACAAAGCTATATCATGTTATGCAATGTGAAATTGTTCTTTAGTGCAATATTTCAACTCTATACCCAATATGGACCACAATGCAATGTCCTCACAAAGTGTCACAGCTGCAGTGTGATGTACATATCTTGTTTTATATTTTCACACATATGTGTGCAATATCTTATGTGCAATAGTCTTACATTTGCAATATTATTTATATACTACTGATCTCTACTAAGTGCAACGACGTATTCCTAACTGTGTTAGATTTCCCTTAACTGTGTTACTTATCCATAGTATTTTTACCCAGCTATATATATATTCACCCTGTGCTATATAGCATAGTGTATTTTCATATTGAGATTTTTTCTACAGGTTTTTAATTTAGATTAATTTAGACTCTATATTTTACGCTGTTCTTGTCTGTGTCTCCGTGTGTCTTTGCAGTCATAACATAAGCACTTTCCTCCGGTTTCAATAAACGTTTCTGATTCTGTTATTTTTATTTATCTATTCTATTTTATCTTGTATATAGAAACTTAGCTTCTAATTTTTTTTTACTTTGCACTGAGGGGGACAGCATCCAATCTCGTACTTGTACGACGACAATAAAGATTCTGATTCTGATTCTGGAAGGGGATGAAGGGCCAAAAAACAACAGAACGCAGGGTTTACATGGTTTCAATAGAGTTTACTGAGAGCCAAACTGACCCAGATGTATATCTTCATATTGATTCAGAAGATGAGAAATGCCACAACATTGATAATATACAGGAAGAGGAAACCAACGATTTAAGCACAAACATTATTTACATTCATTCCATCTTTGTCCATCAAAATTAGAAGAAGGGGGAAACATTCATGGCGCTTTAGATCTGATGAAACAAACGAATGCAACAGTGGCAGGGTAAAAAACAAACAAACAAATCAATCAACATACAGACGGAAATATACGCAAAACCATCGGTAGAGGCTGATATGACAAAGCCTACAAGCTAAAGCAATAATGAAGGTATGTGTGATCATTTCTGATTGTGAAGTATCTGGTCATGCAGGAAGGAAAAAAAAAAACCAGAACAAAAGATTTATAAAAATAATGAGTCATTTGCTGGTTACACTATGTATTACTGCTCATACACAGCTCTACTTTTACATACAAGATAAATTTCTCCTCTTTAGTTATCACTTTGGTTTATTTTAAAATGACTTCTATTTTATAAATTGTATAAATCATAAACAGATTTGTTAAAAAAAAAGTTAAATTAAAACAAATAAAAAGCATGGAGAAGACATGTACATTTTTTTTCCATAAGAACGCACTAAAAAAAAAAAAATCATAATGCTTTTCTGTACAATATCTACAGTTTTGCTGGTGACGGAGAAACACCCCAGGAATGAGAAATCCATCTGGTGTTCGATGATCAAATGAGGAATTCAGAAGGTGAGACGTTCAGGAAGCTGGAGGTTAACGATGGTCGAGCCAGGTTACGCTATGGATCTAACCAGAACACTGAACTACTTGAACAGCAAGAACATGTGAACACTTTCCCAAGCCTTTTTAAGTCATTACAATTTGTTACTTAAAAAAAAAAGAAAAGAAAAACATCAAAAAAAGAGGACAGGTATATACAGAGGGAGGTGAGAATATACAACAGATATATAAGATACTACATATAAGCATAAAGTACCCCAAAAAGTCAACTACATTAGTGTGTCACTAATCGCAACAAACGAAGCCAATTTGAACATGAAATTTCATAAAGCCAAGAAGAACTGTGGGGAGACTCAGAATAATGACATTGGCCCCTTTTTTTCTTATTTTTCCTTTTTTTTTTTTTTAAGTTAATTTACATTCAGTACGCTGCCCAGTGGTCAGGATTAATCTCATACTGGAGTAAATGCAAAGATTTTGCTGCTGTCAGAACAAAACCTTGAATCTCCAATTATGTTTATCTTTTTTTTTTTTTTTTTTACATAATATAAAATCATTACATTAACTTCCATTGAAAGTTAAGAAGGTTTTTCCGTCCTGGAGATATGAGGCTTTATGTCCATGATTTGTAACATCACAGCAGAACCAGGACTTTTAGCACTTTTATGCTTTCTGAGGACAAACTGAAAAAGTGTAGAAACCAGTTCTAAAACATGGATGGAGAAGATGGTCACTACTGCTAACATGCAAAATCCACTTGTAATCGTTCCTTCTTGAATATCTAGGTCTAAAAACTATTGCTTGGTCTTGTATGCTTCACAGATGAGAGGTAGACTCTAGAAGAAGCGGGAGTAGCGTATCGTGAGTGGAAGTTAATTACCATCACTCTGAAAATTTCTCTAAATTCAGCACAGGGCTCATGAAACGTTAGATTCTGTCTTTTTTTGGCTTCAGTGAGACTCTTTTGCAAGCACGCACACAGCTCAATAGAGATATAAAACAGTGAACCATGTTCCTACAGACAAGTAAACAATGTCAGTCGGATTTATTACCATCCTCTGTGCATATTTTAGGAACAAGTAAGTAAACCAAAAGTGGAAAAATGACTAATTTACAAAACATACAACTAGTTCTACATGAAGACTGTCAAAACTGACCTCTTTTTTTGCTATTTTTTTTGCCTCTTTTGCAAATTTTCAGTTTTGAAGGAGCCATTTAGATCAAGCTTTGACCCCCATTAGAGTTCAGTTCTTCTTCAGTGCTTGGTCCAGAAAAGGGACCACTGGGGCTTGCAAGGGCGTTCAGAGGAACGTCTACAGCACATGGGAGCGTAAAATGAACCGCCTCTAGCACAGGTAATAACTACGCACTAAGCCTACAACTACTCTGTAATGTGCATTATCTTAAAGGCTTATAAACATAGCTGCCTACTCGCTGGTCCACCTCCCTTCTGTTGCCGTGAAAAACAAGCAAAAAATAAAAAAAATAAAATAAAGACCCAAACTAGAACAAACAATTCTAGAACTCCACCTCCATTCCTCAACGTTCAGTTCTCAACCTGACAGACCGACAACTCTGCCAGGGAACAAAGCACAAGTTTTTTTGTTTAAAAAAAAAAAAAAAAGGCCAAAGAAACAAAAACGACTTGACCAGAATTACCACGCCTTGTACAGACGACAACGGTAACAACAACAAAATGTAATAATTAGTGACCAAACAATCACTACATCAATTAAAAAACCCTCAACAACTATAACATTAATAATAAAAACCCAGAATAACTCTTTAAATAGCTGAGGCAGAGAAAAGGAAATAAGTCTCTCTCTCTCACTCGTTCTCCTTCATTCTCGCTCATCAATCCACAGAACATGCAGGAGCCATTCTCAACCCAACAGCACTTTTTCAAAGCCACTCACACACGCGCACGCGCACGCACACACATACATATATAGACACACATTTAAATGTTTGCCATTTCGGGCACAGTCTTGTCTACAGGACTGTTGTTGTCTCGGTTTCCCGGAGCGTCCAGGCTGGCCGAGCGCTCATGGCCTGGTTTGGAGTCTCTGTCTCCGGCACTGGTGGAGGAGGGCCCAGGAGAGGACAGCGAGCGTCCGGAGACCTTATAGGCCGCCAGGAGCTCCTGAATCCTCTCCGTTGTGGGCTCCCACTTGGCAAAGCCGGCATTGTTCTGCAGGAAGATGACTGCTGTTCCATGAATGGCCTTGTAGTACATCTCCTCTCTAAAAAACACAAACATGGCAAAAGCTGACCAAACCGACTGAGAGAAAATGTTGGGTAGCAACAAGACTGAACATATATGTATATATAATAAAGACACCTCCTGCTAACAGATGGCTGTGGTTTATAATCATTCTTTCATTGAGTCTCATAAGTAGAGAATTTTTTCTATCTACCACCCACGTTAGAAAAAGTTTTAAATTAATTCTACACACAGAATTTTGTCAAATTAAAACAGAAACAAATAATGCAAAACCGTGTCACATATTTATTTATATATTTGTTTATTTAGGCATTCTTTCATTCTTCCAGCCAATTCACTTTTGAATTTGCAAAACAAAAGCAAAGGGCTATTTCTGTAGTAACCAGAGTCACACCTTCCTGTTTGTTAAATCTGCTTGATTGACAATATTAACCCCCAAATTAAGAGAACTGTAGAGCAAGTTCTACGTAAACTGCAAGATCAACCTGATCCATATGAACAATGGGAATGGACAAGCACTGATCCCGACTGAAAATGTTCAAAAAAAATACCAGAAAAGACCATGAGTAAATTTGCTATAGAAATATGCCACGCTTGCAGCAACTCAAAAATGTCCCCTGAAAATGAGTACTCACTAATACTCATGCATTAATACTCATACATTTACTGCTATCTGTATAGTCAAATAATTAAACAGTGCAATTTAGGATTTGCAGTCTAACTTGTGAGCCAAATCAATTTTGGTATAACAGGCTCCCTTTCCAATAAAACATACAAGGACTTTTAGTGGTGGTAGTACAAGAAGAATGGCAGAGGGAGGTCTGACAAACTACAACACAGAGAGAAGTCTGACCTCTTGCAGATATGCTGAGAGCCGCTGCGGTACTCATGTTCAAAAGCGGGCACTGTCATTTGGTGCCTGCGGAACCGACTGGTCTCCATCCGTGTGAGGGCTGGGGTAGGGGGATCACGCCATTCTGGAACGAAGATGATGAAGGACAGTGGCTCACTGGATTTTTCGAGAAGGTCCTAGAAGAAAACAGATGGGTGGCGGGGAGGAGGTGGAGAGAAATAAACAGTGTTACCAAATGTCTTATCTGAATGGCCGGCAGTGGTGTAAGGAACATTACTGTCCTTAAGTTTGGAATTACTGCTGAAAGGTCTGGTGTCATTCAGTAATTTAAAACAAACTAGTTGCAGAAAGTGTTACAAAATGATTAATATAATGTTGGAATGTTTCAAATCATTTGAAGTACACTGTGGTCAAGAATGATGAACAGGTCTGTATTTTAAAAAAGGAGATAAATTTGGTTGGATGACGCAATGAACTATTAAACAGATAATACTGTCATTCCTATAAAAATTTAAAGGGTTCCTTCAGGTGTCTAGTTTTATAATATAATAAGTGCTGTTACTAAATGTCAACAATTATTAACGTAAAGAGGAATTCCAACCATTTGAACAATACTACTAAAAATCTTTTGCCAATACATATTTTTTTATAAATAAAAATATTCCAGAACACTTTCAAATGTTCCTTACTTCAAAGTGTGTGACCATGGCATCCATGAGCTCCTCACAGAAGGGAGGGTTGGCTTCAAATGAGCCGCTGACAGGGGAGAAGCTCAAAAATGGCCTGAGAGAACCATAACAAGAAAAACATTCACATTAAAAGCACAGTAATTCATATTATCCTACCAATGATGGCTTGGAATACTATATTCAGAGAACAGCTAAAGTGACATTAAACAAGCACCTCTGCATACGTACCCTCTAGAACCAAAGAAGCCGTCAATGTCAGGGAAGGCAGAGCAGAACTGCTTGAAGTAGCAGTTGAGCGGTGACGCGAAACACTCGAAACTGACCCCAAACTGTTTGTTAAGGGCCTCAAACACAGGTACAGGCAGTGCCCCCTGTAGGCCGGTCCCCTCGTTCACACCAGATCCAAACATCACCTATGACACAATATTGAAAAATTATATAAAGTATAGAACACATGAGTAGCCTAAGAGGTAGAAGCTTCCAAAGACACAAATCTGCTTACCTGGTATCTCTTTATAAGGCACCACACACGTGACAGGAACTTCTCAAATCTTGGATCATCAATACAGCTGTACCGGTACAGGAGCTCCTGTAGGCAAAAAAGCTGGGTTAGGGCTGAAAATAATTGGAGACGTATGTTTGCAAACTGCATGTTAAAAGCACACTCATTTATTTCATATACATTATCACCAAGTCTGGCTCTCATGAAGGAATCCTACCAGTTTATTGAAGTGGCCACGGTTGACCTTAACCATTTCTCCTTTATAGCGCAGGCAGGCGATGTCATTCTCAAAGTGCAGCTCGACACGGGGTTGAGGAGGGGAAGGGATTGACAGCCGGACTGGATAGCAATACACCAACCTGTCCTGCACCTCTGTACTCTCTACACCATCCACTGCAAAATTTAAGAAAAAGAAAACAGTTATCAGTGATTGAGCATGGGTGTACACTGGTTTTCATTCATGCAAGTGTAGCTTTGAAGTAATTTTAAAAAGTGAATAGTTTTGTGCTACAAGCATGTTTAAAACAATGATTTTGAATTTACAAAGATGAAACTGCTGTTCACTTATTAGAAATATATCAATAATCTGTTATTGCTGATGCTGAAAACCTTTAAGCCACTGGGACCTCAACATAGGCCAATATGTCCAATAGGCCCTATTGTATATTCAATAATAACTTATCCTACATATCAATAGATATTTTTGTTGTGTTTTTTCAAATTCAGAGTTTTAATCAAACTTTCACTTTGGGAACAACATATTATAAAATGGTAAACAATACACTGTAATTAACTGTTTACAATAATTTTATCTATCTGCAAGATCTCAAAGCCAGTTCTAAAAGATGAAGAATTCTGGATATTATGCCTGTAACTTATTTATTGAAGCTATATAGCCTTCTTAAGAATATTTTACAGAAAACTGCCTGGCACATTTAGCACTGAAAATGCTTACTCTGGACTAGTACTCAGTAATAGAGAAAGATGTTACATACATTCTGTATCATGATGATGAACAATATGCAGTATGGTCTATCAGCTTAAAGTCTTCAAACGTCTGACAGCCGCACATACTTTATTTAAATTTATGTCCCTAATGTGGTGTGTTCCTTTATATTGTTGTTCTTAAACACCACAACTGTCTTTGGGTTATTGACAAATGCTACACAAATGTATTTTAATATATTTATATAATTATAATTAGGCTACTACATGCATTAATACATCTCCCTAGGCATAAAATGTTAGTTTAGTTAAACAGCAACTCATGCAGGACATCACTTCTTGGTCTTACCTGCGATGTTACACTCTTTCAGCAGGTTGAGGTGAGCCTGGCGTATTCTGCGCACATATTCAGCGGAGATGTGGTAGATCTTAGAGCAGATCCCCTCCACCGAGTCCTTTGCTACAGCTGTCACATGAGGACCACACTGCTTTCGCAAGTGCTCCAGGCGGTCCTGAGAAAAGCCCAGCAAAGTCAGCACGTGGGGTGGCATGGCCAAACAACAAGGGGGACGCGTATGTAAGGAGGTGTGGAAAATACCATGTAGTCTTCTTTGCTGGCAGAGTGGTCTCTCCTCAGCCAGTTCATTGTGTCTTCAACGTTCCACTTCACAACCTTTCTACTGTCAGGTGTGGCGTTTCTGTGGACAAATAGGTTCAGCTGTTACACCACCTGAACACATCCATCTCATTTATTGTCAATATTTCATTAACTCCAGTGTATACTATTGAGGAAAAATCACCTCGATTCAATCATTTTCTTGGCCGCCTCTGCGTATTTGAATAGAAGTTTTCTGGCCTCCTCCTTGTATTTAATGCGCGAGAGCCTAGAATTCCAGAAAATAAATGATTGTTCTTAAGAAACAAAGAAATACACACATACACTCTGAAAAAAAGGCCGTTATTTTTGGAACAGATTATGACCTGATGGGGATGTCATTCATGACCTCTCTGAACATAGAGGGGGAGACCGCAGGGTCACACTCGCTGGGGAGCAAGGGGTCCACTCCTTTATCCACCACCTTCCTCTCCAGCAGCCAGCGATTGAAGGACTCCCGCGGCGGCTCTATTCCTGTGAGGTACAAATCAGCAATTCAGCAAAGCAACACAGAATCACACCTTTCAGAATCATTCCTTTTGAGTAGCTTCTGACTCTATCAGGGCAGTTCTACATAATGTGTCTGTTCATAAAGTCATACTCCATCCAATCTGTGACCTTATTCAGAGATTGACAGTAATGTTATTCATAATAATGACAATTAGACAACAATAGTAACTTGACTGGGCTGAATTCTTACTAGCTGAGCTGGAAATAAAAAAGCCTACTCTACCAGTCAAAGGTTTTTACACACCACAGGTTTTTACCACTTATCAATTTATGGCAGATTTGTATTCTTGTTAAGCATTGGAAAGTTGTTGAATGAACAACTATAAATGAAAATATGTCGACAATGTAACAGTGCATGTCTGACATCCTATTTACTGGTTGTGTGGTGATGCAGAGTCAAATTCTAGACTGTCCTTTAAATGCACTCGTTCACTGTTTCATCACTTAATATATTAGGTGTTTTTTATTGTAGGTTAGTAGTTGTGAATAAAATATGGCATTTTCTGGCTAATAAAGGAACTCAAATGGTGGACATACTGTAAATTTATTTGTTTGCAAACAATATTGAGTGTATTTTTATTAAATCCTAAGTAAATAACAAGCAGATGTAGAAAATCTCAAAACTGTGCCAAAACTTTTGACTGGTAGTGTAAGTTAGTCACTACAGTGATAAAGCAAAACAAGCACAATGTACACTGGTAAATAAAACAAATACAGTCTGTATATCAAAAGAGATTCACTCATGATAAAGTACAATATAGCCATTAAGCTTTGAATCATCAATCGTTTTTCAAGAGAGCAGGAAAATGTGGTTTTAACAGTTTCATCTCCAAGGTGTTTGTTCTTTCTTTATAATTCATACATTCGAATGCAAACATTTAAACAGCCCTGGTCAAGTTACGTTTTATTGATTTTCCCATTGAAAATAAGTAAACATCCTCTAACAAACATAAATAGGGCCTTTTCAACAAATATTACTACACTTTCTTATTACTAATATTTTACATATTATAATGGGCAACATATTTATGAACAAAATGTGTGACAAAATGTAAAATAAAATTTAGCCTGACTTTTGCACAGACCGTATTTTACTTTTATTTATATTTATTCAGCACATAAATAGTATACATTTTCATGCATTAAATGTGTAGGTGTCCTCTGTAGAGAATGTGTACTTATGATCACTTTCGCTCTTTCAAAACAACAAAACCCTAAGTGATGACAGTGAAGCTGTAACACGCTTAGAAGGCATGAAGGACAAGCGCAGGCACAGATGTTAAGGTTATTCTTCACTAAAAAAAGTTTAATATTTAAAACGTTAATGGTGACTTATAACTGATATGATTACCCTCAACCTCAATTACGATCTCAACCTGACCTGAACATGAAAACTGCTTCATGTTCGAGACATCTGACACTGCAAGACAGTAAAAAGTGTTCTTTATTCACTCCCATTCAAATTCACGAACTGAATGTAGACATTCTTAATTTACATGTTAATACATGGTCTGCTTTCTCCAACCTCCTAAATGCATTTTTAAAAAGTTGCAGAACAATTTTAAGCCAAATGATTTGTGCATTGAAGTGAAAAGTCTATTATGTGTTGCAGGAATGGATCGTTCTCCCTTCAGAATATAATATGCAGAAATCATGACTCATGCCCTGTGGTTTTGCCTCCTGTGATGCACTCAGTTAAGGCACACAGGGCTCTCGATGTAAAACAGCTTGAGTTTGTCATCACACCTCTGGTAAAACATCTCAGTCCAAATCACCCGTCATGAACACACTCATTCTTATGACAGAAGTGATTCCGAGTGTGCTGTTTCATCGTACAAGGGAGATGTCTACACTGAGGGAGTCGATAGGGTGGAAGAACAAAAGCGTGAGGCACAAAAATTGTGGCACTTTGCCAAGGTCTCTATTACAAGCAGGAAGAAACCCCACCAGACCACTGTCACCTTCACACCTCACAAGGAAATATGTGAAAACATGACATGACCACAAAATATCTTCAGTCCTCAATCATATTTTGCTTACTACACAATACACATGCAGTGTACTAATTAAAGTAATTTTGAAGAAATCCAAACTACATTCTTTGAAAAATGTACTCCATATTTACCTGTTCAGTGTAAAAAAAACAAAAAAAAAACCAAACAAACAAAAAAAGGAACTACACATTTCAGCAGAAGGCTGTTAACCCAATGACCCCTCATTTCAATTCACACTATAAGGCAAAAGGCTCAGGAATGAAGTTGATCCTTACACCCACAACTTTTGAAAAGATTTATAAACCTCTCATCAAAAGTCAGTTAGCCACAATTAGTCTATGACACAGTTATTAAAATGTAAAAAGTATTAAAAAGAAAGACTTATCACTCTTTCAGCTTAATTACAGCTTTGAGAGGATCACTGTTAGTATCGTCATACACAATACACTTTAAAAAAAGGGATGACAGGACCTGTTAGTGATTACGAGGCAACACAAAACAGACAGATAAGTCTATTACTGAAATACTAATTACTGAAATGTTTTAGTAGTCAGCAGTAACTTCTAACAGCTGTGCACATCCTAACAGCTGTGAGACTCTACAAATCCAAAGAACATCCTTAATCCAGAAAGAATCCAAGTTTAAAAAGGGCACCCATTCTGTTATCATGACCATGTCCAGTGAAATGGTCTTTCCAGTTTGCTATTTTTTAAATGACAATTTTTGTAAATGGAATTCAAACATTTTTAAAATGTGATGAATTTCCACTTACTATAAAGGTTCAACGCCAGTTAAAGATTTTTCCCACCTTACGTCCAAGTCATCCCATTAACTGGTTGTGTGGTGATGCAGAGTCAAACTCTAGGATGTCCTTTAACTTTGATGCACTCGTTAACTGTTTCATCCCATTGTTTCATCGTCACTTCATAGCTCCTTAAATATCTAACATTTTTCTGGTGGTCCACATTATTAGGTGGCTTTTTATAGGTCGATAGTGATGAATGAAACAAATACAACATTTTCTGGCTAATAAAGGCACTCAAATGGTGAACACACTGCAAATGTATTTGTCAGCAAAGAATACTGAGTGTATTTTGGTGATTATTAAGAGAGTAACAATGCAAATTTAGAAAATCACAGTGTGTGCAAAAATTTTTCACCGGTAGTGTACGTGCATGACAATAAAACATCAGTTCAAAATTGAGTGTGCTTAGGCTCAAAGGTATGCACATACCCTCACGCTGGGAGCACAGCTCATGGTAATGCTGACGGAGTTTGGTGGTGAGTTGGGCACGCTGTAGCTCGATCTCGGGGTGGGGAGGGAGGTAGTCATATGGGGCTCGCTCTTTGATCACTGCGTTGGTCTGAACATCCAGGTCCCAGTAGATCCTGAAATAAAGACGTCAGGTATAAGACAAGCACGGCCTACAGAAAAACCCCGGTTGAGAAAAGAGTGAGCGGTCCGATGGGTTGATTGTACTCACACAGACGGCCGATATGGGGCTGGGGCAGGAGTGCTAGGTTGGCCTTGTTTGTCCTCCGAGGTGGAGTTCCAGGGCTTTGCTCCAGGTGTGCTGGGTGATATAGGGATCGTGGGGGTAGTTGGAGTTACAGGAATCTCAACCTGCATGCAGCAGAAAAGAAAGGATTTAAAACATGCTGACATTAATAATTTAAAAATATAATCCTAGTATTCATAAAGTCTTTCATATTTGCTCCCTTGATGCTGTATTCTCCTATGAGAAAGAAAAAAAAACTGACTTTTGGCCTCTTGAAGCTGTTAGGACCCCCTTGGAGGGCCTCTTCTGAAGGGCGTCTCTTGCGCTGCCCATTGCCCAGTCCTGCATCTCCTACGCTCTCGCCTGAGGCAGGAGCTGCGTTCAGGCCCAGAGGATCAGACTGAAACAGCAGCAGAGCCAAAATTAGCTCAGTATCAGCACTGAAACACAGTCTGGTTACAGGTGCAGTCAAAACAAAAAAGATCATCAAAGTCTGTCAAGTTTTTCCCCCCGTTTCACTTAAAAGAGCTCCTTAAAAAATGACTGGATCTTTGCTTTTCATAAACATTTCAATCTTTTTAGCATTTAGTCTTTACTAAACAGGTCACTACAGATTATTTCCCCGTTTCTGGTTCAGCTCTCATGCCCAGGTCATTCAAATAAACATAACAGTCATAATTACATATTAATAAGCACATGAAAATGAAAAACTCTGGCTCTGATGTCTTGGGAAGAAATTTTGTCTTTGTATTTTAACAAAGTGTTCATTTTTTGTGAAAACGTGCATTTCTAAAGTTGGACGTGGCACAAAAATTCTCTCCCACAGAACCACATCCAATTTCTCAGGTCAATGAGGGAATTATGAGCATTTTGACGACATCACTGAGTACAATAAAACTCAGAGAAAGTGCGCTTTTTGATGAAAACAGGAAATTTCCAGTCCACTTTGTACTTACGATGACATCATGCTGTCCCAGGACAGGCATCTCCCACAGCGACTGATTGGTGAAACGGTTGAAATAGTATGGCCGGTTCTCCCTCTTGCTCCAACATTTCGCCCACCCAGCCTGAATCAGCTCGTCTGAGAGAAGGACCAGACTTACTGAGTACTTGGAAATGTTTTTTTTTTATTTTTTTTATTCAAAGCTCTAAATGTGTGTCTTCCTCACCAAATGACCACATTTAAATTGACATGGTTGCAAAATACAGCAATGATGTTAGGGTAATGAAGTACTTCACTGTTTGTGCTTTTCTTTTCTTTTTTTAACTGTCTACCACTACAGATAAAAAACTGAATCCAAGGCTGAGAGATACATCACCAGTATATCGTAATACTGACATACTGTGATATAGCCTGTACTGCTGTTCTGTATCTATACCGCCTAGCAGTATTTTTTAAGTATTACTCTATAGTTTCTTGGCCCTGAAAGCAACCAAAATAAATTCAATTTGCTGAGCACTTCTTTTGGGGGAAAAAACAGCCCAAAAATGTATAAACAACATAAATTGCACATTTTTCTACTGTAAATGCGTATACGACACACTTTAATTCATAGCCAATACTACGTAATATTGCCTATGCATTAAACTGAAGTGAAGGAAATAATATAAGTCCAATCAAAACTAGCTGTGTCAGGTTAGTAAATACAGATGTAAAATATGGCAAAAATATTTAAGTGTGTGTGTTGGGATATAATTCAGCATAATAATATTGTCATATTGCCCAGTTGTTTGTAAGATGCACTTTATGAATGGAGCAGCAGCTGGAGGCCTGGATTCATGACCTTATTAATGCAGAACTAAACAACTGATATCATGAGACCCTGATATATTTTGGTTGAATTTTATTAACACTTACTGCAACCATGTTATACACACAAAAACACTCATGCACTCATGCACTCTCGCACACGCACTCATGCACTCTCACACAGACACACACACCTGGCAGCTCCTGGATGGGTTTGCTGGTGGAGGGGGTGAGGGGAGATGCTTGTGAAGAGGACCCGGTGGGTGACATGACCATTCCCGAGTCTCCCTTTACCGTTCCGTGGTTTTCACTCGTCATAGCTCCTCATCTGTCCTGCCTTTTTGAAAAAAAACACACACATTGAACTAACTGTCTTGGGAAGATATATCTGTCAAACACACATTTACATCATCTTTCATATGAATGACCTACATTATCTTACTGCAAACATTGTGAATCTTGTCAGATCTTGTTCAAGACGTTTTACAATGTGTGAATATCAGTAGATCAGCTGTCCATTCAGGGAGTTTGAGCTTTTCTATTTGTGCAGAGAGGCGCCAAAACACTTCATTCATGGAAGCTGGGGCACGTCACCACCACAGCTAACACTGACACTGGGGGATCCTGCACATTTCGCAGCCTTTCTCTTCATAAATGTTTGATTTTTAACTTTAGGGTGTGTAAAAGAGGAGCCTGGGGGTCTTAATGGACTATAACTCGTCCAGGAATGAAAACAACTCGTCCTGGGGATTAGCCTGTTAGCTCGTAGGCTAATAGAGGTTTGACACTGGACATTACTGCACAATTTGCAGCATTTCTGTTCATAAATGTATGCTTTTTTACTTTGGGGTGTGTAAAACAGAAACTTGTGGGTCAGTAGGGCACTATAACTCGTTCTGGAAGAAAATTAATCCTGGGGATTAGCCTGTTAGCTCGTAGGCTAATGAGAGAGAGGAGGCTAATAGAGGTTTGACACTGGACATTACTGCACAATTTGCTGCCTTTCTGTTCACAGTTGTACTTTTTTAACTTCGGGATGTGTAAAAGAGGAGCTTGGGTGTCTTTAGGGCACTATAACTCGTCCAGGAATGAAAACAACTTAGCATGTTAGCTCCTAAGCTAAAGAGAGAGAGGTTTGTTTATATTCTTTCAAACACATTCCCCTGTTGACAGCAGAGCAACCGGCCGTGCTGAATAACTTAAAAACAGCATGACAGGGGATAAAATGGTCATTTTTGTGTTTCTAAGGGGCTCAGTTATCTTCTCTGCCTTTAAAAAAGGGGGTTAAGAGCGTAAAGGAGCTCACGCATGCGCCTGCTGCCCGAGCGCCCACCCCGGAGCCGAGGCGGCCGAAAACAAACACGGAGGAGGAGGAGGAGGAGGGCAGAGTCGGGCAGCACAACAAAGGGGACAGCAGAGCCTGCCGAGGGTGCGTGGGGGGGAGAAAAAGGAGGGAAATCTCATACAAACACCGGTCTCTTCAGGACAAGCAGGGTCTCAAACAGACGAGGACAAATTCGCCTTCAAAACACGACGGGTGTCGGAGGGTTAGGGTCTAGCACGGCCGGCCCTCGACGGCTAGAAGCCGCAGGTATAGGCGCGTACTTCGGATCGGATGCACAAGATGGCGGGCTGAGCCTCCGAGCTCTCTGCACACACATCTCCCGTTTATTCCGCTCCCAGCCCGGACCAGCACGGATAACCTGCACGCCCGAGTGCAGCACACCTTCCGCCACACGTCCGTGCCCTTCGCGTCCCGCAGAAATAGCGTAATGCCTTACCTCGAAGAGCTTTTCTGGGAGTCCCGTGCAGGCTGCGCTCTACTCGGTCCGGACCCGCCTCCGCCTCTCCCTCCCCACCGACTCTGCCATCTTGTATCGGGCACTCGGAGCCAGGCAGTGCGCATGCGCCGGCTCGACTCGGCGGGACTCGCGCGCGCGGCTCCGCAGCGGAGCCATTTGCAGAAGGGCAAAAAATTAGAAATAAAGTTTTTTTATGTTCGTTTTTTTATGGGCGTAAGAAGCAGTCAGAGTAATGAATGGTGTGTTTTTGGTCAACACACGTTCTTACTGTCTCTCCAGGACAGCCAGCGAGACGTCCTTTTCTAGTTTTCAGCTCAAAGGAGCAAAGCTAGCCAGTCTATTTACTGAGGGATACAAGAGGAAATATCTCTCTCTGTATATATGTATGTGTATATATATACTCTCTCTCTCTCTCTCTCTCTCTCTCTCTCTCTCTCTCTATATATATATATATATATATATGTGTGTGTGTGTGTGTGTGTGTGTGTGTGTGTATATATAGTATTATTCATTGCCATATATATAGTATTATGCCGTGCCATAGTAAATGTCTTGCCATTTCTTCATATTTTGCTTCCAGAGATCCACACTTTTTTCTTGTATTTTTAATATAGTCTTGAGGAACAGTTCTCCAGGCTTCCTGAAGGACTTTCAAAGTTCTCTCATTTTCTCTCATCTTAAGTCCTGAACCAGTGAAGAAACACGTGCAGATGATTCCAGATGATCAGGTGGTGATCACTATACTGGTGGTGCTGAATGCTGAGTGGTTGGAACTCCTTTATCTAGGCTCCTTGTATCTTTAGGCACTTTGCAGTC
>JBBPCZ010000115.1:23621247-23636975 GCA_037974445.1 Brycinus macrolepidotus | reverse complement strand
TATGATACTCGTACTCGTCAAAAGTGCTTTATCCGTACCGGATACTCGTTTCAGCCGAGTATCCGGCTCAACTCTACCAGACACCATCACTCGCAGCCTGTGTTTGTCTTTTTCAGTTAGCCTTCATTTTACTCAAACAGCCAAAACATTTACCAAGTGTGATGCCATAAGAAACAGCAGTTTCTCCATCCATTCAATGGATGCACTTTCTGTTACTTCACCCAAACAGTAGTAGCCTAGTGGGTAAAACACTTGCTTGTGAACCCGATGACCACATAGTCACAGGTTCAAACCCCCCCACTTTCTACCACTGTGTCCTTGAGCAAGACACTTAACTTTCAGTGTCTCCAGGGGGACTGTCCCTGTAACTAATGATTGTAAGTCGCTCTGGATAAGAGCAGCAGCTAAATGCCCCCTTTACCCTTTACTTCACGACTCAAATGACGAGTAAGGACCAGACATACAATATATTGCACCCTATAAAATGTCTAGACAGAAAATGACTAAAATCACCCAAAGGGAACCATAAGGTATTCAGAGAGAGGTGTTATTCAAAGATAGACTGAACATTAGGGGTTTGGTGGACAATAAGAAATAAAGAAAAAAGCCAAGCAGACAGTAGATCAGTAGACAGCTACTGAGCCAATTAAATGAATAGCTCAGCTAAAAATCTAATTCACACAATTTCCCCTTACCACACATGTACTGTAGTTTGTCAGAAAATGCTTAGTTTAGCACTGGACCAATGAGGCTAATACTGCTAACAAACACAAGAGGTCAATAGTCACCCAAATCTTTCCCATAAATACATCCTCAAAACTTCTCCCAACTCACTCAAACTGCATCCAGATTTTCATTAAGGTGGTGCAGCTTTGTCAGTGTGGTTTAGGACACAGTATGACTTTGTTGACTATTGATTTTGAGTGTTTGTTACGAAGTCAGTGACCCAATGTAGTGAAATCAATGAGGTGCAGTAATGAAGCCATTACCACTAACGGCTTTACAAAAGGAGAATGATTTCCCAGAAGCAATCAGCTTCTGAACAGCAGTGTGAGTGTGAGATTTGTGACTGATGGACTTAATTTACTAAGTTAATCTATTAATTAAGTTCTGGTCCATTATGTGTTCTGAGTTTGTTCTAAACAGATAGGGATCTAGATTAGAGAAGAAGGTCCTAATCACAAACATGTGCCTCTAACCACCTTACAGTGTGAAGATAACAGAGCTGAACCTGACGGCTGACCTGAGTTTCCAGCCCACAGCTGGACTCCTCTTTGAGGTGGTCAACTCCTCCATCACCATCAACTTCCAGAGACGCATCCTCTACTGGTTCTTGTAAGTTTCCACATGTTGTCCAAATGCTGAATAAGATCAACCTGAATAGAGCAGTCTTTGTAACAGATGTCTCTTGCCTCTGTTAGCTACGATGAGGGTCCCATCAATGCCTCTGCAGAAGGCGTGAACATCCACACCGAACTCACACTTGCCAAAGATGACCTGGGCCGTCTCAAGATCTCCAATGCCAGCTGTGATGCTTCCATCGCCAAGATGAGGGCCAAATTTGGCGGGACCCTTGGGTAGTGGACCTTGATACATAAATAACCCATCGTGCTTTGCTCATCATTCTTTATAAACATTATCAGATCATTTTCAGATCTACTACACACTCTAACACTAAGGTGTCAGAAAGGGTTCATTGGAGCTATGCCATAGAAGAACCACTTTTGGTTCTTTAAGGAGTGGAACCAGAGTGATTCTTTAAGGATTACTGTTTAGTTGAAAAAGAACTCTTCTTTAAAAAACTCTGGTTCTAAAAATACTAGCTCATCACATCTCCATTCCTGCAAAGTAATTTTTTTTAAAGAACCTGTATCTACAAGTACCAATTCCTCACTTATTCCATTAAGAACTGAAACTATGAAGTTCCTCAGATGGTTCCTTTATCATGAAACCAAACCTAAAATCTACATGTAAATAAAATAAGGGCGTAAGTAGACTACACAATGGCCAAACACCAAATAAAGCAAAATTTCTAGAAGTGTTTCCTCCTATTTTAGGTGAAGGCATGAATCTGCAGTTGTATATTACTAAGAAAGAGAGAGAGGGATTGTTATAGTAGGTCTTTAGCATAGCGCAGTGATTCCCAGCCTCAGATTTGGACAGAGCTGGTCCTGATGACTCTGGATCCCTATACATCACGAAGGGGAATTTAGTTTTGTCAGTGGGGAACAGGAGATTTTGTTTTATTTTGTTTTGTTAAGGTGGGGGCTGGTTTCACGTTGTTGACGGGGGTGTTTTTGTCTTTGCGTGACCACTTTATCCTCTCATTGAAACATTGACACTCACTTTGACACGAGGCCCTTGCATCGTTTTCGGGACCCTATGCAACTTGCAGAGTGAGCCTATAGGGTTGAACGGATCTGGTCTTGGAGTTCCCCTGCCTGGCACATTTTGTGCTTTCCACAGGAAAGGCTTGTTAATTAGCTGATTAGTTGGATCAGGTGTGCTGGAAGCAGGGAAAACTCGAAAATGTGCAGAACAGAGGACTTTTTAAGACCACCGGTAGCAACCACTGCCCTATGGCATCATGCTAAGAACCTTTTTTTTTTTGGCACCTTTATTTTTTTAAGGATGTTAATGAGATGTGAGTATGAAGAACCTGTTTTCCATCACGACAGAACCTCCACCTAATGTAAAGGTTCTATACTAATTAAAGGTGTTTCCTAGAGTAATACATCCAAGTTTCTAACATTTTGCAGTTTTTGAAAGAGTGTGTGTACTAACAATGTGGCAGAGATCTGGCTGTATTTGTTTATATATATGTACTATTTAATACTCTAATGTTCACAGGAGGGTTTATGACTTTGTCGCAACTTTCCTGACCACAGGAATGCGCTTCATCCTAAACCAGCAGGTTTGTTTATGAGGCTAAAGAAGTTTGTTTTCATCTTCTAAACATGCTGCTACTAAGACAACATAACATTTACAGAGCTTGTATATTCATTTTAGATTTGCCCTTCCCTGAATCACGCTGCGCTAGTGTTGGTCAACCAGCTCCTGGAGACAATACCAGGTCAGACAGCACTTTCAGCTGTTTTTACATGTGTGCGTGTGTGTGTGTGTGTGTGTGTGTGTGTGAGAGAGAGAGAGAGAGTGACGTCATGCCTCTGGTCCAGAATGTCCTGGGAATTCTGGAGGTGTACATCTTGGGCGTTTGCTCTGAGACATTTGCTTGTTTGTGTTTTCCTGTAGTGCGTGCAGCAGTGGATAATTATGTGGGCATTGATTATTCACTCCTGACTGACCCTGTGGTTTCTGGCAGTAGTCTTGATATGGATTTCAGGGTGAGTAGAGCATCACCAGTAACAAAAACCAAAGTTGCTGAAAAATGAAACGTACAGAATTCTGCACTTGTAGTTAAACAAAAATATGCCAAACTTTTCCTTATTTAGTTTAGCACTACAGCAACAAGGATAACGTTGTTGACAAACACTAGAAGTCAGTAGACACCCCGTATCTTTTCCATAAGGACATCCCCAAAACTCCCCATCAGATCATATCCAGGTCTTTATTAATGAAACACAGACTTATCAGTGTGGTTTAGGACACAGTATGACTTACTGTTATCTATAAAACTGAACAAAATTGTGTCAGGAAGGCAGTTGCTTTTGACAACAGGGTCAACAGGGTTTTTGTGAGTTGTAAATATGGAAGAATCTGATCCAAGATCAGGCCTTCTCACTTGTTTGTGAATACCGGCCCTGGTGTTGTCTGTAGCGGTGAAGTTCTGTCCATTCTATAGCTCACAGTAAGTCATACTGAGTCTTAAACCACATCAACAAGTCTGCTCCACCTTAATGACGTTTTGGGGATGCACTAAAGGAAATGATTTATGTGGCTGTTGACTTCTGGTGCTTGTTAACCTTCAGTACTAAACTGAAGAAGCTACATTTGTACATTTGTACTCCAAATTTGGATTTGATTGATCAACATCTGGGGTAGGTGGTAAATTGTGTAATTTGATTTTTCACCAAACTATTCCTTTAAGTGTAAATAACTACGGTTAAACTTTATGACATACGGTATGAGTACTTTTTAAAATCCTGTTCACTTTTTTTTCCCTTGTGCTACACAAAAAACATGCAAATTTGTGTTCTAGGACTTCTAGTACAAGAAGCAACAGGTGTATTCTAGAGACCAACTTGACATTTATTCTGCATGAGTAATATGACTTGAGCACGTTTGAGCGTGACTCAACAGGTTCCTCTGAAAGAAGCCCTCTTCCTCTTTCTGCAGGGCATGTTCTATGATCTGAAGAACAAAAACGATAATCTGGTGAACTACGCTGTGAATCCTGTTGTGAGGGAGTACGACCGCATGATCTATCTGGCTCTCTCTGAGTACTTCTTTGACAGTGGACTCCACTCATACTACAAAGGAGGGGTGTTCAGGATGCACATAGCAAATGACAGAGTAAGACCCCATCCTGTCTAATTGACTTTCTAAGTCAAAATAAGTGCACATCCTCTAGAGGGAACACACTTGAATATGGCATTTTTCTGAATGTATTGAATATGCACAATGTATTTTTAGCAGCTGAATTTAACATACCGAAAAAACATACAATGTAAAATGTGCCATAATTTTTTGCACAGGCCACATTCGAAGTTTTTTATTTTCTAATATGTTATGTCCAGCAAATAAGCAGCAATTGTGCATTAAAATGAGCAGAAGTGTGTCCTCTGTAGTGGATGTGTACTGGAACTATGTTTATCTGTGCTAATGTTTTGATGAAATAATGGAGAATTTATTTTTGTAGACATGCAAATTCAGAAAACGTTTAAAAGCCAGTCTTGCCTACATGTGTAATAAATAGTTCAATAAATACATCAAATATGCCATACATTTTGCGCGAGCCACATTTTATGTCTAATTTTTTCCCCATTATATTAAATTCGGCAGATAAAACAGTAATGCATTAAAATGCGCAGAAGTCTGTACACAAAAAAAAGTTTGTGAACTTTTCACGTTAAAAAAAATCCACTAAGCATGTCATTTGAGGAGGGTACAGTTGCACACATCTGTATGTGCAGTGAAAGACCACTGAATGATTAAACTTTGCTGGAATGTTTTTAGATGCCAAAAGACCTGGAGATGCTTCTCAGGACCACCTACTTTGGATCCATCATGATGCTGGTAATTGTTTCGTATATCTATTGACTTTTTTTTTTTTTTTTTTTACTATTTGAGAATGAAGGCTGCCATTTACTCTGTCTGAGTACTAATGGACCAAAAAAAATGCTCCAAAATGACTGTATATCATAGATTACCTTCTGATTTTAACTTTTGATTTCTCTGCCATGTCATCCTGAATGATTTAATGCAATTTTCTTGCTGAGGTCTCTATAACTATTATAGGGACCTCAAGAAATGATGGTAAATATGATGGTAAAATTGCTAAAATGTAACTTGCTAAGGTATGAATTCTGATCCACTTAAAATTGTTTTGCTAAGTCTTGACTTTAGAAGTTTAGTGAACTTAAAAAGTCAACCAGACTCATTTCAAGTTAATATTTTTATAGTATCTATAGTTTATTATAGTCTACTGGGTATATAATGTCCATAGATGAAATGAAGGCTGTTAAAAATCAAAATAATTTGGGTTTCAAGTAGTTATTTTGCAGTCTCTCTATAGATATTAGGATGATGGGCCTTCATGCGTTGCTGGTTTTCTCTAGAGACTCATTTATTGTGGGGCTAAGTTCAATTAGACAGTGTTTATTATAATGACAACTCTAGACACAACAGTCCATCCCAAACTGAGACCAATTTTTTTTTGTTGAATACCTGACAGACATGATAAATCATTAGAAACCAAGAGAAGGGCTCCAAAATGACAGCCTAAAATCCACATTAATGGATGTATTTTTTACTTTCTAAGACTTGTAAAGCTTCATGGATAGTGGGGTTTTGTTGCAACAACATGATTTTATCTTTCAGAATCCAGCTCTGATAGACGCTCCTATCAGTCTGGAGCTGGAGGTCACCTCACCCCCCACCTCGACCATCAAGACATCAGGGGCCAGCATGACGGTCCACTCTGGAGTCAGAGTGCTGGTCCTTCCCCCAGGAAAGCCCCCTGTGCAGCTCAGCAGTATGACCATGGTAAGCAGGCTATGAGACGTGCTCCTCAGCCTCCTAACCAAAGGAGGGTCTATCATTCATACAGTGGTCTAAGTGCAAATGTTTTGCTGTGCTGGTAGGAGTCTAAGTTCAATGCCAAGGTTTCCATGAAGGGGAAGAGACTAGCTATTCATCTGGACCTGAGAAGGTGCGCATTTAAGCTTACTTTCCTCCAACCTTCCCTCACATCTTTGGATTTGCTTTGGATTTGTTGATGGTTATGGATACTGAGCATATTTTCTGTTTACAGGTTTAAAATCTTCTCAAACCAGTCTGCTTTGGAGTCATTAGCGGTAAGACATCGTTCCGTACTGAAGGGCTCATATCATTAAAAAACAAATTTTTCCTTGCTTTTTTTGAAACCACAGAAACAAAGCTGTGAAAACAGTCAGTTTTGACTGAATTGTGTCTGTGATGTCATTTACATCTATTCATCCTATAGCAGTTTATCTCCGCCCACTCATACTGAAGTTATAAGCAGTGTTTCAGCAGCCTGTACACTCTAAATAGTAACAGTACACTTTACTCCTAAGTTGTAAGCAAGTTCACAAACTTTTTTCACTTAGGAATTTCTATTTTACTCAATTAATTTAAGCTTTCAAACTTCATTTAAAAAAAACCTGTAAAATGGAAAAAATAAATTACAGCTATTTTTTGGCGTAAAGCCACAGACGGAGACCACAGGGGAAGAAAAATAAAGCATAAGAAAAATGTAGAATATGGGCTCTTTAATGTATCATTAAGTTACCGTGACAGACCTGTTGGATTTGAGATTTGTTGGCTGAAACTACACACTCTTTCTAGCTGATACCACTCCAAGCTCCTCTAAAGACGATGCTGCAGATCACGGTGGTGCCTCTCATCAACAGTATGTGACCACTTTGCTCCCATTTTTAGAAGCTGTTTATAATGTAGAACACATCGTATTTATACATGCATTAACCTTCAATCCAAAATGAAGTAAATATTTGTTTGGAATCAAGTAACATGTAAACACTTAAATGATGTTTAATTATGAATAAATATGATGCGATGCCACAGAACAGTAGTTCCCAAACTGGGCCTGGGGTACCCTCCTGTCCTGCCAATTTTAGTGTTTTTCCTGTTCCTAATCCAACTAATCAGTTAATAACCCAGGTGTTCTGGAGTCGAAGTATGTGTGTGAAGAACAGGGGTTACTCCAGGACTGGTTTGGGAACCACTGGCATAGAAGAACCACTTTTGGCCTTTAATAGGCCTCTTTTACAGATTTTTTTTTTTTCAAATTAGATCTGTGAGCATGAATAACTTTTGTAAACTTGGAAAAACCTTCACACAAAGTAGGTTCCTTACCAATGAAATGTTTTTCCTAGAACCGTACATCCATATAGAACCTTTGAGAGTGTATTTGAACATCAAACATATTTTAGTACTAAGCATACATTCCCAGTTCAATGTTCAAATACACTCTCAAAGGTTCTGTATGGACATACAGTTCTAGGAAAAACTTTCACGTACAGTAGGTTCCTTACTTTTGATATATTTTTCCTAGAACTATACATCCATATAGAACCTTTGAGAGTGTGTTTGAACATCAGATTTATTTTAGTACTCGGCATATGTTCCCTGTTCAGTGTTCAAATACACTCAAAGGTTCTATATGGACAAACAGTTCTAGGAAAAACCTTCACATGAAGTCGGTTCCTTACCAATTAAATGTTTTTCCTAGAACCGTACATCCGTATAGAACCTTTGACAATGTATTTAAACATCAATCAAATATTTCAGTACTCGGCATACTTTCCCTGTTCAACGTTCAGATACACTCTCAAAGGTTCTATATGGACATACAGTTCTAGGAAAAACTTTCACTGATAGAACCTTCTCAAAGGTTGTATAGCAGTCACTTTAGTTTACTTTATAAAGTAGGTTCCTTAACTTTGAAATGTTTTTCCTTGAACCATACATAACTTTTGAGAGTGTGTTTGAACGCTGAACATGGAACGTATGCTGAGCACTAAAATATTTGTCTGTTTGAAATGTAAGATTACACGAAGCGAGGTGTACGGATCCCTCTGCCTGATGGCATCGACTTCATCGAGGAGGTGGTGGAGTATCACAACGTAAGTCCTGAGCCTTCCCAAGAGCATTTTATAAGGACAACAACTGATTTAATGGCTTTCAAAACAACTCCTAAACTTGCAGTTTTGACAACGTGTGTTCTTTACCTTACTATTTTTCAGGGCTACATCATTGTAGGAGCTAACCTGCATTTCGCTAGTGGTCTGAGGCAGCTGATTGAGAGGAAAGTGTCTGAAGAAACCGAAGACACTAAATAACAGCAAACGGTTCATCACTGGTGCTTGCTGTTTTATATATATATATATATATATAAATGTGTTTCACATTCACTTTTAACAGATGCTTTACTGCATTAGCCCATATTTCTATCATGCTACACACTGTGCAAGAAACACACAAAAAACTAGAGAACTATTGCATTCCTGATTGTTTATTCTTTAACTTTATGTGCACATAACTTTTTCTAATATGATGTATAGCTACTGTACAGCTCAAAGAAACACTATCTGAAGGTTAAAAAGGCACAAAGTATATTACAGTATGATACGGCAATTTACTGCATGGCTTTTCTGAGTTAATTCAACTTGAAAACGTTGGTAATCTCTGGTTCCATGAAGTTGACCTAACTCAGAAAAAGTGGATAGTGGGTTACCTTCTAATTTTAACTTTTGATTTCTCTGCATATCATCCTGTATGATTTGTTACATGCAATTTTCTTGCCGAGGTCCCTCAAAATAATATTACTAAGAAATTATGGTACATATGTTGCACTGTAAAAATTGCAAAAATCTAACAAATTATGAAGTCTGGTCCCCTTAAAATTTTAACCTATTGTTTAAAAGTTCAATTATCAAATGTGAAAAGCAGATTATTGTTGTTAACTCTTAACTTTAGAAGTTTAGTGAACTTAAAAAGTGAACCAGTATGACTCATTTCAAGTTAAAAAATTTTATAGCATCTATAGTTGATTATAGTCTGCTGTGTCTATATTGTCCATAGATCAAATAAAGGCTGTTAAACCAATATAACTTGTTTTGCAAGTAGTTATTTGCAGGCCCTCTATAGATGTTTGGATGATAGGCCATCATGCATTGCTGGTTTTCTCTAGAGACTCATTTATTGTGGGGTTAAGTTCAATTAGACAATGTTTATTATAATGACAAATCTAGACACAACAATCGCAAACTGGGACCAATTGCAAGTTTTTTGTTGAATACCTGACAAACTTGACAAATCATTACAAACAATAAAGTCATTAAATTGTTTTGGACAAAACTGCATTGTGTGTTCCCAATTAATTCTGTCCATAAGTCTTAAAAACATGGTTCTTTTCATTCAGACAAACTAAACAAACCAACAGTCAGAGCGTTTAATATAAAAACAGAAAACAGGTCATAAAGGCACACAGACTCTTTCGCTTTGCACGTGACTAAATATTCAATTCATTTTAAGCAACCCTGAGCAATACAATCCAAATCATAAGAAAACATCAATCTCGGCATCGCGACACATGATTACGCTCCTTTTGGTCCAGAGTTCTACTGTGAGAAGTGTCAGTGAAAATCCCTTAAAGTTGTTCAAATTAAAAACACAGCTAGCAGTTAAACTGCACAGAATACATGTACCATTTCACTTTAAATGAAAACTGCAAAACAAAAGAATGATTACAAAAAAAAAAAAAAAAAAAAAAAAAAATCAGTCTTGTAATAAATTCAGCCGCTGGCTGGATCAAAGCCTTCCAGTTCAACCTAAATCACATCTCCATGATTCCTGGTGTCAACATTATGGAATCAAGACTTTCTTAGCTATTTACTACCCACAGTCGAGTCTTTTAATTACAGACAGTCAAGAAATAAGACTGAAACTAAAACGGAGGGCCAGCAGCCAACACACAGATACAGCAGAGCGTTTAACTAGATTGTGATAATTCTAGACAGATAGACGGACGTGCTGCTCAGCCAAACTCAACTGCTTTTCACAGTGACTCAGTGCAAATTCTCACTCCACAACAGTGTAGAAGTGTAGAACTCCCTGGACGAGCGTTTAGTAGGGTTTCTTGGTGAGGAAGCGGCTGAACATGGTGTAGGCTGCAATGGGCTTATCAGTGGGGACCATGTGACCAGAGCCCTGTGGAACAAACCAAAAATGATTTTATGAAAGACCTCTGAATATACCAAGAAAAATGGACAAAAGCTTATTTAGCCATCTGCACTGAAGACCTTTTCTCAGTCT
Organism: Brycinus macrolepidotus; assembly: GCA_037974445.1. Lineage (NCBI taxonomy): Eukaryota > Metazoa > Chordata > Actinopteri > Characiformes > Alestidae > Brycinus > Brycinus macrolepidotus. The sequence goes on along the minus strand of JBBPCZ010000115.1, from coordinate 23,626,499 downwards.
CAGCACACAAGGATATTTGAATCATATCATACTGGCAGATAACTGGATGTTTTCAAACAGTTTGATTTATTTATTGAACTCTTTATTAAATGTGTAGGCAATTTTTCTAAATTAATATGCTTCTAGCAAATGTTTTAATACTCCATAGTGCCAACAGAGGCAGATTTTATAAGTAATTATTTTAATATATCCACATGCGCAGTTTAAAATGTTTGTGCATCCCAGTCAAATGACATGTTTGCTTCTTGTCTAAATAAAGGTAAGTGCACCTCCCCTACAGCGAACACAAATTAATTACATATTAGTGCACAATTACTGTATACTTGCTGTGTTAATTAACATTTCATTTTATTAAACAGAAATTGTGCACTAAAATTTCCATAAAATGCACATGTATATTTCCCCCCTTTAGACGTGTACTTTTCACCATCAACAAAAACATGTAATTTGACCAAATGTCTTCAAACGTCATAAGCGACTACACATAAAAAAAAACCATCTGATATAGACACTGACCCACAATTCTCATACTGGTGCTTCCTTACAGTCTTGAGTAGTTCAAGAGTCATGTTTGACCCACTGTTGAGTGTTTTGCATGTGATTAAGTGATCACTCTTACCTTGACAGTGAGGAAAGCCAGGTTGGTGAACTCCTTGACAAAACCGCCCACCTGCTGATTCTCACCGTTGTTGTAAAGCCACGGCCTTCGCTTCACTTCAACCTGCCACAGAAACACTCGGTCACTGCTTCTGAGGCATCATAAAGGAACACGCCACAAAGACGCTAAGCAGAAATAAATAGTCCAGGGGTCAGAAACTCACCTTTTGCTGCAGTGACTCAACAAACCACTCATCGCCGAGAAAATTGCAAGCCATGTCCACGTCTCCATTGTACACCAGCACGCGATATTTCTGACAAGAAGACACTGTTATTAAAGACTTAATCCTGTACAAGAGACTTCATATGAGCCTTTTGTACACCTTACCCAATAGAGCAAATTACTTGTTCTCCAATTACCAATATCAGTTTTTTTTTTTGTTTTTTCCAATTATTTAAAAAGATCACACACAAGGGTACTTCAAAAGGTAAACCTGGTCTTTACCAAGATTAGTCACAGTTAATGGAAAAATCTGTCTCAAGGTCTTAGAAACCAAAATTAGCTCGTCATTCAGTTTCTTATTCCTCATTCCAACCCTTTGGAAAAGTTGAAGCAAAGTTCTCGAATGACACTACAGTGTCAAACAAAGCACTTCGAGCTCCTGAAAAAGCTGGCCTGTTCACTATTTATCTAGAAGGAAAAGGAGAGAGCATCTTTAAAGCATTACAGTATAAATATTTTCCACTCACCATTGCACCAAGCAGCTTTAGGTACTGTTTCTTCACATCCATATAGATCCGGTCATAGTTAAGATTCACCTCCGCACTGAACACAAAGCAAGACAAGATCAAAGAAAATCACATAATATCATATGCCTTCATAGACTGCACATTAAACTAACAGTGAATCATTTTTTGGTCAATTAAAACACAGTTTATAGGTAAATCTGTTAAGTTTACATTTTTTTCAGGCTCTTCACCAGAAATAGACAGAATTAGACTCTAAAGGGAGGGGTTTCATAGTTCATGAGTCAAGGTTTGTATTTTTGGTCTGGTTAGTTTTAGTTTCACATTGGAATTTTGAAAGCAGATTTTATAACGTAGCATTTGGAGCCAATGCAAGTGCAATTCCTTCTAACGCTAAATTAAACTGAACTTCTAGGTCAACTGTGATTAATCGGTTTTATCTTTAAACTACAAAAGACCAAAAGCATGTCACCGCACCTGCAGATCTGCCATTCGAGTGCATTGGGAGAGATGTGAAGAGCAGACTTGACATAGGGACTGTTCAGGTACAGAGAAGATGGGGTGGAGTTGGTGCAGGGAGGGTCAAGCTTCATGGATTTGAAGTGCGAAAGACCCCGCAGTTTCTGAAAAAGACAAATCCCTCATCAATAATTGCCCAGTAGATTTAAGCCTGCACGATCCATTCAGAAGAATCACAGTTAAACTTTCTCCTCATTATGAACAGAATCAGGTCTGATCGTGAAATCAATGAACGACACATTACCTGGTTCCATGACGCAGTAAACTTGTGCTTAATGAAGTTGTTGCCCAGGTCCCGGATCACAAGCTGGCCATTTTCAACGCTAAACAGAGAAATCAAACAGCAAATAACTACTACATTTTGGTCATTTCATGTTATTATCCATAAAACAAACATTTTTTAAATAACTGAACGTGCACAGTTTGTCATTTACCCATCTTTACATTTATGTAAATATTACATGAAAACATGTAAATATAAAATAAATATAAAACGTACATATTTCCTCTTCATTGTGTTTTAGGAGAAATTTACGTTTCTCATCATTATCAGAAATGACACTGATTAGAAGTAGAACTTTATATATAACATATTTCATCAGGTTACAGACTACTATTGCTTATTATTTAACTTTTGAGTGCTTTGGCCAAACCCCCTACCCACCAAACATCTTTCCAAAAGTTTGTTCCCAAGTCTAACTGCCCATTTAAAAGGCCAGAGCAAGACAAAATGGTAATCAAAAACACAAAATAATGCCTCCACACTACAATTGTATGATATAACTGCACTGTAATATCTGAAATGACAGGTCTGTAATAAAGAAATTATAACTGTACAGTCATGACTAGTGGTCCAAATCGTAGCCTACGTCCTTATAACATACAAGAACAACTCTTTTTTTTATTTATTTATTTTTTTATTTAATGTTGTCCAGAACCGTTCACTTGTGACATATTTGGAACGGCATTTCCTCACCTAGTCCCCACTCCTCCAGCGCAGGGAGCATACAGGTTATATATGTTCAGTCCAGAGTTGTAGACAATATTCTGCGCCTGCGCTACCTATAACAAAGGGAAATCGGTCATATTGAACAACACAAGCATTGAATGCATCCACATTTAGAAAGATAAGCAGAGAAACACTTACATTTTCAGAGCAGTCTGGATCAGGACTATTATAGAAGTTACAACTTCCACCTTTGCAGCAATACTTCTGCAGTGAATCCCATAGACTGAAATGGATGAGCAATACATTACCACTGGTGTCTTCTCTCAGACAGCTGAAATTCAATTATTTGTAAGGTCCACCAAGCTGAAATTTCCATTACATGTTACTTAAAATCTTAAGACAAACTATGAGATGGAAAAAAAATGAGTTCTCTCCTTGGAGTGGGTGAAATGGTTCTAGGACAACTGTGTGTTAAGATACTGATGCAGTCCCCGTTGTCACTTAGGTGTTTTACACTAAGAAATCTATTACTTTACATAAACGCGGCTGAGAATCATTCTGATTGTGTAGTTTTCCAATTTCTTAAAAGATCTAGGGGAACTGGGTTCAGACTTTAATCAAGAATTTAATTCAATTTCCACTTATGACTTGTTGGACCTTTAAGTACTCCAGATAAAAAAAAAAAAAATTTAAACACCTTGCTCCAAACAGTCCATGGTAATATGCAAAATAGACCAGAGAATTGTCATTCAGTTCATAGCTGGCCAGGCCATTTCCAACAGCCATACCCTAAAGAATACACACACTCAAAACATGGGCAAAAAAAACACACATACACACCATATAATGCACTCAAAACACATCAAAACATCAACAAAGAGGCACCTGCAGGTTGATGCTGCTGTCCTCCATAACTCTCTCAGCCAGGGTAGGGATGTAAATGCCTCCATAGCTCTCTCCAGTGAGGTAAAACTCGTTCTTACTGTACTCTGGGAAGACCCGGAAGAATTCCTTGAGGGCCAGATAGTTGTTCATGGAGACCTGGATAACAGATTTCATTAGAAAATAGAAAACTCGTGTGGTGGAATGAGCTGCCTAAGCCGACAACAGCAGCAGAATCCCTCTCTAGCTTCAAAAACCTCCTGAAGACTCATCTGTTCAGAGAGCATCTCCTCTCCTCTCTTCTTCCACTACTCTTACATAAAGACTTAACACTTAGTATTCTCCTCTGGTTCTCAGACTGTCCTGAAACTTGAATGTTTCCTCAAATTGTAAGTCGCTTTGGATAAAAGTGTCTGCCAAACGAATGTAATGTAAATAAACATATAAAACAGTTGGAATTTGTTCACTATGGACCCACCTCTGTATCATTGGTAGTGTACTTCTTGTCATCAGAGTAAGAAAAGCCGACACCTGCTGGAGACTCTAGATACAACATGTTGGCAATCTGAAAAGAACACGGTTGGTCATTTTGACACCAGCACTGTTATTACATGAAACACAGCCTGATGTCCACACCAGAAGACCAAAAGCTTTTTTTTCTGAAATACACTAATTAGAGACTCTACATGCAAGGTGCTTTATGGGGAGTCTAGGGGGCAGCTGGTGGTCTAGTGGTTAGGGAGTTTCCCCTGCAATCAGAAGGTTGTGGGTTTGAATCCCAGGACTGCTAGTGGCACCACTGAGGTACCCTTGAGCAAAATACCGTCCCCACACACCGCTCCCCGGGCGTTGGTGGCAGTCTGCTGCTTCACTTGGTGAATGGGTTAAATGCAGAGAAAGAATTTCACACTGTGGGCCACTTTACTTTAATGCAAGATAGTCTGCAGTTCTCAAATTTACAACTATTTTACCATCAACATTACATATAAAAAGTATTCCCCCAGATATCAGTTGGGAAGTTTCCCTAGAATAAACCCTTTCATATCAAGCACTCTGAATGACTATTTACATTCACCAAATTATGCAGGAATTTTGAAAAAGCCATAAAACTCCTTTACAGGGAAAAACTGATTATTAAAAAAGGGTGGGGGAATCACAGCCAGTCTCATTTTCCCAGTGATGTGTATGCAAACATGCGCATGCGGATGAAACTGCTTACCATGTTCCAGGAATAAGGATTGTACTCTAGAGTCGTGCCATCATCCTGAATCTGAAAGTGAAACACAGAAGATCATGAAGTCATAAAGCATATTTAAATGCCAATGATCCCACTGGAAAAGGAGCAGCTTTTATATTTGATTTGTAAATACTAATCCATAGCCCAATTAATTCATTTGAAAGTGGTAGGCGTACTGCCTTAATTTGTTTTATGGTTTTCGTTTGTTCTTTTTTACTTTTTGAAAAATTCAGTATGTGGAAACTGAATTTGTTTAAAAAAAAAAAAAAAAAAAAAAAAAGCATATGTTAAACTAAACAAAGCATTTTTTTTGCTTTGTCA
>JBBPCZ010000115.1:23598691-23617237 GCA_037974445.1 Brycinus macrolepidotus | reverse complement strand
AGTGAACTATGAGGGCAAAAAAATAAAAAAATAAATAAAATAATCGTTCATTAATCGTAATCGAGTTAAAATGTTCAGTTAATTGAGATTTTGATTTTAGGCCAAATCGCCCAGCCCTACTGCAATGTCTTTATATCAGTACATTAAAGGGCTCGTATCATCACTTTTCTGGGCTTCAGAGCCAGAAAACTTTGTTGGTCCCCGAGGAAATTGCTTATGCTATGACTGCACAGACACACAGAGACATAGAGACAATAACAATACAAAATGTAATATAAAGTCAAAATAAAACTGTCCAGAAAATACTTTGTACTAAATACACTATGCTACACACACAAAATGCTGTGGTCAGTAAGAGAGGTGGATATAAGTTCTGTAGATAAATAAAATATGACTGCACAAACAGACACAAAGACAAGAACAATATAAAATATAATATAAAGTAAAAATAAAACACTCCAGTGTACTAAATACACTGAGCTATATACACGAAATGCTGTGGTCAGGTAAAGACATGGATATAAAAATTATAGATAAATAAAATAATAGGCTCAAAGTCTGTAAATATACTTTCAGATGGTACATTCACTCCCCTTCTATAAAGTCCGTGTGTAAATAAGCAACAAAAATAGCCTGTTTTTGTGATGTCACAAAACCAGCGCAGTTAAATATAACTGCCTATTTTGGCTACAGCAGTTTAGCCAGTAACTCACCTGGTGTTGTGATTGGTCACCCTGTCAGAAACACTCAGAAACTCATTTGTATAATGAAGCCTTTTACAATATCAGCATTGCACCAACTCACTACTGACTGTTAGTGTTTGCCATTAAAATTTCTTTAAAAAAAACAAACAAAAAAAAACTAGGGTACTGCACTTATGTAAATAAAATGTGGCATTTCACATTCACCCCACAGAAAGAAACTCTAAGACTCCAAACAGGAATGTCACAAAGTTTATTTTCTAGTCTACCTAATCATTAGCTTCCAGTATCTGTTTGCTAACAGACACTTCTGCTGCAGGACATAGAAATGACATGATGATGAGTTACTGCACTTCCAAAATCCTCAACAGACAGTCCTTCGTCCAAACAATCATCCACAGTCCTCTCTCTCCTTTTGCAATCAAAACAGCGGTCTAACTACGAAGAAATGTTATGTCCTCAACTTCACCTCCATCTTCAGTTTTTGAGATAAACATACCTTTGTGTTCTCTTGGTGTGGCCTGTTTATAACACCAATAATAGATTTTAGTAAGTTTTTTTTTATTTTTAATTGAACATCACTTCAATGTCAATAATCAACAGAATATTAACAATCCTGTGATCTTCTAAATGTGTGTATTGCCTGTAAGCAAATATGAGCAAAGTTGTGGTGATGAATATGAAAATGTTGAATGGTGAGTTAACTTACCTTTTAAGATGTGAAATATTTTCAGGTTTCTACACGGCTCTTATGTGGAGGCGGAAAAGCATTTTGCCGTTCCTCAAAATGAAACGTACTATTTTAACACATTTCATTTCGTTACTGCATTTTCGTCTCTTATCCGCATTTATGGCTGTGAAACGCATCTCGTTTTCAACTTATTGGATCGTCACAGGCTCGAATTTTCCTCGCGTTTATTATTTTTCAACTCTTGTTTGGTGTTGACTTTCTCAGTTGACACCACTGGGTTTCAAAAAGGGCAGCTTTTCTTGGAACATTTGGGGAGCATTTTCAAATTCCCCCCATCACTATTTACCACTTACTGGATTCCATTTTTTGTCCTGTCACCTTTGACCTTCTTAGTTTGTGGATCCTGCATTTATTTTTTCTCAAGTAATCTAATCTGCTTGACACATTGGCCATGAGTGTCGAGATTACGAGAACAGTTGAATCTCAATCATCAGCCGGCTCAGAACATCGTGGCTTGTTTTCAGTCTTCACTTCCAACAGGCTTTTCTATTTAAAATCGAACTTTGTTCCGTAAAAAAAATTCGACTTTGCTGGGGAAAATGGTACCAGATTAATTATAAAACAACTTACGTAAATATGAACGTGACAGTGAAGTATCTTTCATACATTCTGTAACCCTGTTTATCTTTGAGTATTTTCATTCTCATCGGTTGTTTAATAGTATCATATTTATTTAATTTCTCCCCAAATGTTGCAAACTACATCCGTGCTATTTATCCTGGACATTTTATCATGGAATTTCTCTTTTCTTCCTCTGTGTTGATGCACTGACATTTTCAGGACCTGGGGAAAAAATAATTTGTTAAAAACCAAAAAAACCAAACATTTTGTATACGTTCTTGTATACAATACCAACTGCAAGTGCCTCTTGAGCAAGCGGGCGGTTGGAGCCGAAGCGAATAGCGTCATGTCACACAGAAGAAGCCGAAGTGGATCCCCACTGTCTTATGGCACCAACAGCAATGACCCTCGCGACCTGGAGAGAAGGATTTTTGTCGGCAATTTGCCCACTGCGCACATGGCGAAGAAGGATATGGAGGACCTGTTCGGGCCATATGGGAAAATACAGGGTTAGTAGCCAACCTCCACCTTTCTTATTTAGATGAATTGAAGAATAATGGAATTTGCTGCTCTTGAATTTGATTGACATTGAAGCGTCTAAAAAGATCAAGGGTCGTCTCAAAAGTCAGCTAAGAAGTATTATTTACAGGAAAGCATCAAAACATAATTTGGATTCAGCTGTGCAGCCTAAATGGAGTTATATGATCAGTTTCTGTGAATGAAGAACGGCGTATCAGTCCACCATGAAGTATCACGTTTTCGTGCATGAAACTTTTCCCTTTTGCAGCCTTGTCCCTGTTTCGTGGGTATGGATTTGTGCAGTTTGAACGGGTGGAAGATGCTGAGGCAGCTAAAGCGGGACATAACGGTCGAATTTATAGAGGTTATACACTAGGTAAGGCTTAATTAGTGCATAAACACACTGTTATAGTACACCTGTTGCCAATTTCGTTTTCAGGTAGAAAACAGATACCTTATTTGCTAGGCCCAAATTAATGTAGTTTAGGTAGTTTGTAGTAGAGAAATAATGGATTCTTTTTACAGATAGGGCGTATTAAGCAACATATTATGAGGGAAAATTCACATTACGTTGGTATACCAGTACCATTGAAAGGATTCAGTCTTAGGCAAGAGCGTTTTTCTGTATGTTGCGTCTCTATACAGCACTTTTTGAGAACAGGTTTCAGGGGGTTCTTTGTCTGCTGTAGGTTTTTTTTTTTTTCTGCACAGAGGATAGTTACAGATATTGCTCATATGAAATGTGGGCATAAATATACTTCTTTCCTTAGGGGGTTTGGCTCAACAGAGGACTATGAACTGGTGTAAAATATCATAGTAGCATTTATAAGTGAATCAGTTGTCTGTAACAAGTTATTACTCAACATCATATGGCAGCCTTTCAGTAAGCGTGAGTGTAATGAATTATCTTTACATATTTTTTTTTTTTTTTTTTTTTTTTTTTAAAGAATATTGATGAAGCATCCTGATTATCATCATGTGGATCACAGTCAGCATGTGTTAGGAGTGCTAGCTTTTTGGGTTCTTAAATCTTTTAAAATAAGTTAAGAACTCAAGTTTTTTTTTTTTTTTTTTTTTTTTTAAGTCTGCAAGCTTAAATATGTCAAATAATGCCAATTTAGCCAGTCAGCTAGTTTGTGAGCTAAATGTCAGTATTCAGAATATACTGCAACTTTTTTGTTCTCCCTCATTTAAATAATTATTTTCTTCAGATGTATTTACTTTTGGGGGATTCCAGCTTGAGCAGATTCTTGAAATACAATAACACATAGCCAGAAAGTGTCCCCAGCAGATACTGGTACTGGTTATTTAGTGAGAAGTCCTTTAGGTCTAGACTTTTCACAGTATTTTGTTAAACCTTTGGATTGGTCTGTTTACAGATGTAAATATGGCAGCGGAGAGACGACAGAAAGCCAGGTCAAGTCCTCCACGCAGGTAAAGTATCGTTGGGAAAGTGGGCGCGAAAGGTTTGATGAAGCGTTGCAAGATAAATCGTTAAAGGCAAAAGACTCGTTAAATTTTGGTTCTCATCTTCAATCATATGTCCTCTTGCTTGTTCGTTCTTTTAAGAGTTTTCAAAACATGCTGAAATAAAGTTGAAAGGGCAATTTGAGTCTATTTCCCTTTGTGTCATTGTCTCTTAACATTGTGTTACTCATTCTGTCCGGAGTTTGTGCGGGATTTCACAGATGGCCGATAATAATCCATATCTGCATCTTGTTCACATCTATCAATTCTTACACCAAACTGATAATTCAATACTGTTCTGTGCGATACTGAAAGGGGGCTGGGTGGTTGGGTGAACTTAATCACTTCATTTGTTTGTATAAGCAGTGGGAAAGGGGGAGTAATTGAAATATTTAGCAGTGTTGGGCCTCACAGCTTTATGGATGTGTCTCGGTCTGTCACTGGCTTTCACATGAAATAAAATTAATAAACCTCTAATTTTTGGAGCGTCTGTCTTTCACAGTAAGAGCGTACACTTTTTAACCTAAATTAATATACATTTTTTGAGCAATTACCTGGTCGTCTGCCGAAATGCGCTTTGGTTCATCTGCAAGCTGTGGATAAACGGGAGGATCCTTTAATTTCGGAGAAGAAACGTATTCGTTTAACATTCGGACGTCATTTTGGACCTGTTAACCTTAAGATTTCTGCTTTCATACTTCTTTTTCTCCCTCCTGGCTGATATCGAAGAAACTGGAAGCTTCATCTGGCGCTGTTGGCTCGTAATGCCTTGGAAGAAATTTTACGCGCTTCATCTAAGATTTTCTTTTATGGGAGCGTTTTGTTTTTGGCACTCTGTCCCATCAGTAGTACGTTTGTCTCAATAATGCAACCGTTTTCGATCATTTGAATATCTCGTAAGATCTAAACTGCGTGAGTATTAAATTACAATTAAAATCTTCTGTGCAGCTTTTATGTAAGAGAACAGATCTTTCATTATTGGCATAGAAAAGTTAGTAGTATCTTCCTGTTCAGTTGGCATTTTGTTGATATGCTGTTTTGCTTGTCTAGGCCGACTGGTTATGGGGACAGCAGGGAGCCCCGTCCACGCTCTCGATCACCAGTGCATGGCCGAGAAGGCCGAGACTCCCGCGACTCCCGTGACTCCCGTGACCACAGAGATGGCAGAGATATGAGGGAGCATAGCCGAGAGCCGAGACCTGGTCCCCCTCGAGATCATGATAATGACCGCTACAGGAGCTCAGAGGGGAGGGACAAAGACTCAAGAGATGCTCCTTACAGGTAGATGACACAGTGACTTTAGTTCGCAGAGTCATATCAATTGACTGTACACATGATTTCACTAAAACTGATGTATATAGTACGAGACACTTATCTGAAGAATAGATTACTGTCTTTCATGTGTTAGTGTTTTCAGCCATAGTAGTGTATAAGTACTAATCATTTTTAGTATGTTAGCGTTTTCAAGTAGGAACAGTCATGAAATGATTTTACTTGCTTACATAGAGACCTACTGACTAGAATTTTGCACTTATGTAGTTACTTATTTTTAATTAAGGGCAAAAAGTCAAAGCAAACATCTTTTTTTTTTTTTTTTTTTTTGTTCAGAGATGATGGTTATGATCGTGGATATTACCGTGGCGAGTATGACCCTTACCGTAAGAAAGAGGACCCATATGCGGAACGCTATAGGGAACCTTGGAATGGAAGGAGAGAACCTGAAGGTTACTCTGCTTAAAGTTATTTTACTTGTCCCTTTCAGCTAGAGATGCTAGTAGAAAGCTGTTAATTGAAAATGAGGTCTTGCTGAATGTCAGTATGTTGATGTTCAGAGGAGCGTATACGGCCTGAGGAGCGCAGGAGGAATGAGCTCTACCGTCAGTACTATGAAGAGCTGCAGAGACGTTACGATGCCGAGAGGCCTGTGGATTGTTCTGTCATCGTGGTTAACAAGCAGCAGAAGTGAGTCTCTTGATTACCAAGCTCTTATTCTCATTAAATTAAGAAAATGTAACATTGACTTCTGAAGTGTGAAATGTTTATTTTTAAATACTTGCCTTTAAATTAGGGGTGCGCCAATTTCATACTCTGTATCTTTATTGGTCTGATAGGGGCCAAAATCATTAGATTGAATATTAGAATAAAAATCTCACATAAATACTTAACTAAAGTTAGAGCAACATGATGTAAAGAGAGGTGTGTTACAACTGTGTAACACAGATGAGCAGCAAGGCTGTGACTCATACGACTCCTTACTCCCCACATTCATTAAAAATACAGGCTTCTGCATCCACAGTTTATAATATGTCTGACAAAGAGCCATTGGTGATTCAGCCTTGTAAACACAATTAATTATGCAAAGAATGGGTGTAAAAATTTTGGGTCTAATTTTATAACTTATACAGCACACTGTATAGGAAATAAGGAGTCATTTTAGATTTAACCTGTGGGTCGCGTAAACAGTAGGTAGAACTTGAGTGAGACCTGTCAGCAGCACTGCCATGTTAGCTGTTATTTAAGCTGAAAGAAGAAGCATAATAATTCCTTTATTCTGCATTATACACTTTAAATTTCATTTGAAATGTTTACGTGGTGCTGACTTATGTTGTTTAAGAGAAGGAAAAGACGGTGTCAGATTGGTGTCTATATTGACGACAGTTGGGTATCTATATTGCGGTATAAGTACAAGACATGAAAAAGTAGTATTGAGCCTCCCCTACTTTAAATGTTTTTTTTTTTTTTTAAGTGAAGCCTGCTTTACACAAATGGCATGAACAGTTAGAACTTTGGCCATTAACTACATTTGTTGGTGGTTCTAAGACTGACTAGTACCTGTAGTTAATGAGCGTTTGTCTTGTTTTGACCTTTTGTAGAGAGTATGCAGAAACAGTGGGACGGAAAGTGCGAGATCTGGGCATGGTGGTGGACCTTATCTTCCTCAACACGGAGGTGTCATTGACCCAGGCTCTGGAGGATGTGAGCCGAGCTCGCACGCCCTTCGCCATTATCATCACTCAACAGCATCAAGTGCATCGCTCCTGCACAGTGAACATCCTTTTTGGAACGCCACAGGGTATGAGCAGCTTGATGACCGATAATAGTTATTAATTTGTCTAAAAGCCATTAAGATAATGGTACATTCATTCCAGGAGTCGTTAAGATAATGGTTTTTGCTGTCTGCAAATTTAAAGCCAAGTTTAAAGAGCCTTCAGGAGAGATTAGATTGTGAATTAAAAAATTCCGACAGGTTTGTCAGTGCAGTTCTAACACTTTCATCTAAAAAGAAGCAGGGCCACTTCGCTAGGCATGGATAAAGCCTGCTCTTAGAATAACAATTTCCAATGGTGATTGACCATTAGTTTGGCAATTTAATCTAAAATTAAGCTTCTCCCATCTTTGGAAACTGGCCCTTGATACAATGTAATGCACTGAAATAATTTTGTTGTTTTTTTAATCTCAGAACACAGGAACATGCCCATGCAGGATGCCATGGTCCTTGTGGCTCACAACTTTGACTCCTTTAAAGTTGAGAATCGTGCCAAGGAGAGGGATGAGATTGCCAGAAAAGCTGTAAAAATGGCTGACGAAGTGTTGATGAGGGAGCAGGAGAGAGAAGGTCACCCAGTCTCATTACTGACTGCCATTACGTTACTCTCAGAAGGCCGGTATGTTCATTTAATGCAGCAAGAACGTTTTAAAATAAGTACCATACAAGAATATGAGTAAACATACTGAATTCATTGCAGTTGTGGAAGCTCAATTCTGAGTCAGGTACCAAGTTTTCTAAAGACTGTTGTTTGAATCTGTGATTTGGCATTTGTAATAGATATTGTAATATTTATTGTAATATTAATTGATTTTTTTTTTTTGTCTTAGTTTCCTGACTCCTGATGAGTTAACAAGACTCATTAACTACTTACAAGACAAACGTGATCGTCTGGTCCGAAGTAGCACAGATCTTGGTATGATTTTTTTCATTTTCAAATACTCGTTGTCATTTCTGAAAAAGTACTTTCTGAAAACTGCTTTTTAGTCATTCATCTGACAGAAACATACAATTACATTTAAACAGTGTTTCAGGCTGTGCTAGACATGAGTCTTATGTGCATTAAAACACCAATTTTTATTATTGTTTAGCTTTTTTTCATGTGAACTGCAGACTCTGGAGATTTAGTCTCACTTTCTAAATGTAAATCTAAATCATAGTTTATTTAAATATGATACTGTTTGGGCAGTATCATAGCAGCTCCTGCACCTCACAATGTAACTCGTCTCTGATCCAGCAGCAAAAACTTTGAGATTTTGTTGCTCTAAACAGATCTGCTGTTTTTTATGTTAATTAATAAACAGAATAACTACTAAAGGACATTAGAGGTAGTGTGGATTTGATGAGCTGATTTGGATTTGCATGGCTGCTCATAAATATCACTACACTTATAAGATGAATCATCAAACGTCATGCTTCCAAGTTATCAATCTCATATTAGAAAAATTGCATTTTTATCATCTGAGAATTGTATGAGCTTCAACACATGGTTCCTTTCTTAACCATATTTGCTTTTTTGTCTCAATAACAAAAAAACTGGTTGATAATTTATTTAAATAGAGAAACAAATACCAGCGTAAAGAATTGAATACTCTAGTACAGCTCTAGCAATTCTAGTTGAATTTAGTATCCAGTGTAATGATATCACCACTGTAGAGCATACATTGATACTGACTTTTTAAATATATGAACTATCACTCACCTCTAGAAGGTGGGGACTTAAGCTGATTAAGACCAGATTGGCCAGAGATGGCTTCAGTGAAGATTTGCTGTTTGTTCTTTGGGTGGGTCTTACCAGTTAGAGTCAGTATTGTACAAAACAAAATCACCAGTGCATAACATTATTCGAAGAGGGACACTAAGCCTCTTTTTTTTTTTTTTTTTTTTTTTCTTCTTCTTCTTTTTTTCTTTTTGGTGCAGGATCCCATCCGTCTGCTGCCCCAGCCGCTCGTGAGCCCTCTCAGCCCACCCAAGCGCCCCCTGTGTCCCACCAGACACATCCCTCCCTCTCGACACATCCCGCATACACCTCCCACCTGGCACCTGCCTCTAGTTCCACTACTAGCCAACAGCAAGAACTTCAAGCTAAAATCCTCAGTCTGTTCAACAGTGGGTCTGGCACCTCGGTGGCCACCAGCCCAACTTCAGCCCCCCAGACCCAGGGCTATAGCTCCAGCTTAGGCCAGCAGAGCACCGGACTGCCCTCCTTACTCACCAGTTCAGTCACGCCCTCGCTGACTCCCTCTCAGCCTCAGAGCTTGCTGAGCTCCCGGCCTGTTGTGAGGCCTCCCGTCAGCCGCATGCCAGCACCACAGGGTGTCCAGAGATCCACCGGAACCACAGGGGCAGGCATTAACTTTGACAACCCCAGCGTGCAGAAAGCCCTCGACACACTCATCCAGAGTGGGCCTGCCCTTAACCAGCTGGTCAATTCAGCCACTGCAGCAGCAGCAGCAGCAGCACCCAGAGCAGCACAGGGGATTGGCCAAGGATTGGCGCAAGGCTTGAGTCAAGGGTTAAGCCAAGGAATGGGGCAAGGTATGGGCCAGACGCCACAATCAGTATCTCACTACTCTCGTCATTATTGAATCACATCCACTCCACTCTTTGGATTTGACCTTTGATTCTCCTTAGAGGTTTAGTTCTTGCAAAAAATCCTAAATGTTTTATTTCATATTTGGAAGTGTGCTGACATTTCTTTCTTTTGGATATAGGAAACCTCAGTGACTTTTTTTTCCACATACCACATAGGAAATGTGATGTCTTTCATGAAGCATGATAGTCTGATCTGATTTTGAATATGTTCTTTTTATATAAAAACCTGTCTTTTGTGCATACCCAGTTGTGATTTAATAAATTAATTTTGTGACTACTTTCCTTTGTGTTTATAAACAGCAGGTGCACCGAAAAGAAAACTTTATACAAATCAGTAATAAAATGGTATTAGTTTATTGCATTTTGTGCTGACGAATCTATAAAATGGAATGGGAAATTGCCAGAAGCCATATAGATAAAGCATTTGAAATGTAAAACTACATTTTCTTTTTTTTTTTTCCTCTTTTGTACCATGAAACACAATAGATACTTATTTATCTCCTTAAAATATTGAAGTTACACTGACACAAAAAATAAACACCTCAACACTAACCATATCTGTATGTACAGAACCCCCCTCCCTCCCTAGCCCATGGTCCCCAATGCTTTTTTTTTGTGCATACATACATGTCTGCACACACATGCATACACACACACCCACGCACACAGATGAATAACACAGTGGAACAATTTGTGATAATTGGTATATACCAAGAAAAAAGTAATAAAACATCTACATACTCATGTTAATTTTAAAAT
This sequence comes from Brycinus macrolepidotus, assembly GCA_037974445.1. Classification (NCBI taxonomy): domain Eukaryota; kingdom Metazoa; phylum Chordata; class Actinopteri; order Characiformes; family Alestidae; genus Brycinus; species Brycinus macrolepidotus. The sequence continues at coordinate 23,606,838 of JBBPCZ010000115.1, read as the reverse complement.
CTTTTTTGGTCTACATCCATTCTCTTTCAAACATTCATACAAAATGTTTTGTGCATCTCATGAATTAAAAGCAAGCTTGAAGGACCTATCTGTGTGAATCAGCAACGGGGGCCTGCTCAAAAAAGACCATACTGTCCTCTCAGCAATCGTTTTGTTAAACGGTTGACTGATGCAGGTTGAAGGCTTATGCCAAGACTGTAAGAAAAAGGCTGATTTTTATTTAGAACCCAAAAGTGCAAGCCTTGCAGATTGTATTTAATATACTAAGGTACTAAGTGGCCTTGGTTAGTACCAGGTTAGTTTCTTATACAATCGTTATACCCACCTACACCAAAATTGAAAATGACAAAATTCAACACTAAACTCTTTGGGCAATGAAATCTTACAGTCAACTTATTTTTCCACCTTAAGTAAAATGAAACATCTGCATTTCCAAGCTGTCCTATCCACCAATGTCCATCACCCTACGTGTACATTGGGGCTCAGTTAAGATGTAGCTGCCAATTAGTGTTTAGGTTTAAGGCATAAGTAGAAATCAGTGGAATCGAAATGGAGTGACTTCTGACTTCATTTGGTCCCTCAAGCTTCTTTTAGATTCATTAAAATGACAATTTATAACACTATATTTCCAACTCAAATATACTTTGGTAATCGGTTCTTCTGTTGATAACGAGAACTCTGTAATCATAACAAAAGTAAAATAGCCTCTTTTTCTGGCTCAACTAACTATAATAAAAATAGACTCCTGTAACCGATACACTCATTCACCCTAGCTAGCCGACTGAATTTACCCAAAGAAAGCATTTGTACACAATAAGTTACATCACACAGCTCGTAAAAATAACACATAGGCAATTAAAAGAGTTAAAATAAATACTGAGAGTGAACGTAATACTGAGAACCACAAAACATTTAAATATATAGCATTATATCAACTTCAGGATAATGTGCATGCGTCGAGTTAGACAACAAACCTGGACCCCTGGCTCTGTTAGAACTGCTTCGTGTGGACACCGCAACATTTGGCCTCTCAAGACGGTGTTCCTTTATGTTGGAAAGGATCAGGACATAAAGCCGTGGAGAATTTTCAACTCCGAAAACCAAGTAATAGAGCACTGAGGAGGATTTAGTGTTCAGTCTTGAGTGGTGCCTGATTGCACCTCAAAAACCAAGGACATTGTGATCCAGAGCCCTTAGACACTTTTAGATTCTTTAAAACGATAATGGAACGCCATTCCTCTCCAAATGAATATTGGACTCATCTCTTGCTACATCTTAGCAAGGTTCCTCTCTTAAAATCCTCAGAAGATGATGATAATAGGACGAGAGAAAGAAGGCAAGGGGGATGCATCATTGGCCCACTGGCAGTTTTAACAGAGCCAAGCCCAGCAGTGGAAGCGCTTGTTTATAGTATTTGATCAATATTCAGATTTATACTGCAATCACATGTTAATACAGTGGTGGGTGTTGGGATAGCGGGTGACGGGGGCCGGTTGGGGTTGTGTGATTTGGGGAGGGTGGGGAAACGGGGCAGGTGAGGTGAGGGCGGGAGTCACTACATTGATTCAGTGTCTGGTACAAGAAATGTAACACCTTTGTTTTTCACATCTATGTTGTGTACTCTGTTCTTCAAACTGGTGAATGAAAACCAAAAATCAAGTGATCCATGCTAAAAAAAACAAAAAAAAAAACAAACTGCACACCTCAGTACTGTACAGGATAAAAACCGTCATGATCAGGTAGTACGTAACTGTATGAGAACATATCTGTTCTGTAAATTCATGGTGAAACCTCGAATGACACTGCTGCCTCTGCGTGACCGTGGCACACACTCTTGCCACTAGAGGAAAGCTGAAATAATCCAGCATGCTCAGGAATAAAGAATGTTAACTCTATAAAGTGCATTTCTATCTCAGCCACCATAGAACAGATGTGATGTACACTCCTCTAGCATACAAAGAACGCAGATGAACGTCATGGCCCAGGCGGGGCCATGCTCGAAGCAGACACAGAGGTAAACAAACAAACAAGAATATAAATACGTACGCACATACATACAAACGTACCCCCCTCCCCCCCAAAAGAGAACATCAGAGTCAATATTGCACATAACCTTTTGAAAAAGAAACAAAAAAGGGAATCGATCTAAGACCACTGTTCGGAGTATACTAAAGCATTCTCACGATACAACGAAGGACGAGTGTACTGAACGCTAGCGTTTCCAAGAGCATTAATATACAAAGCCAAAAAGACACCTAAGACTCATTCGTACCACAGCGAGGATCCCTCTAATCTAATTCACGTGGTTCTATGAATATCAAAACACAACAGGTAACAATAGAATGCATCCAGACATTTCGTTAGGCTACGTCCACCCACGGTGTTCTGGGTTGCTTAAGCAAGCTGCCTCCGACTGCTGTTGACCTTCTGGCACAGTTCTAGGCCAAGAGTGTAATTATTTATTTATGACTGGGGGAGATGCAGTAATGCATGCTAATAACACCAGCATAATCCTGAAAATAGCAATCAGCACATCAACTACCATTGTAGTTTACATTCTGGTACACTTAGAGGTCCTGTAATTGTGCTTCTTGACTTTATCCTCACCTGGAACAGGAGATAATTAGCTAGTGTTTCTCAATAACATGAACTTCAAGTGCCACCAAAGATTACTCCCAAACAGGGTTGGTGTGTGTGTGTCAATCAATGAATGGATGTATATGTGTGTGTATGAGACCTAGAGTTCAAGTCTGTGCTTCAGCTCAGAGTTTCAGGCATTAAAAGCACAAACAACCACAAACTCTGATATTTACACTTTCTTTTTTGTTTGTAAGGCGTGGTGTGAAAAGTCCCTCCTAGCACAAATGGAAACTGATATACTGATATGCAGATTTGCAGTTCAGCTGATCTATTCAGATATACGCCTGAACTGCTAAACCAATTTTTATTGATAATTACATCCTTGTTTCTCTGCTTTTGCAAGAATGCTTATTATCCCAGGCCTACTTCCAAACTGAAATTACTGTACTCATTAAAAGTGAGACCTTTTGTTGTTTGTGTAAGATCCCTGATAAGTGTGAATGCTTTTTCTTCCCTTTTTTTATACATTTAAATTTTACCTTTATACTGAAGTGGATGAAATCACTCCTTTAAATTAAAGCAACCCCTTAGGGCCAAATTAAGGCTGCATCCTATTTCTGTGGAGCAGCAAGTAAACACAAAATTTGCACCAAGTGTGAAATTTGCACACGTGTTCAGAGGTTCCCAGATGAGATTTACGCCCCTGGCCTTGACCAGATGGTCTCCAGCAGATGCCTCCTTGTCTTTACCTTCTACCTACAATACACAATAGAAACCATTGAAACAAATATTCATACACGGACCATGCAAACAGGAATAAGAAACACAAATCATCTCAAAACTTCGCTTGAAAATGGTCTTTTTTCAAACAAGCTCGGAGTTGCCTGTTCGTGAAAAAACGTGTTCAAAAGGCTCAGTCTATGCAGGCGATGCATGAGCGAAGGTCTACTCATATGCGGCTCGACAGAAAGCGAACGAGAGCGTGTGGTAGAACATGCGACGGCTCAGAACGTACACCAGACCAGAAAAAGCAGCCGTGTCCTTGTACGCCTTGCATGGGTTGATATCGTACATCACCAGTACAACAACGCCACAAAAGCTGTCCAGACGTTTTGCATCGGCTCAGCTTGGGATTTCAAACGCAAGCGCTGGATCCTTGTTTTTAGTCTGAAGTTGGCAAAAAACCCTCCCGCTCACATCTTAGATGCAGTTACCACCAGCACTGATATGTATTTTCAGAAGTCTACCCCTTCCCCAATAATGTTTTGTACATACCTTTAAATATTTTCTTTTTTTGCTCTATGTACACATACACACACACAATACAAACCAATCTATTCGTACACTAGCAGCATTCGCGACTTATGAGAGGTTTTCATTAGAATCTTTTTTCAACAGAAAATAATGTTATCTGTAGTCTCTATAAACTCTAGATTTACTCTCCAATAATTCATATATGTATATATACTGTATATATATATCTATATATATATATATATATTAATATTAATAACAATAAATCTACCACTAGTGCGAGTGACAAACAAAAATACTTTAGCTGTGGCGACTCTTTACTGCTGAGAGAATGATGCAAAGTAAAGCCACACATATAAAATATATATGCATACAAAAATAAACAATGTAGCAGTGATGTGATTTCCCTATTTCGGCTATTGCACGGTCCTTTCCGAAACGTTGCTCGGCCCTGAATTTTCCAAGCACTTGCTTAAAAGTGATGAAAAAGAACTTGGGAATTCAGACCAGGCTGGCACGTACGGTTAGCGTATGTTCGACGCTACGGTCTTACTGCATAGAGCTGGACTTTCTGGATGGACGTAGTTCCTAGCGTTCCCATCTCCTTTCAAGCCGGCTCAGAACGAGCTCAAGCGGCTTAATCGCTACGTCTTCTGCCAAATAGCAGTTTCTGCTCTTAAATCATTTTCACCTACGATGGCACAAGCAACGTCTACATCATATCGCTATAGCTGTGTGATCTCTCGCATATTTTGGTGCATCCCAACACGGATAATACATACCATACTGTTAAAGATAGTTTATATAGATCTGTCTGAAAATGTAACAAACATATACGCTTTCCTTTTTTGTAAAAAGGGAAAAAATGGTAGCTTTCACACTCTCATGGATGAATTGCACGCACGCGCACACACACACACACACACACACATACACATACACACGCATGCATTTAATGAATCCACAGACTCATTAAATCACTTGTTGCACAGTGGCTGCCAGTGCAGGTTGAGTGCTCGTGAAGGGGGCTACAGTACAGTACGGTTCACTTCCAGTGAGAAGCCGAAAAGCCATTCCAAAGCCTTTTGTTTTGGACCCGACCCTGTCAGATAAGGACATCTCTTCACCAGAGGCTTGGTGAACTCAGGAGAGGAACACTACATCAACGTTTCTCAGTACCTCAGGATTGTACACTATATACACTCTGATCTACCAGCATGCTACTGAATCCTTATTTCTCCTCGATCCGTCTCTAATTACGCCATGTAATAGTGCTGATTAAACGACTTGGTCTTTCGCTGCCTGGCAATCAGACAGCAAGTCACAGATCTTCCCACTCTTGTTTTTTTTGGCACGTGTCGTGGTTGGCAGGGGATAGCTAGCCACATCCGACCGGGAGACAGGAAAAAAGATGAGAGTGATGATGAGACATACACACATACACACACAAACACAAATAAAATGACAGAACCGTGCCAAGAAAACGGAGCACAGACTCTTTTCTTCCCAGTTTCCAGCACAGTCCCGGGATTCTTAACTGTTTTCACCACAGCGTCCTCCAAGCGTGTGAACTGGACAGTGAGACCGTGGCCGTCAGCCCTGCTTGCGACAGACGAGGCTGCTGGGAGGGTCCACTCCGTGGCAGGAACATCCCGCCGCCGTCTCGGTCGGTTCATCTGTCAAGAGTCCACCAGCAGCTTGTCTGGCGCCTGTTGTCCTGGCAAGTTCATTTTTGTTTGTTTGTTTGTAAACAAATGACAAAACATATAAGAAACAAATAAAGCCCTAAAGAAATGACAGACGTATCGTAACCCACCCATCGCATTTCAGCAGCCCCCAGACGCATCCCGATTGGATGAGAAGAGTGACGGACAGGTCTACGAAAGGGGGGGATGGAGAGAAAACCTCCGGAATGCAGCAGATTAACTTACTGACATCAATAGTCTGCCCTCGTAATGGACGTGGCACTGAACTCAGCAGGCAAAACCGTGGATCAATAGTTCACAACAAATACAGAAGGGGAGGCCGTTGGGAACACTGGGCAGCAAATGGTAGAACTCACGAGTGGATTGGTAAAAGGGGCTTTTCTGAGGGCAGGTTGAAGGGTGATTGGTTAAGAACAGGGCCTGTGACTCCGGTTTGGAGTGGGGTGGGGCGGGACTAGGGCAGGGGGTTTCGGGATATTGCTTGGGAGTGGGATAGGGAGTCTTTCGGGCGGGGTGCTTTTAAGGGTTTTTGAGGTTGGGGAGGGGAACGGGATGGAGTGACGCAGGCTGGTCTTTCAGGAGTAGATGGTGATGACCTCACGACCTCCACCACGTACAAGGAGAACCCTGTTGAGACCCTCAGTTAGGACTTCAAGGAACTCCATGTCTGAGAGAGGGAGTTAAAGAAAAAAATAGCAGATATGCTGTACTGACTCTAAAGACAACTTTCTTACATTTGTATGCAGAAGTTTGCCCGCCAAATGACATGTTTGATCGAATAGACTGGGAGTGTTCACACTTTTGCATATAACTGTATATTCACACACAGAGAAATCAAAGGATACAGTTCTCATCACCAGTCCTATTCCTGGGTGGTCCGGGCATGTTAAGCAGGACTAACTTGGCCTCCTGGGACTTCTTCACAATTTCACTGTTGAGTCTAAGAGCAGTGTGCATGCGCCTCACGTTGCACTGGTTTCTGAACAAAGGAGAATAAAAGGACTGTCAATAATTAAACCATTATAACCAAGTGAGTATGAAAACAGAAATCTGTAAAGGTGGATTAGTATTACTCAGATACAGTATTACACAAGCCAACCGAATGTCCGCACAATTATAGTAATACCAAACTGTATAAGTGTGTGAGAGAGAGAGAGAGAGAGAGAAAGAGAGAGAAGAAGAGACAGAGAAACACAAAACTGTATACTCACAGATTCTCCCACTCCCTGCAGCATGGAACAGAGAAATACAAGTATAAAGAAGGGAGAAAACACTGACCATTACCTTGTAACATCTAGACTAGGGAACCCAAAAAAGTGCAGTGTTTGTGGTGAACCGAGGGCCAAAATGGCAAACACAACACAAAGGAAGAAAGAAGCAGTTTTTAAAAATGTGTTTTAAAACATTACTAATCATATACTGTTACAAATAACAGTACAAATAACAAATTAAGAATTAAATAGTACACAGTATAAAAAACCCTGTTTAGTGGTTGGGGGCATGGGGTAGTGTAACTTTCAGACAAATTAAACATCCTCACAGGCCACACTTTGGGATGCCAATAATTTAAATTAGCAAAAACCTTTCTGGGGATTACTGTTTGACAGTTTTGCCCTCTTATACTGGCCAGTTTAGTTTCACTTTAATAAACAAAAAAAGAGAAGTGGATATAGGAAAATTAGGAAATGTATTAACAAAAAAACTTCTTTGAGTTTCATTCAGTTATGACCACATTGCCCATATATGTGGTCAATCTTGCCCATTTCACATTGAGAATCACCTCTCTGCAACCTCACTGTATCTTTAAACAACTAGATTTCTGTCCAGCAGATGGTGTTGTAGCACTGGGGCACTCAGTCCTTTACATGCTGGTCATCATGTTTTACAGCCAAGCCCTGCTTTGCGGACCCCGTGCTCAGTAAACGAAAATGGGCACGAGTCAATTTTTTCACACTCACGGCTTCATGTTGAAGAGGTCTTTAATGGCCTCAGGTGTGGTGGCTCCCAGAGGCTTGACCTGTTCTCCATCACACTTGGTCTCAGTCCAAGTCATCTGGACGACCGTGCTGGGGGTCTCAGCCTCTGCAGCCGGGGACTGGGGGGTAGCGGGGGTGGGGGGGTTGGTGCTCTTGTCATGGATGAGCTGTTCCTGTGGGGGCGGGGACACAGTAACACACTGAGAGGCAGGGCAGGGCACGACAAGTACATGGACAGCGTGAGGGCAGAGGAGGAGAAGAGAGAGAGAGCTGTTATGTCTGAGGAAGAAGACAGAGAGATCTGTCATGACTGAGAAAGAGAATAGAAAGAGACAGAGAGAGAGAGAACAATATACGATTTATTACAATATACTGTGCAAAAGGTACCTATGCCAGTCATTTTTCTCAGCGAGTGATAGTGTCTTTCTGCTAGCAAGGTTAACATTAAAATAAATACAAGCAAACAAGAAAGCAGTAAATAGTGTCAAGATTTGTTTTGTTTGTATAAAAGTAGTTGATATTGTGTGAGCTGGTGAGGAGAACACAGGTTCGGGTCCAGATTCCTCCTCGGTTCCTCCAGCCGTTGTTTGGATTTGTGAAACTCCATCAGCAGCTCCTGATTTAATTTAAT
>JBBPCZ010000115.1:23567498-23581239 GCA_037974445.1 Brycinus macrolepidotus | reverse complement strand
TACACTGGGGCACAGTCATGCTGGAATAGAAAAGGTTCTTCCCCAAACTGTGTCCACAAAGTTGGAAGCATGGCGTTTGTCCAAAATGTCTTGGTCTGCTGAAGCATTAAGATCGCCCTTCACTGGAAGTAAGGAGCCAAACCTTGAAAAACAGGTGTTTCCCAATACTTATGTCCATATAGTGTATTTTATAGTGTATTTTAATAGAAGTAGTGGTCTCTAAAACCAGGCTATCATGCTCCAACCGCTCATACTTCACTACAACACAAAGAAATACACATCTAACAACGTGACATCACATAGTGTTTAGACTGGATTTGTTACAGGATTGGATTAATTTTCTTCCCTCCAATATCCAATCCTGCATTTCCTTCTGATGTTGGCCCAATTCTGATAGCTGGTATTGGATCAGTGCCATCTCTGGATTTGACTGGCCAACACATACTGGATAAGATATCTGTGTAATTATCCTAAAGAACACATAGCCTGGACTAAAAGATCATAGCCTTGAGGTTTACATCATTGTGACAGGTGCAACAACCACATTACACACTGCACAGTCATGCCTATTATTAGGTGGGTCATTAGCACCATTAACAGTAACTATTAGTACTTATTAGATTGCCATGAGTTTGATTTAAATAGGTTAAGATTACTGAGAAGGTTCCCAGGTGACATTTCTCAGTAAAGAATTATTACTTGTCAGACTATGAACACTGCTGGATTAAAATCACAGATCTCATCGGTAATCACCTCCCCAGGTAAAAGTAATCCAGTGTAAATAGGGCTTAACAGAGCACTAGCACTCCCTGGAGAAGTATAAGCACTTACGGGAACACGGGCGGCTCAATGGCGGTCTTGATGACTCCGGCGTAGACAGCCAGGATGGAGGAGATGACGCAGGCCAGAAAGACCAGTGCCAGCTTGTTGACATACTTCACACCCACAAACACCACTATCGCCATGAAGGTGAGCACCAGGGAGCCATAGACTCGCATGTTGTTCAGCATAGCTGCCTCTGCATCCGGGCCCTCCAAACCCTCCATCTTAAAGATAGCTGCCTGTGGTACTATATAGATCTGAGAGAGAGAGAGAGAGAGAGAGAGGGTCAGAGATACAGTGTAAGACGTAAGGGCCCTGACACACCAAGCCAAGTATAGGTCTTTGATGGTGACTGTTTCAGCCAATTGAACAAGTTGGGTCAGCATCGAGTTCTGTATCAGTGCAGGAGGAGAAAACCAAATAAGGGCAACAGAAGCAAACAACACTCTCTGGAACTTGGATACGTCACGTCCTAAATACGTCACTGACGCAAGCGGCAGCCTAAACGAAGATCTACGTCAGGGCTCTTTACTGAAGAAACCACTCTAGAGGTGCAACATATGAAGGCTAATATATATTAATGCAGATAAAATAATTTAGCAAAACATGACATGTCTCTTACAAGCCTCTGAGGCTGTGTTTAAACTAGAGGGCCAATAAACACTCACGTGCAATGCTGTTAACTTTAACATACCATTAGAATCCCATAGGGGCACTAGCAGAAATCAGCATTATAGTAGAGGTGTGTATTTTTCTCGGTTTTGGAGTGTGTTTTAGGGCCCTATTTTGCACTGGCGGAAAGTGCGACACAAAGTGGTTTCACTAGTTTCATACCAGTACGTTCCTCATTTTCACACCATGCGCACATGTTTTCAAAATAACAAACGCACATTGTTGGAACATTGCTATTTTAAGACAGCAAAATGACACTGCACTTCTAACCAACAAAAACCAAGTTTAAAGTCAGAGGCATTTTATTAAATGATATTTAAGTGGCAAGTTTTAGTAACGTGTGAGTTTACAGTGCTTGTTATTGACACAGGTACACACTTGAAGAGCACTATTTTTTTATTTTATTTTATTTTATTTCTATACATTTTCTATTAGAGTGCAACTGGTTCTTCCACGTAATCATACTATTTAATGAAACACCAAAAGAGTAAGTAAACAATAAACTGCCATAAAAAAATAATTCAAGTTTTAGAATTATGTACTGATGATGATCTTTTCAACCAACTGACACACATGGGTATTTAAAACACACCAGGTGGAGGGTGTTCCGCAGAACATTTTGCAAAAAGTGTAGGAAAGAGGTAAATATAACTATAGAGGCAGCGATATACAGCCTCTCATCAATACCTAATTCTGATAATGAACTTGCATGGTTTTCTGATCTTGATTCTGATTTATTCTTTACTTTCTTTTTTTGGTGTTCATTAAACAATACGATTTTGTGAAAGGACCAGTTGCACCAGCTGGTCCATTTTCTCAGCCAAAAACTGAACTGGTTTACCAGGTAAACACTCCGTTATAATAGCAATCTGCCACAGCCTTTTAAAGTTGAGGTGACAAGCCGTTCTGATTGGTTTATTGCATGTTACGCCCATAACACACCTCTGAACAATTAAGAGAGTTAGGACAATGGGGCAGCTGGTGGCCTAGTGGTTAGGGCATTCGCCTTGCGATCAGGAAGTCGTGGGTTCGATTCCCAAGACCGCTAGGCACCTCTGAGGTACCCTTGAGCAAGGTGCCGTCCCCACACACTGCTCCCCGGGCGCCGTGTTCCTGGCTGCCCGCTGCTTCACTTGGTGAATGGGCTAAATGCAGAGGAAGAATTTCGTGCTGTTCACACTGTGTGCTGTGGTGTGTTCACGTATGACCAAAATGATCACTATCACTTTAAATGTTTTTGTGCCTTGCGCACCCATAAATGTTAGTTGTGCTTTGCACTTTATGATTTGCTTCAAAATAGGGCCCTTGACGTTTGTAGCCTGGACTGAAGGCCTGGTTCTAAAAGTCATGGGTTGACACTGAATAAATGTAATACTCAAGGGTAACGTAGCAAGCGAAAAACTGAGAGAGAAGAAAGGGAAAAATCTCCAGAGAGCTAAAACATTAGAGAGCGAGGAGGCGTACTTCTAGTCATTCTCTCCTGATGAATGACCAGCATGGAATTCTGTTCAGTTCTGTTCCATCGGTGCTAATTGAACCAGCCGAGCGTGGAATTAAACGCCCAAATTACTTACCATTAAGCCACATTAGACGCCTTTCTAAAAACACACTTAATATATCTGAATGGTCGCAGGCCGAACTTTATGGCCTCCTTCCAAATTTAGCAGTGCTACTTTTATTGTAGTGAGCCTTGAATATCGCATAGTTGGTTAAACTCATTTATACTTTAACCCCAAGAACTTTGATGGAAATGAATTACTGGAAAAGGAATACGCTTTTATGATTTAATGAGCACACATGCACACACACACACACACACACACACATGCATGCATACACGCCTGGATGGCTAGTTGTCATGGTGACCTATTCATCATATCATATCTCCCAGGGTTACGATTCAAGTATAATCTCCGTGCTCTTCTCCACTCTTTTAAATAGCCCTCTTTGTGTCTCTTTCGACAACCGGATAAAACTCCTATTTGAATCGAGGCCCGTCTCCCAGTACCGTGAAAGATTTCCATTTGACAGCACTGGCTAAGCCGCCATTCTCCCAGAGGACGGAATTAACCTAGAAGCTGGATCGACACCAGCCTGTTCCGAGGGCCACTGACGAACACGTGTGTTCAGGCTGCGTGTGTGTAACCGTGTTACAGCTCAAAGAGCCCAGAGATTCCATCCGCCTCTCCGTTCACTAACGTAGCGTCCACATAACTTCTCTTTCATGAAGACAACGAAAGAGAGAAAACGAGAGAAATCACAACTTGAAAGAGACAAGAGGGAGAGGATATGTGAAGCGAATAGAACGGAGCCGACAGAGGCACGAAAAAAACACACAGGAAAGGAAATGAGACCAGGAGAGAGGGAATGAGAGGTAGCTGAAGGAAAAGAGCACAGAAAGACAAGAGGGAGAAAGCACTAAAAAAAGAATCTGGAGATAACAAAGGAACCGAAAGGACGAGTCACATATTATAGCTCTTGGAACCTTGTATCTCAAATTTTTATACATAATTTTAAAAGGCCAGCTGTATTTTACACTTTGAAGAAAGTTCATGATGTATGGACCAGTAGAAAGATCCAAAGTCACTCATAATAAAATTCCATTAACTTACACTGAAAGTTGATATGAGGTGATACTTCATACAATAATCTGTGCAATAATCTGTGCAATAACCTGCTGCTACTCAGATGTGCAATTTATTGTGTGCTAAATCATCATCATGTGCAATATCTTTATTATGTGCAATAGTCTTATCATGTGCAATGTCACTGTTATGTGCATTAACAGAGTCTGTATAGAGAACAACTCCAAACCGCTATTTGTGTCAACTAGTAAACTACTTCAGCAATAATTGTATGTATATATATATATTTCTGGCCACAGCATTTTTTGTGTATACAGCAGAGTGTATTTGTATTTAGTACAGAGTATTTTCAGAATATTTTCAGGAGACTTTTATTTTGACTTTGATTTTATACTGTCCTCGTCTTTGTGTCTCTGTGTGTCTGTGCAGCTGTTGCATAAGCAGTTTCCTCTGGGATCAATGAAGTTTTCTGATTCTGATTCGGATAGTGGTCACGTTCTCTTACCAGCAAGATTTCGATGCAGCCCAGGATGTACATGGCCCCAGCAAAGGTGGTTCCCAAGTAAAAACAGATCCCCACAGCACCACCAAACTCAGGGCCAAGGGAGCGGGATATCATGTAGTAGGAGCCTCCAGCTGTTAAAAACACAAACACAAATGCACACAGGTCAGTTGCGCTGGTGAGGCCATTCCCTCAAACATGCTACAAGTGACCTCGTGAAACTATGGCACGGCCCACAATCACAACTCTCATGTCTGTTGTTTAGTCCCAGTGAGGGTCCATTCACAGCATGGACATAAGTACTAGGGGAATAACAGCGGCCTATTGGTGACTGACAAAGAGCGGGGAACCGAAGCCAGCAATTAGCCCTCACTCCTGCTCTCCTCCAATCAGGAGGTGAGGCTGAGGCTGTGATTAGAATAGGGCTCAATGCTAGAATCATGAATGCATAAATATAGCCTTGAGGGTATTGCTGTCTGGACATCAGCGAGAGTTATGGTTGCCAAGGCTACTGGAGCTACACGCGAGCACAGGGAGAGAGGAGGGCGTCTCTTACCTGGTACAACTCCATTGGTGGCAATGGCACTCATCGAGATTGCAGTCAACATGGTCTAAGTGGACAAAAAGAGAGAGCAGAAATGCACTTGATTAGAGAAAATGGAAATATAGGTCAGTGTAGGCTTGGTGGCCACTTTCTTAGAAACACTTATGTTGTAGTTCGTCCTTGCAGCTAAAGGCTGTCTGTTCTGTTTCCTCCAGTCTTTCACTGGTGGTCAGTTTCTGAGCCACTCTTGGCTGGATAATTTTGTCAACCTGTTGAAACTTATGCGTAAAAACCCCAGCATCGCTATCGTTCCCTTTACAATCGTACCAGCACCACAGACTACCATGCCAAAGTCACTGTTCTGAAAATGGTTTGCCACCCAAATAATATCTGGTCAACAACTGTGGTCAGACATTGAACCATCATGAATGGAAAAGAGAAAGATGATAAACTGTGAATGAAAACAGTTTGTACAGTATGCACATTTATAATAAGTGGAAGTGTGAAGTGTCCATTTGTCATGTGTGAACACACAACAGCACGGCACACAGCATGGAATTGTTCTCTGCATTTAACCCATACACCAAGTGAAACAGTGGGTAGCCAGCGAAGCAGTGCCCGGGGAGCAGTGCGTGGGGACGGTACCTTGCTCAAGGAGTCCCTCAGTGGTGCCACTGACAGTCCTGGGATTCAAACCCACAGCCTTCCGATCACAGGGGCAACTCTCTAACTGCCAGGCCAACAGCCGCCCCATAGTAGCACACCTATACGTATTAAAGGGGAATTCCACCATTTTTTTTTTATTTCTGCATAGTTAAATCTTCAAGATAAAATATCTTCAATTGCAGAAAACTTGAAAAATTGGTGGAATTCCCCTTTAAGTCACTCAGAGTAGTCCTCCCTACTTAATCAGAATCGTTTGCATTGATGATAGAATCCAGACGTCAAAAGAGTTTCTAAAAGCTCCCTTGAAGAAACTTATGATACTAAATAGTTACAAATAAACTGCCTAATGCCTAAAATATCATTTTACAATAGTTTACAGATAAATATTTGGTCTAAAATGTATTTTCTGCTATTTAATCTTGACTACCTTTACTTTGCAACATAATTTAAACATATATTTTTAAATCAGTTCATTTGTCTCAGCCCTCTCTACTAAGTCTTCTGGTCTCAATCAAAAAATCAAATTGAGCTCATGACTTTGCCTTTAAAGCTCCAGAGATTGTGAAAGTGGCAGTGGAGGCTCCTGTCCCATCCCGGGATGCTGACAACACTGACTGCATATGAGGTGGTGAGTAGAAATGTGCATGAGTCTGCCGGGGCTGTGGAGTGTGAGGTGAGAACAGGGACAGAGAAGCATTAAGGCTCAGCTCAACAGACTTCACACTCTCTCTCCCCATCTGCACTGTAGGTAGAGAGAAAGGGAGCTGTTGACTGGTGAGCGAGAGAGAGAGAGAGAGAGAGAGACAGAGAGAGAGAGAGAAAGAGAAAGAGAAACAGAGAGAGGAGAAATATTCAGCATTTCTCTGACAGCCTGATTGCATTTATGACACTGTTTTGACAGAGTCCTGCAGAGATAAAGACAGAGAGACATAGAGAGATGCTGAATATTTCTCCTCTCTCTCTCTCTCTCTCTCTCTCTCTCTCTGTCTCTCTCTCTCTCTCTCTTTCTCTCTGACAGTCTGAATGCGTTAAGAGAGTGGCATTTAGCCAGACTATTCAGGTGTCCATGTCAGAGATATAGAGGCCTCATTCAGTAGACCAGATCCCCAAATACTAACCCTTGCAGTATCAGTAGTAGTATGTGATGCTACTCAACAAACACACTATGTCCAAAAGTCGGTAGACACCTGGTCATCCAACGTTTAAGGGTATTAATAGGGAGTTTTCCCCCATTCTTTCCGAACTAAAAGCCTCTGCTATTCTGAGAAGGATTAACAATAGATGTGAGGATTTCAACTCAATTTATTTTTATTTATTGAATTGAAATCCTATTGTACTGCATTCATCCATGACACTGAAGTCAGGTACTGATGTTGGATGCCCTTCAAGCTGATGATCAAGGCTCATGAGTGGCTGCACCAATAAATCTTCAAAGAATCTTTTGGAACTTTTATATTCAAAGGGTTCATATTCTACTTTTTTCTTTATTTTATTTTTTCTCACTTACCACTTTAATGTAGTTTTATGTAGCAAAAACAGGCATATTTAAACATTACATGAGTATTTTTGAGCATGCCTTTCTCTCTTACAATAATTTGTTACTGTGCCTTTAAGACTATGGTCGTTGTTCTGATTGGCTGCCCTGAATGGCGCATCACTCGAAAACCAGACCAAAACGGACACATTAATAACCTCAAAAAAAGAAGAAGAAAAAAAAAAACATTAATAACCTGAAAATGAGTGGGCATGGCTAAACCGCTGTAGGCTATATTCAAGTGGTGCGCTTTAATATGCTGGTTTTTGTGACACCACACAAACAATAGATTTAACATTTCAGCTTAGTTTCCATGTATGGATAGAATGCTGTGAGGAACGACTGGTATGTTGTAAAACTTATTATTTTATGTTAAAAAGTGAGGAAAATTCAGTTTTCCATGATATGGGAAAAGTGTGAAAGAGTAGTGGGTGCACTACTCTTCAAGTATTTTATGCCTGCCTTATGATTACCCAATAAGGAAAATTAAATTAATGAGTTGTTCTGCCTTTGTGTATGTGTGTGTGCTACCTAAGTTCGGCAGTGTGCAGTGACTAGCGTTTCGTATATTAGACTGTAATCAGGCATAATGGGCACAAGTCTCTCTCTCTAAGGAGCTCTGATAAGACACTCATTGTTTAAGTGCTTTATCTGATAAAGCCCAGCCCGGGACCCAAGCGAGTGCTAGCCCACTTTCGCCAGATTACAACTAATACACACTCAATAATGCATACACTGCAATGCTTATTATCATCACATCAACCCATATGCTAATAACACGAAAAATATAGCCCGTGATTGGCTAGGAAGAGGTTTTAGCAGCTGGTTCCCGAAATCTGCCAATCAAGCCATCTGTTTCCAATTGGGAGCCAGTATTATTGCAGCATTAGTTACATCAAACCATTTTGAGAGGCTTATGAGCAAACAGAATGATAATGAGGATATAGAGGGTGTGTCATAATAAACCCAAATATGCTCCACAGTCCAAACCAGGATTCAGCGATGATGGTCTGTACCATAGACCAACCAACGGTGGCCGACCTCGGCGGTCTGTGGTGAACGAGTCTAACAGCAGGCCTCATTCATAAACCCTCCAGATCAAACTCTCCACACACACATGTGGCCCTCTCCACTAATTCAAGGTGTGCTCTGCTCGGTTGTTACTTAGCAACAGAGCATCAGGCACATTCGTCCCGTGGCGAATGCATGTTTTCACAATCATATGACACATCAGAAACAGAATTCAATCTAGCGCCGCTGCCGAGCCAAAGGGTACAGACACGATGGACTCATTTATGCTCTGTAATTGGGTAGAGAAGCGGTTGCACAAATAAACCAGGAAAAAAAAGTTAAAAGCCCTATTTGAAGGCAGGATGGTCAGCAAGTGTCTGCTTGCTATTGTATGTTAAAAAGATTGTAGCATTTCTCCAAAGTCCAAAGCAGCAACCTCACTTCCTTTTCCAAAAAATCTCCATCAAGACTTTAGGCCTTCAGTCAGTGTTGGTGCCAGGGAAGGGTAACTCCACCTACTTTTTAAAATTTCTGCATAGTTGAATTGTTAAGAGGTAAACAAGTCTTTCAGATGGGGTTGCGAAATGCACAGTTCTCAGAATTGTTCACAGTGATAGGAACCAGACATCTGTGCTTTGATTTGCTTTCCAATGTACTCATGTCCCCGACTCCTCATGTCACGTCAGGGCACAAAGCTTAGAGGGTGAAGGCTAGCATGTGCTTTCTCCCAGACACTTGAAATGCCACTGCAAACTGCCGCTTACACAATGTCATTGGACAGCAATGTCAGTGGAGGAGAATGCTGACTGCCAATTCTGTTACAAAAGCTAACAGACAACCACACTGCCTAGGATCACACTGTGTGATTGGAAAATGAGAGAGAGCAAGGCCAACTGTGCTGTATTGGACTCTCAGCATTGTAAGTGATTCAGCTTGTGATCTCCCAACGATCGGGGTCAATGTTTAGATGGATACACCACTCAGGAGCCTTGAAAACTTCTTTTTTTAGATTGATCACAATTTTATTATCAACATTACATTTAAAAACTTAGAAGACAGGCTTAAGTTCCTTTTGGATAATAAATAAAATTGCTATATTTGCTATATCGTTGCAAGCTCTGATTCCCATCACCACTATAAAGAAATCAGTCTGCAAATTTCTCTACAGCTCTTTCATCTCAAACTACTCTCAGTGACACCTGTGACAACCTCTGAATTATGTAGAAATTCTAGTGTAGGTCCCCTTTAATGGCCCAAATCGTGATTTTTTTAGACTGATCACAATTTTATCATTATCAGCTTTACATATAAAAACTAATATATAAAATAAAAAGGACAGGTGTAGGTTCATTCGGGATTGTAAATAAAATGGCTGTATTTGCTATATCATTGCAAACTCTAGTTCCTATTGCCACAGAGTCTGTACATTTCTCTAGGAACTGTTTTATCTCAAACCAATTTGAATGACATCTCTGAATTGTGCAGAAATTCTGAAAACAGTGTAGTTCCCTTTAAAGGCCCAAACAGTGACTGAAGACCTGAAGAATAACCCTTTAACCGTTTCTGATCCAACACCTTACCAGGGGTACAAGTCTAGTTAAGTCAAGTTTATTTATACAGCCATTTCCACAGTAGAGGTGGAAAGAAAAGCCCCAAGTGAATGTGCATACGTGTCCACTTTGGTCATAGTAAAATGGGTCAGTGTGTGGAACTGGAGCTTTCTGTTCACTACCATGTTTTCTATTTTTAAGCGTGTGCTACCTTTACTGTTGGATGCACTTCAATAATTTCCAAGTGAGCTTTTTTCGTCTCTGCACTGGAAGGATAATAATGTTTCTCTCTAAGCAGAAACATCACTTCCATTTCCACAAAGACACCCATCAGAAGAGAGGTGGTAATTTATAGAATGTTTTGTGCCCATTATGGTTTGGACCACAAATAATGTTTCAGGCTGACTAAGGCTGCTGAATCTCTTGGTACAGCGCCGTTTTATTCTGCCATCTATAAAAGGATCTGTGGTCTCTTTGCCTTTCCATCTGTTGCTATGAGAGACATGCTATGATGAGACTGCCTCAGCTGCCCATGTGCAAGTAGCCTTGCTGCACAGCACACACAGCTCATGCAAAAGCGTGTACAGACAGGAATGAGGCGACGGGATGCCTCGCCCTGGTCTGGACTGGTGTGGACAGAAGATGGACTCAGACCCACACACCAGTATACACTACCAGTCAAAAGTTTGGACACACCTTCTCATTCAACGTTTTTTCTTTGTTTTTATTATTTTATACATTGTAGATCAATATTGAAAATAAACAAAATGATGAAGGAACTGTTAATGATGGACTGTTGTTTTTTTTTACTTAGTTAAGTGGTTCTTGCCATAATGTGGAGTAGAACCGTAGTCGAATAGGAGTACAAGTCAACAGGTGAGTCCAAACTTTTGACTTGTGGTGTATGTATATGAATACACACACATTCACATAGACGCGCTGCCTTGAAAAGTCAGACATGATCGAAGGCCTCAGAGCAGGCTGTCAATCCCGGTCTAGCATATTTCATAGTTTTTGGTCTCATTCAGTGATGCAGCCTCTCTGAGCTGCCCCCCCTGTGGTGTAGATGATGGTAAGAACATCTTTAACTTACAGAACACTCAAGCAGTGATGCAAAGAGACTTATGATGCACAGCAACAAATGTGTCAAAAGGAAGAAGTAACAACATTGCCGAGATACAATAATATAGTGACAATGTGTTGGGGGTGAACAAATGGAATCAGCTGAGATGTAAATAATGATGTAAATAATGACACTGCTCCTACACCTACATTCATACTGAAATGTCAGAGCAAATTTATGCATGACTCATTGTGCTCATTTTTTGTTTAAAGTGCCAGGTTGGCCTGTTAAACTATTCATATTAAATGTTACATGAAAATAACATTATTTAAAATATATAAAAAATGAAGAAAATCAACTAAAAAACTGATATATTAGCAACTGACCATATAATAAATATACAATAAAATAATATTAGACAATCGGCCATAACAGCATTCACATTAGAAGGTTAAGGTTAGAAGGTAATAATAATAATAATAATAATAATAATAATAATCATAATAATAATAATAATAATAATAATAATAATAAATCATTTCATAAATAAAAATGCAGAGAAAAGGAAACAGGAAGTTGAAACACATTAAAATTAAGTTTTAAATAATAAAATAAATGAATTGAGTTGGGTGTGTCTGAGAAGTAAGCAACACACACACACACACACACACACACAACACAAACTCCTCAGTCCCACATCACCTGGGGTCTTTAACAAAGCATCTCTGGTCACCTGAATTACAATGAAGACATTTTGCCAAAGTGAAAGAGAAGGAGAGAGAGGAGAGAGAGAGAGAGAGAGAGAGAGAGAGAGAGAGAGAGAGAGAGAAATCGACGTAAATGCTTTCTATAGACCTAAAACAGACATTATTGAATCTCGCCACACTGGGCTCCTCCAGGGATCGGGCCATTTTGCTCAGGCCTTGATCTCGGCAGTTGGCAGGCAGTGGGCATCTGGAGAAAAGAGCCTCAGGAACGCAGTCAGACTCTTAAACAGCCTCTTAAAGCCCAACAAAGCACACACCCCGGCAAGCCCTCTGGGTAATCAGAACCGAGAGTGAAAAATCCATAAACCCTGGTCATTACCAAATGCATCCGTACACAAGACTTTTCTTTAATTGATTCTTATATTTCTTTTCATTAGCGTCTTTATTAGTGTGTTATTTTATTTCAATAATGCCTTGACAGTTTTAATTATTTGTATAGCATTTTTCCTGCTCATTCTGCACATTAAAATAAATGATGGCCGCAGTTTCCCAGATTCTTACACCGATCCGTACATTATAATGCCTTTTGCTCTACTGCCTCGTTGTGCAATGTGGAAGGTTCTTCCACTTTGCCACTGGGGAAAAATAGGAACATCCTGACACAAATTGTCCTATTTAAATTAGGGGCTCAAAAATAAACAGCACGTTGCTGAGAATAGTCATCTGTAAAACTGGACTTGCAAAGAAAATTCAAATGAAATGGGGTCTATTTTTGCCTCTCTGACTAGAAACTTGGCATAGTCCAGCTACAAATATAATTTTTTTACATTCTGCTATTCTATTATTTGCAAGTGGCGCAGATTGTCTGAAATGAACCAGCTTGTGGACGTGTTTTTTTTTCCAGTTTTTCCATTTGTGAGGTCCATCACGAATAAGAAAAGTCTTTATTGCTTACAAACAACAAAATAATATTAAAGGGCCAATGTTTATTACAGAGCCAATATCATTATACATTTTTTGCATTCTGAAATGAGAAAGTGAACTCTATTACAGCTTCAGTGCATTAATTTACCAATCCCTAAATGGAACCTGTGTTGCAAAGCGAGGCCGTTTTGAATTCCCTGACACTGTGATGTCACAGAAAACAGCACACTTTAGAGTGTTTCAGCCTATACTTCTGGATGAGGCACAATACTGAGCAGTCAAAAAGGACAGAGCTCATTTACGTAAATTAGTCTTAAAGGCACATTAAGGTTCATTCTAAGACATAGTGAGGAATTAGCGTAAAAATGACATGTTTCGTTGTCAGATATGTGCCCTTTAAATGACTGGTAGATGATGTTACAGAAGAACTACTGTGACAGTAGGAGAGCACATGAAGAACTGGTCTCAGACTGGACAGTTCTACAGATGTCCACTAGCCTGGTAGCAAAGCCCCCCTTTTAACATTAGTCATACATGAAGATTTGTGCAGTGACCCAGTAGCTTAGTCTATGTTTAGCAGCTTGCTAGCCATAGGGGAGCCCAGTGGAGATGGGCTTTTAGAGGGTGTGCTTGCTTGAAAGCATTCAGATGCTTCCTAAATGCAAAGCGCATGCCTGTGGATGTGCATGTGCATGTGGACGCTGCCGCATGAAGTCTCTGGTTAGTTGCGTCAGCTCGAATGCATGATGAAGTTCAGACCTCAGGCCTAGGATGCCTGTGACTGGGGAATATCGTAAAGGAAGGAAAGCAGGGATCTCGGGGGCTGTAACATTTCTACGTTTCTATAAGCAGCTTAAAAGTCACTGTGTAGGACTTCAGCAGTGGCGGCACATCTTTTATTCAGCCAGAATGTGTCGGAATCTACGGGAGTGAGTGACAGAGCAGTTAATACTACGTGGGTTACAGAGAGAGAGAGAGAGGGAGAGAGAGAGGGAGAGAGAGAGAGAGAAGCGTGACTCAGTTTGCTATATAGCTGTATTAAAAAAAAGCTTCTCCACAGGTGCAGAGGAACATAGGTTAGACTCACACACACACACACACACACACACACACACACACACACACATATATATATATATACACACACACACACACACACAC
>JBBPCZ010000115.1:23532534-23560863 GCA_037974445.1 Brycinus macrolepidotus | reverse complement strand
ACACACACACACACACACACACACACACGTACACACACACGCATGCACACAAGCATGCACACACACACACACACACACACACACACATACAGGAGCCTGAAGTAACAGGAGATGGCACACACAAAAACAAGAGTTTTAATTTAATTACCCTGACATAAATAAAAAAGGACCCCGCATCGTCTGTCATTAAATTCAATATCTACCATGCAGACACATCCAAGTGGCTTAACTTGATTTTGGCTGGGAGGATTCATTCTGTAATTAATGTAATCTAATATAATGTGTGTGTGAAATGGTGTTTGAGCAGGTATAACTCAATAAAGTTTTATTATTAAGTGACATTGGAACTGGATCTAAAACAGAAAGCCATGCATCCCTTTCTTTTCAATGAGAGAATTAAAACTGTTTTTTTAGGTGGATTATATTCGAGCCTTTTCTTTCTCTGTCGTCCACAGTTGCACTGCTCCAAAGCCTCTTCAAGTCAATGCCCACAGGTACATATAGTTCAATAATGCAGTCTGTAAGCAGGACTGGGGCTTTGCCAGTCAAAATCATGTCATTCTTAGCTAAAATAAAGAATACCTACCATATAAATGACTGTGAATAACAAATGAATTGTCTTTTTTTCCGTATTTTCGGCAATTATTACAACTCAAGTCAAAAGGGGTCTCATTGGGTGATAAGCAATCTTGCTTCCCTGCTCTGCTATAACATGACATGATACAACATTGTTAAATATGTGAACACACACACATACGTGTCTACAGCCGTGTCTACAGCTGTGACTGTGACAAAATAATCATCTTAAATAACTGACATCATTTCAAATAACTGTGAATAGTGGGATTATATAATAAGTATGACAGGCCTAGGTGGGTACAGATGAAGTGGATTACCATTTACCTGTTACAAAATAGAATCTGTGTCCTAATCCAAATATTACTACTGTATATTACTTGCTGCATCTCTGGCATGTTGCACTTTTAAAAATGATAAGCAAACATTCGTTTTTCTCAACCCAGCAGCAGTCTGGTTGTCTGTAGAGCTGATCCCTGATGTCCCTGATGTGCCATTAAGAGACACTGAGACCAGAAAGATTTTAGACCTGGGTTCAACTTGCTATACCAAAGATCAGGGAGATGCATCCTGAGCTAGCCTGCGGCGATAAAAAGCAGAGAAAACGTCATCTGTCTCTGTCAGCCTACCCTGTATGCTAATGCCTAGCGTTCCTCGCCTGGTGTCTGAGGTATGCTAATTAGATTTAGCATCTGTGCCCTTCAGTGTGTGGGTAGAGGGTGTTCTTCACTGCCGCGACTTCAAAAAAACCTCCCCTACTGTCTTGATGATTAGGAAGTTTCTGACAGACAGCGAGTGACGTTAGTATGTAATTGGCTGACATTTGGCTTAGCAATTAATCGAGTGAGAATTTGCATATAGGAGGTGGTCATTCAGGTGTCACACTGATGGGAGTGTTCTGTGTGTCTGTTACAGTCTGCAGCTTTGGATTATGATGATGACCAGCCAACCCCGGCTCTTGTTAACAGCGCTGCTATTCTGGTCCAGCACGGTCTGCAGTGACCCCAGAGTCAGTCTGAGAAATAATCCACCAAAAGCACTTTCTCCCTCACAATGGAAAAGTGAGAGCTTTTCAACAAGGACCCACTCTGGCCATCCCACTGCTCTCTCCCATTCCTCTACAATTAGGAACACAGGAATGCCATTATATTGAAAGGCCCAAGAGGCAGCAGGGTAATAACAACAGGAGTGGCCCGTTTGTGTCCATGCCCATTGTATCAGCTCTTTGTTCGTAATGGAATAGTGTTGTAGCCACAGAAACAGAGGTTGAGAAAGAGTCAGGGTCAGGCTGTAATAACGAGCATCCAATTAGAGGTGTGCTGGAAGTGTGGCATCTACATATCAGCGCAGTATTGCACTGGTGACATACTAACACTAACCATTTACTAACAGCAGGAGCCAGTCTGGGCAGTAACAGTGCCGCTAACAAGAGCAGGTTCTGACGGAGCAATCTGATTGCTTGAGAAGAGTTCTTGCTGTGCTGCTATTTGTGATAAGAACATCTTTTTGTCCTAGTAACTGTATCACTCCACTGAGCACCTAGAAATTAACCATTACTAATTTTCTACTTGATAATGAACAAAAACTGAGAAATGAATTTATTAGATGACCTCTTCGTTTAGTGTGATTCTGAAGAAGAGCGTGACAGCAGGCCAACATCAAACAACATGGGCTGTGAAATGCTTTGTGGACTGGCTGCAGAACAACCACATTCATGTTAATCTGGCAATTTTTAAAAAAGCTGAGCCAAAATTGGTATTAGGTTAGTTTTAAGCCTCTATTCGTAATGCAAAATTCTACTTTTTTCCAGAAATAATATTATCATTGCTTTTTTAACAATACTAAAGGTAGTATAAATATTAAGCTGATATTAAATGTATTAACTGTATCTGATACAATGCATGAGGCTTCTTTGCTTTTCTTTTTTTCCCTTAGCTGTGAACCGGTCACAAGCATGAGCCGATGAGTCTCTATTGCTTAAGTAGTGCGGCCTACATAACAACATGACATTAGTTTAGTCTGCATAACAACATATGAAAGCAGACACCTGCATAAAAATACGGCACAGCACATCCATCTAAACTGTAAAAGAGACAATATGACCTTTGCATGTGACTAAATATGCAAAGCATCCATATATATATTCATGCTACTGTGAATATAAAACATTGCATTACACCATCAGCTGCCTTTTTGTGTTATCTCACTTTTCTGATTTTATTTTATTTTTCCTCCTGCAAATGCTTGGTGCAGAGAACACAGAGGTGAAATTCTACCACCACTGTTTTGCTATTCTGAAGTACTTAATATGGATACATGCTCGAAGACTGAACATGGCAAGCAGAAAATGAAGATGTGAACCTGGACTACAATGATCTGAGCACGAGTTTCACGAAAACAGTAGGTAATTTGGCCTGTAATTTTCTCAAGCGAGGAGGGGGAAAAACACCTACATGGCTGATGCGGACAGAATAAAATCACAGAGTAGCACTTGTGAAAGAACAAATTACCCCAGGACCTGGTGTAAATTTTATCTCGCTCCAATAGGCTTTATGAGGAATGGACTGGAAAAACATTCTTCGATACTCTACCTCTAACATATGGTTAGGGATAAACAAGTAAAATTTCATTATTGTACTCTAGAGGCTGACATTTTCCAGTCTGACTGTAGAGAAAAGCTGATTTAAAATAAAAAAAAAAGTTTTAAACAGCTTACTGAAATTGATCAACTTGAGAAAATACAGTTAGAAATGAGTTTATGTGAAGTAATTAAACAATAAATATATTTTGGCTGAATTTTAATTTTTCTACATATTTTGATTGCAGTTTCAGAGAACATGCTATAGGACCAGATGGGACCAGATTATTTCTGCCTGTTGTGTCTACCCTGCCTTTAGAGTGCAAAAGCTAGTATCTTATTCTGACTAATCAGATATACCAGAACAAAAGCATTTCCACTCGTTGCCATTCAAAGACGAAGAAGCAAATTGCTTCAAAATTCGAATAGGCCTCTGTTAACAGTTTCCTCTAGGATTCTTCAAGCAACATCGTCCCATTTGGCACCTTTAGCGGGGACCAGCTAGCCAAAAAGCCGCACTCTGTCACCATGCTGGCTGAAACGAGTTCTCATTATGAAACTGGCGGTGTATCAGGCAGGTGAGAATGTCTGAATCAACAGCATTTGGCAGAAGTCACTCTTTCTCAGAAGATATCTGGGGAATAGAGGTCATCATCATCATCATCGTGACTCACATTCAATTTACGTTTCTAGTATCTGTAGCAGGTGTGTAATCAAGTCTCTCTGCGTGTACGACTGTTTGAGTGTGTGTGTGTGTGTGTGTGTGTGTGTGTGTGTGTATACGTGTGTGTGTGTACATGAGCACACGCGCAGGCATGTGTGATTATGATTTCCCCCAGGGTGCTCCCGAGCTGCAAGAGACTCAGGTACTGCTGTGGCACAGAGCAACGGCAGATGCCTAGCAGCACCCCTTGGGATAGCTGTTGGAGGACCCCGGCTGTGTGGGATCAGGTGTCTCAGCCCCACTGCTGCTATTGCCAGCTGCTCGGCCTCTCGAGCCCTCGTGCCCACCCTGCCTCGGACACCCCGCCACCCAGGCCGCCTCGGACCACCTGCCCAGCTGTAGGGGCCAGATGTGCCGGATGTGGTTAGCACAGGATTCAGCTACATGGTGACACCGCAGTTTTTTACCCTAATCACTGCTTTAAAGCATGAAAGCCCATTAGGAGGGAAAATGAGATCTAGCAAGTTATGTAAAAAGCCTGAATATGACCCCCTTATTAGTAGTAGTTCATGACTGGATATTGTTTTGTATTGCAGTAAGAGAAATACACAGCGTTTAGAAGAGCTGTGAGTTAATAAAGCAAACCAATTTAGAAATACAGCAAAGTATTTCAAAAACACTTGCTTTACACTGACTGAGCAGCATTAACAAGAAAATGTCACACCGCAAAACAACTCGCTACGGCTTTCTGCACGCAGCATCTGAGACACCGAACCTGCCACATTTCCTCAAAAACTGTATTCAGTCTGTCACAAATATCAGGTCGTGTTTTGCGCTTATTTACTGGAGCACAATAATGCCATTAGTCATAAATGAGCTGAACCACGCGGGGAGATAAGACAGCATCATTAGTGCCGGGCCCTCCACAAAGCTATCCCTTTTGTCACTAAAGTGAGAGAGGAATCTGACGATCTTGTATTCAGCTATACCTCTCTAACTTTGAGGCTATGAGAGTAAAGAATCCAATTTAGTCAAAGTGAATTCCCACCCATAGCTAGGACTCATTGGACTGTTAAAGACACTCAGAGGAGAACACTAACTGCCAATTCTCTTATGTGAGCTAACAGCCACCTGTGCTGGCAAACATCATGCTAAGTGATGGGTGGAGAGGGAGGGCCATCCCACCCACCCATAAAGGGTAAGGCCAAATCAAACCAATCCAAGTAGGAGTTTACTGTCATTTCAACCATCTACACAAGTACACAGCAAAACAAAATTCATTTCCATCTTCCTCCAGGACCATGGCGCAACATAAAACAACTGGTGGCCTGCTGATTAGGGAGTTGCCTGTGTGATCGGAGGGTTGTAGGTTCAAATTCCAGGACTAACAATGGGCTCACTGAGGTACCCTTGAGCAAGGCACTGTCCCCACACACTGCTTCCCAGGCGCTACTGCTTCATTTAGCTGAATGGGTTAAATGCAGAGGACTAAGCAATTTCCTCTGGGATGAGTAAAGTAAAAAAAAAACTGAACTACAAGTGTGGACAGGGCTACACAGAGTGCAGAAAGGAAAGTGCACACAATTCAATATTACAGGACAGGACAGTCGACAAAAAGCAGAATGTTCTTTTGGGCTCTCAGACATGAATTGCTGTGGCATTGCCTGGGGTTGAGTCTGTGATCTCAATACCATAGCCAATGCTTAGTTGATTGCGCCACTCTGGGAAACAACTATTTTAAGAAAGAAGGACACGGCAAGCCTGGCGCATGTGGGAGCTATGTGAAGTCTCTGGTTAGTTGCATAAGACTGAAGTTCAAACATCTGGCTTTAGGTACTTACAGCAGAAGAACATCCCAAAGGAAAGAAAGTGGGGTTCCTAGACATTTTTCTTGGTGGCTTAGCGTAATGTTTCTTCAAGCAATTAATTTGCCCATCAGGATATTTTTTTATTTAGCCAAATGTCTGTGAGTGACATAGCAGTTTATGGTATGTGGGCTGCAAAGGGAGTCTTTCAGATTTACCTACTGAATAAAGAGAAACACTACAACAAAACAAAAGCACCTACAGTACACATTTTTGAGAAAGGGTCAAATCAGGGTTGCCTAAAACTGTTCCTGATGAGCCCTCAAAGTGGACATATAACAGTGTATATGCAGATACTCCTCCAGACCTTATGGAGTTCATTCAGAGTGGTCAGTGAATGCAGACCAACTCTTATGTGCTAATGCACGATCGTCTTCTGAAAAACTGAGAAAACAGGAGAAAGGGAGGGATGAGGTGAAGACGAGGAGAGAAAAGGAGGGCTTAGAACACTCTTCTTTCGCTTGGCTGCTCGCCTCGAAGCTGACAGTATTAATGTGCTTCTGCTCAGGTGAGGTGAATTATTAAAGAGGAGAGCCGCAGTCAGGAAAAACGAAAAGGCCAGGCACGATCACTGTCAGACGCTGTACGGATTAATAAGTGTGTGGGGGTGTTTGTGCATTCCTGTGTGGTCAAGTGCTGCAAATGAATATAGCAGTAGCCAAAAGCCATGAGCAGTGTGTGCAGCAGGGAAGTTGACTAGAGATAGTAATTTTTGTGTGAGTGCGCGTGTGTGTATGTAGCGGACATTTTGGCCAGCGGTCCAGAAGGAGCATATGGTCCGAATAGATACCACATGTCACATCTCAGATGAAATCACTGACATTTGACTGCCTCCTGTAATAAAGGCTGCATTCGAATGGAAATCACTGACAATGAACATCTTTGACAGTGATCCTTAAAAAAACATAAAACCTTCTTAAATATTGTTTCAAATAGAGGTGGCAGAATACCACTGTTTCATGTTCGGTACTAATACTGAGTATCTTGAGTATCTGCTGATACCAATACTAATCTGATATCATCTCCTCTCTGGAGAGAATCAACTTGGACTCTCCCCCCTGGGACTGGCTTTCACCAGCTTAACCAAACACACCCATAGATCGTTAATGGACTCATTACCCCCATATACCCCACCTTGCCATTGCTACTTGAAGTCTGTTAATTCTGTTGTGTTAACAACCTCAGCTCTCCTCTTTGGAAACTGTCATAAGAGATGGTGGAATTCTCTAAAAGTTAAGGAAAAGTGATTCATTGCTTCCCTTCTTATCTCTTTAATGCAGGGTACACTGGTCATCCTTTACGAGAAAAAGGGGATTAAAACATCCCACAATTGTGTCACTTAAAGCAATGCACCATCCGAAAATTCACGTAAACAAGGATGAACTAAACCTCTTTATTAAGTTGCTGAAACTGTCTGTTTCTGGGTTTTTCTGTGGATGATGCTGACGGTTTGTTCAGATATGAAAGACTGGTCCTACTACACATCCAAGACAGCATGGTTAACGATCACGCAGTGCTTTTATTCAAGTGATTTTGTTGTTGGATACACAGATGCCAGGGCCAGGATACTTCAGACTGCTCCATACTGTGCTTCACCGAAACCTGGCGTAGGCTTCCCAGACTCATCAACGCACCAGGAGGGTTTCTCTCTACACCAAGCCGACCACACTGAGACTTCACACAAGCTGGAGGTGGAGGTGTGAGTTTCTGTGTGAACCACAGATGCACAGACACAACACTCAACATCTTACAGACCTGCTCTGTGGTGTTGGAGACACTCACCATTACATGCAGACCAATCTACTTGGCAAGAAACTTCTAACATACTAGTTGCTGTTTACATACTTTCTCAAGCAGCAGCTACAGAGGCAGCCCAGCAGCTCTTAGCCCACATTATGAAACTGGAAAACTCTTACCCAGACTGGTGGTGCTGCTACTGAAGGATTTTAGCCTCATTATCTTGAAGAAGACATTGCCAAGGTTTAAACTGCAGATTCATGTGCCCACCAGGTATGAGAAAATACAAAACATGTTAAAAACAATGACTAAAGTAGTAAAACCACAGGTCTCCTTAAGTAATGGGTCGATTAAAGGACTGCCTGGACAATACTGATTGGACTGTTATAATCTTAGTGAATATACTGATGTGGGAATGCCCCACATAGTCTAAGTCTGTATTTATACACTGGAACAATAAACCTTGGTTCAGAGGTGAGACAAAACAATTATGGAAAAATATACACAATGCCTTTAAGGGTGGAGGCAACATAAGGCTGCCAAATATGTTTTGAGAGAGCTGTCATAAGAGCTAAAGCTGACTACAAGTGCAAGTTAGAAAACAAACAGATATAAACAGTATAACTATAAATCTACTGTTTCAGTAGTCAGTGATGACCCCATGCTGTCTGACAATTTCAGGGAGCATGAAAACTATTTTCCGTTTTCTCAACAGCACTTACTGTAGAACCATAAAATTATTAGACGGCTCCTTAAATCTGCATTAGCTCTTTATGAACACATGAGCCCTCAACTACTACTGTATTTCGCTGTATGTTAAAAAACCTGACACTTTATTTTTCTCTTATTTTGGACTGAATCTTACATCCCTGGATTTATGGAATGTTTTACAGGTTGAGGGTTATATGTGATGTGTTATTATTTATATGCTATGCTGTGACTGATTGTTGCTCTGTCATGAGGACCCTGAGGCAAATTCCTCAGTGTGCTCACGATATATATCAGTTAATAAATAATACTGAGTCCTAAATCTTGAATCTTGGGGAAAAAAGACAAGATGCAGATCCTCATAGTAAGAAAACATGGGGCGAAGAATCTAAGACCTGCTTTTAGCGGACCTTCTTGTAATTTCAAAATTGTAATTTCATGACCTCAGACCCACGTCAATAACATCCACCACTGCATAATTATATAGACTAGTGTAAGTGCGGCCAGATTCTCTTTGCACCATCTTTTTCCTTGAATTCTCCTGCACATCTTTCCATGACCTCATTTTCCATCAAGGTCAAGGAAAATTGGTTAGGGGCATAATTGTGACTATTTAAGGAAATTTGTTATGATTTCTTTGTTGAAAAATTGAGGAAAAAAAGAAGAAAAAAAAATCCAGCCCCTAATACTACCCCATCACCACCTCCAATCCATCCCGATTTCTTCTTCAGCGTAAATATGCGCAAAGTGTAAAATTTCACAATAATCAGCACTATCAAGCTTGCAGCCAGAGCAACACGACATGACATTAATCACAGTGGGGAGACTTGCTGAATTTTAACGAGGAGCTTTAGACGGGTGGGGAGAAGGAGGAGAGGAAGACCTTCGCTCCAGGACACAGTGAAGCAGAACAAGATCGTTCCACCTTCAGTTTGATCCATTTTCCTCCTCCGTGGCTTGGCGTGTAAAGGGGAAAGGCAGGTTCGCCATATGCATTTTGATTTGGCTTTGGAAGTCGTTGTTGTCTCTAAACACGACTGAGTTTCTTTCTGACCTTGAACAGAACAGCGTTGATGTGTTGGAGGGGTTGAATGAAGATAAGCTAAGAGTTCTCAGTGATAAGTGAGATGTAAAACTGTTGCTAATGCAAACTGACTTCCAGCGTGTAAAAGACAGACCGCTAGATAGACTGATGAAGAGACAGACGGGCAGGCAGAATATGCCAGCAGTGCAAACAAAACACAACTGGAATTGTCCTTGCCTACCACAATAAGATGGACTATCCTAGTTTATTTCTTTTGTCTTCTTCTAGTTACAGTGAATTGCACTGTATGTTCAAATGTTCAATTATTTTACTATTATTATTTTATTTTTATTTTATTTTACTTAATATTCCAAAAATTGTAAAATACTTTAACAGTAGATATGAAACAATAGATTAAAATTGACTGACACAAAGTTCAAGCATTCACTGCTCAGCAACCGCCTCCCTAATGAATTAAAAGCTCAGAATTACCCTGCAGTGAAAACGGCAGTGGCAGTAAATTGGTCATAACTATTACATTAAAGGCATTTACACTCTGAAATTGACTTATTTGTGCATTTGATTTGGACATAAACAAATGAATTTGAACGTTTGTAAAACTGATGTTTAGACATATACTAAGTGACTCATCCGTACGTAGTTAAATACAGCATTATTGGTATCATAGCAGTATAACTTTTTTAGTGCACACTTTGTATTTATTTGCTAGGTTCCACACATTAGAAAAAATACAACATAAAATGTGCTGAAATTTCTACACAGGACAGGTTTTATGTTATGATAAAAAATGATATGTTAAATTCGGAAAATAAACATGTAATTGTGCATTGAAATGTGTGTTGTCTATAGACGGATTGTGCTTCTTCATGTGGAATAAGTAATTCCAGTGTACATACGTTTGCAGATGATAGTATCTTGCACACCATATGTGATTTTTCAGATGGCATAAAAGCAACTTTATTTGGCCCTTTTTTGTGAACTTTTGGAGATGATATGAACTTACTTGAACCAATCCAAGTCATGCTATGGCAACAACATATAACATATTGGATGTGTGACAGATGGGTGTATTCCAGCAACTAGGGCTTTTTGACAAACTAATAAAAAGCTCTTCAAGCTTATTCGTTTTTCCTCTGCTTCGTCACAGGTGGTACTGAAACTCTCCATTCTCATTTCCCTTTTCCAAAAAGGAAAATAGCCAT
Organism: Brycinus macrolepidotus; assembly: GCA_037974445.1. NCBI lineage: Eukaryota > Metazoa > Chordata > Actinopteri > Characiformes > Alestidae > Brycinus > Brycinus macrolepidotus. The sequence continues at coordinate 23,550,488 of JBBPCZ010000115.1, read as the reverse complement.
TTGAATATTTCATATTTTCATGTAGTTTCTCATATCTCATATTTGATGTGTAATGGACTTAAGAGAGGTAAAACTGTTTTTACCATTCCTAAAACCATAAAACTTTTGCATTGAACTATGTGGAAGACCTCATTCCCAGCACAGAGTCCAAACTATTAACAGTCATAACGTCATCTCAGGTATGCTAAACTTAATCTAGGTAACTAGATTTGCTGCTCAGTTTAATAAAATGTCTAGCAATAAATTACAGAACAATCTAAAGCACAGTTAGCGAGCTCAGCTAACTTTGTTAACTTTTCCTAACATAGCTACTGACAGTTAGCCTCACACAGTAGTCAGATTAAACAGTGTATACACTGACAATTTTTTGCAGCAATACATATGAATGCCCTCACACGCATGCTGTACTTTATGCTACTTGTATTGAGCTTTGCTTAAAGTCCTCTGCAGCATATAATGTTGCACTACCTTTAGTGTTAGCCTCAGCTCATCTGAAGGGGCAGCTCTGATCACTCAGGCCACCTCATCTGATAGGAGGACGTACACAACATAAAATTAATCCCTGTTTGATACATGAAAATATGGCTTTCAGAACCCCTTTGTCGTTTAGACCAGCGTATATTCATCATTCATGTTAGCTAAATTTTAATTGTTTTTTTAATTTAACCACAATTTTAGTCTTTTTGGTGAGTGGAAGAGAGACAGAGAGCAATACCAGACAGAGAGAGAGACAGACAGACAAAATGTCTTTGAATAAAGCATTTAAGAAATGTGTGAATTCAAAAAAGAGAAAGAAAAAGGAGAGGGATGAAGTGGGCGTGTGGACCCCCCCTCCTATTCGTGAGCATGTGCTGCTGACCCTCTGAAAAAGGAGGCTGATTGGAGAGGAGCAGTTTTGTGCCGCGAGCTAATTAAGTTCAAGACGAGGGGAAGATTATCCTTCTCCCTTCAATTGCGTTGAGAGGACAAATCCTCTCCCCCTCTCTCTTTCTCCGTTTCTCGCCTTTGCAGACTGCGTACAGCTGAAGCTAAAGAGTGTGGCAAGCTTCAGTCTTTAATCCTTACTTCAGCACTGGCATTTCACATGACCTCTGAGGGAACTGTCGCCGCTTTATTTAAGAAAAGAGAAAATGGTAGAACATGAATGAATGTGATGGTATGCTGTGCTATTCCCGGTTCCTTTGCTTTGTAGGGAGAGATGAGTGTAGCTTCTGCAATGGAAATGGACCTGCCAGTCAGGGGGAAAAATGGGGGAACAGTTCTGGGGGATGTTCCCTGTCCAGCACACTGAAGTATTTCAACATTTTCTCAGTGGGGTCAAGTGCGTAAACTGTGAAAATCTACAGATGTTGTTTACTGTATGACTGACTACATGATCATTTTATTAAGAGTTACAAAATTAAGAGTCATAAAAAAAGCTGAGAGCAGACAACGGTGATGGGGAGAGTAGAGTAGTAGTAATAATAATAACAATAATAATAAGTTTAATTTATATAGCGCCGTTTTCAAACTCAAGGACACTTTGCAGAGTAACAAAACAAGCCTACAAATAATAATATCACAATATATACTGCATGACAGCAAGAGCAGACAGACACAGAGTCATAAAACAAAGAGAAAAGCTGTTACTCCTGAATTCTGAAATAGAAGAAGTATTTCTAAGGTTTTGGGGTAATAAATTCCATTATTTGAGCGCAGCAACATAGAAGGCTCTGCATCCCATAGAGGACAGTCTATATTTGGATACTGCAAGTAAACCAGAGTCTATTGAACCTAATGTGCGGGATGTGGTGTAGAGATGTAGCAGGTCTAGTATATTACAGGAAGCGAGACCATGAAGGGCTTTAAAAGTACACAGAAGAACTTTATAGTGAATACAGAAGGGTAGCCAGTGAAGATGACAGAGGATGGGAGTGAAATGAGAGGTACTTTAGTGTGAGTGAGGAACAGAGGGAGCAAGAGAGACAGAGGGCAGAGAGACAAACAGAGAGGAGAGAACAGAGAGAGAAAGAGAGTATTAGAATCTGTCAGACCAGAATAGTACAGTCGATCTAATGAGAAATCCCTCACCCCAGGCTACATCTGGGCCATCTCCAGATCAAAGGTCAAAAGTTAGTTAGGAAGGAGAAGGCTGAGGTGATACTACAGCCTCGACCTGACCAGAACACAGCTGTGTCCTCTGACAGCTCTGAGAGAATAAATGGCATAGAGACAAGGAAAAGAGGAGAGTGCTGCCTGTTTGGAGACTGATGTGTGTGTGTGTGTGTGTGTGTATGAGAGAAAGAGAGAGAGAGAGAAAGAGAGAGAGGGAGACAGAGAGAAAGAGAGAGTGTGAGGGTTACCTGAACAGGTTTCTTGCGTGTGCCCTCGTTGTTTTCGGCCTCCTCGTGCTCCTTGCTGCCCTGTGTCAGATTGGAGTAGTTGGCGAGGCTGCTGAGCAAAGACGATACCATGGGGCTAGTATCCATCTCCTCCTGCAACACACACATACACACACACACACAGGTCAATTTTTGCATTACTGGTAATGCACCCTTCTATTAACACTAATACTACCTCATCTATTTCAACTATTATTACCAATATTTACAGTAATGTTTGACAGTTTGTGAACCCTTTTTTGCATAAATATGAGCTAAAACATCATCAGATTCTGTCCTAAAAGTAGATGAAGAGAACCCAAATAAGCAAATGAGATGAAAATATTAAACTTATTTATTGAGGAAAATGATCAAATATTACATATTTATGAGTGGCAAAAGTGTGTAAACCTTGATTTCAGTTTGTGGTGTGACCCCTTGTGCAGCAATGACTGCAACTAAACATATTCGGTAACTGTTCATCAGTACTCTACATAAACATAGACATAGAGTGATCTTTGTTGATCTACCTGTACTGTCTGATTGTGGATTGGCAACCTAAGAGTCCAAACTCTTTAGAAATGGTTATGTAACATTTTCCAGCCTGGTAAGCACCAACTAGTTTTCTGAGGTCCTCATAAATCTTCTTTGTTCATGCCTTAATATACTGCCACATACAAGTGTTGTGAAGAGCAGACTTTGATAGATCCCTGTTCTTTACAAAAAAGTGCCCACTTACACCTGATTGCCATCCCATTGATTGTAATTTCCTCTTCAAATGAACTGCTCACATACTTTTGCCACTCACAGATTTGTAATATTGAATGCTTTTCCTTAATAAATAACTCCTCAGCAAAGTACACTTTTGTCTCATTTGTGTAATCTGGGTTCTCCTTATCTACTTTAAGGACTTGTATAAAATCCGATAATGTTTTAGGTCATAATTATGCAGAAGTATAGAAAAAAAGGGTTCACAAAGCTACCACTACTACTAATAAAATTCCACTACTGCTACTCCTATCTCTACCACTAATACTGCTACAACTACTAAAACTACTAAAATACTCTGAATGATTGTTGCTGTTCAATGAAATACATTTTGATTCTTAGGCATTTTTTACATTTCTTGTTAAAATAATCAGTAGATTGGTGAATTACTAGTAAAATTGGTAGAGACAGCCTTAACTCAAGGTGGCTTTGCAAAGCATCAACAGTTGAGAGCAGAGCCCAGTAATGAAGCACAGCAACAATAAATGTAAACAATGGAGAACAGCTGAAGACTGTAGTATATTTAAACAGTTTACGCAACCATTTACATGAACATAAAAATGCAAAGTTATTGTCAAACACAGGCCTTCCTGGGAAATACCCACTCAAGTGCATTATGTCCTTCCCTGCCTCTTTGATTTTGGAAAGAGTGTCTTTCTCCTAAAGAGCTCCTAGTTTGATGACATTAACCTGTGCAGTTCAATTTCCTGTGGTCTTACTTACTGCCCTTCAAACACTAATTACCCTTATTAATCACTGCCAAACCCTTTATTCAATTACTCACTCGAACGTACATTGTTGGCACTCCTCGCTAAAAGGACAGCACTGGCTGTAGGTGTAAAGTGTGTGTGTGTGTGTGTGTGTGTGTGTGTGTGTGTTGGGGGTGGGGGGGGGGGGGGATGTGTGCAAGCATACCCAAAACAGGGCCATGTTTTTGCCATCATACTGTTGGCTCTTCTCTGGATCACTGCTGTTGATGAATGGACTGCTCTCCTTGGGGTTACCATCTCCTGAAACATGAACAGCAGCAATCAGACCAAATAACAACCCAAAGCACACTCAGCGTCGTCACACAAAAAACACAGCAGCCCAGAGTGCCAGAGCCAAACACATCAAGAGTGTGTTTTTACACATTAGAAACTCGCCTCTGGACACATCAAGCCTATTTTTGTTCATAGTTTCTGCAGTGAGAAAGGACGTGTACTGATGGTTCTGCACTAAAAAAACAACATATATCAAATAAATGATTGGCAGAAACCTGGATTTATTGCAAGAAAAATAATTCATTTGCACTGATTCATTATGTAAATGTTTATGTACAGCTGTGTTTTGGAACAAACTGCCCGTTTCCATTGCTTTCTCCATAAATGTGTTACATTGGCACTAACCCTCTATAGAGTCCTAAACCTCATCCACAAGCCTCCACCACCTTAATGAAGAGCCGGAGGCAGTTTGAGTGGGTTGGGATAATGCTCGGGGGATGAATTTATGACAACAGTTTGGATGACTATTGACTTCTGGTGCTTGCAGGCCTTGTAGCTGCAGTTCTAAAGTTAAGACGCAAAATTTGGACACCAAACGTGGCTGATCAACTAAATCTGGTATAAGCAGAAAACTTTCGATTTATGTTTGAGGACTGTCCAAATGTTTAAACAATGTCAAGAATTTCATATATTCTGGCAGAAGAAGTGATCACACACACACAATACACACACATACACACACACACTTTTGATTTCCAGTGCTTTTTTTGTTCATACTTCATAAGTGGACAGTGGTCAGTGTGTGTGTGGTTGTCTGCTGGTATAAACAGCCCATTTCTGCTGATCCTGTAATGTGGAGGTATTGGAGATCAGCCGTGTTTGTGCCGATAGCCCCAGGCTGTCAGTAAGCCACCTGGAGTCAGGACTCGGGGCTATTTATAGAGCAGGGTGACAGGGTTAGACTGGTGATAGAGACTTCTGGATACACACACGCCACAGGAGGGGAATGCTAAGGAGGCTGTACAGTCTCAGACCAAATTCATACACACACAAGGTTGTATTCCAGCCTTTGTGGAGTATTTCCATTGCCTTCTGTACAACTGTAGTTAAATGTGCTCAAGTTTACGCAACATTAACCTTAAGTCCTCTTTTGGCTCTTTCACTTTTGTATGCAGAACATTTAAAAAATACTTGAGGGGACCATTCAAATGTATCAACAACATCCAAATGTTTTCTCGTCTATAGATGCGACCACACACACCTTCAGTATGACACATTACTTGAATTTACAGTAGCATATATGACTAAAAATAGTGCTGTCACAAGAAGTTCCACCATTCTGACATAATTCATAAGTCAAAACAGTGTAGTCACATGGTGGTGTCATCACCACCGAACCAGCACTTATGATCTGGCTGCAGGAAAAGCTATCAGTCATCATCTCTCCAGGACGAGTCGTCATGTATGGCCCAAACACATTTCGGTCCCGGGTTTATGACTTGTGTGTGCAGTGTGTTGGAAATGAAAGATGGAAAATTTCTACTTTTCTCATGGACTTTAAAGTCTGGATATGCTGGAGGAAATGGGACGGTTGTACTACCCTCATCCATCCCCACTCATCATCAACTGCAGTCTGCAAGGGGGCAGTTGGAGGGGAGGGCTGGTCTTAGACTAAAGGAGCTTAAGAACTGCTGGCCTAACCAGACGTTCACATCAAAACATCTCCTGCTCCATCCACAACCTCAACCACAAGCTTAAAAACACCAGCAAATGAACATTGTCATCACTGCACAAGCCCTGAAACCAGTGAACGTCTGATAGTTCCAAAGGGACAGAATCTTGTGTGCACTTTTGCCAACTACTCTTAAGAGAACTTTGTAGGACCATGCTAGGTTGATGTGTGATAGTAGTACATTCAACTCTGACAGACTCCATTAGATGTATGGGGTGGGAGGATTATAGCTGCAAGCAGACATATACACAGCCAAACATTTAAAAAATCTTACCATCTGCAGCTTTAATCTTAATTCCTTTCAGCTAAAACCATAACAGAGGTCTGAGGATTTAAACAAGTATTTCTTAAGCTCTTTTCTTAAGCTTTCATGAAAATTCATGTGTTGGGGAGTTTTCTGTTGGCAATATAACAGAACCTTCTGTAATGAATGTTTTTATCACAGCAATCCTTAATTATCTACTGTAGCCTTGAACTACACAAAAACCTACTGCATGAAAATAACAAATTAGTCACAAATGTCAAGATGGTAATGCAATGTAATTGCTAAACTTTTCTCAAACTGCCTATTACATTAGTTGAAAGAGACTATAGAGCAGATTTGCTCTCACAGGCCCCTGCTTAACTTCTTTCCCCTGTTTAAGTCATCTTTATTATATAAACCAAAAAAAAATCCATCATTCTGATTATATAAGGAAAAATATTGAATATTATCATATGTAACTGGTGGTATAGGAGATCCTGCCTCTGTCAGCAGTGACAGATAGGTGTAAATGGATTCTGACATCTGAATCATATAGCTGTAAGCAAAATTAGACATGGTTAGAATAAACCCTGGGGGGCAACAAGATCATGAATGTAAGGACTTATTTACATGAAAGGAAAAAAAACCTTCACAAACCTAAAATAAATGTAATGCTCTGCTTTCTTCCAGGCTAACGGAGGACAAAACAGTGTCTGCAATGTGGATTACATACCATAAGTAAAGTTAAGTAAAGGAACAGCTGAGTAAAGGACCGTGATTGAGCGGGATGGTGGGGTAGTGGATATAAAAGTTATGGGTTTTTTTTAAAGCCTCACCTTGTACCTTATCTCGATTGCCTGAACGACAATCAGGTTTAATACCATGATATTAGAATCTATTTTGGGTTATCAACTGGAACCAACCACATAAACAACCTGTGACAATCTTGTAATGACTTAGGTGATATAATGACATTAATCCAAAGGGAATGAAAAGACTTTGACAAGTGGGGTGATTATTTTTTTGAGTGATGGGATGGGCATCCCCTTGCATCCCATCTCAAATGAAGCCTTCCATATAGCCACCACAATAAAATGCATCTTTCTATATTAGGCAAGAACCAGAGTATCGTAATCAGCCAAACACAGTTAGAAGGTCAGGATTAGGTGCACAAACGTATAATATAATGAAACATAACTATGATTCATCAACCAGTCAGAACTGACCTCTACTAATGACTTTTTTTTTACTTACAGACATTTGTTATCCAAAACCAACATGTTAAAATTAGTGTTATCCTCATATAGACAAAGGTAATGCCATAGAGGAACCATTTAAGTTCCCTAACAACTTTTAAAGAACTGTACTTTACATAACATGTGTATTAAAACCTGCACATAATAAGACAATTATTGGTGAAGAACACACTCATATCTCATTAAAAAAATTCTCAAAGCATTGCTCAAAGAACCCTTTGTGGCGCCTGTTTTATGTGTTACCTGTATGTACATCTAGGCCATGAATGAATTTTAAAAATCATGTTTTGGTTCACAGGCGGTGTATTCAAAATCATTTCATGTAATAACTTTTTGTGAGGGAGCTTCAAGAGGCATTCAACTATTCAGACATCTGGTTCCATTCACCACCACTATTAACAATTCTGATTTATTAAGATTCTCTAGAACAGAGCATTCCACGCTAAACCAATCTGAAGGACTTTGTTTTGACACCTTACCCATTAAATTATGCAGATATAAAGAAAACCCCACACAACTTGGTGCTGAAATGTTGAAAAACCAACGGAATTCTCCGGAAAAGTGAGCATTTTCGTGAAAGCATAAAGCTGCATTTAGGCACAGTGTGCAGAATACTGAAACAGAGGTGCAGTTTCACTATTTTAACTGTAACAGACATCATCAAGTTCAAAGAAAAATAATAATAATTTTGAAAACCTTAATAAAATGGTTAGGCATGTCATTTGGCCTTTATAATAAGAAAGAAAGAAAGAAAGAAAGAAAGAAAGAAAAAAGAACAAAGGCAGATAAAAGAAGTACACTCAGAATTTCTTCACGATGGAGAAATAAACAGGTGCTTTGCTTGCATTACGTGAAACATTACGTCTCACAGCTGCCAACCCTGAAACATTTTCTTTTATTTACTTTTGTGCAACTATCAGTGTGGCACATAATTTTTTTCTCAAACTGGGAACTTTTTCTGATGAATAGACCAATAGGATTGCTCTATGATTTGGAATGGAACTGGAATGAAATGTACGTTAGAAATGATTTTTTCTCTGCTCCAGTAGTTACCATTCCAGAGCTTTCTAACGACAGCAACAACATAAACCCATTTATTAGGTATGCATCTGTGCACAAAGCAGTAAACATCCCTATATTAGAAGCAGCTAAAGCAGCCGTCTCTCCTCACCTTGCATAACTAGAATACACAACCTGAGGGCCAAGTGTTATCACTACATCATGGCTGAGTGACAGGCCTAATCCATGAGCAGTCATTTTATTCTCCTCTCGATGCTGGGTGATGGGGCCCTAGGTCAGCGTTCTGCATGAAAGCCACATCCCATCATGGACACCCACAGATGGCTTTGCATGATGGTTTATTAATTAGAATCCCTGCATCAAAGATTGCCCACCACGATCAATGTTTAACAGGCACTCTTCAGAGCCAGTGCTTTCTGAGTTAATTAGTGCGTGACTTGGTGTGGACTGACTTTCTGTGTGTGTTTGAGTGTGCGAGGTGGAGATGACATTGTCGAGGCAATCAGCGATGCTAAGCCGAGCTGCACAGGTCGAGGGTTTTCTCATTAGGAGATACGCTAACAGGCCTTTTAGATTATCTAGCAAACCAATTCGCATGGTCTGAAAACCTAGTTGAGATCCAGAGGAGCAAGCTCCATTCATTTGTGTGTCCTCTGCATGCAGAGTCATAGCGAATGCCAGCATAATCATTGGAATATGAGAACTTTTTTTCCAGATTTACCACAGTCTTCAACATCACATATAAAACAAAGACACATGTAGGTTCACTGGTGGTTTGTGTCAGTAAATAAAATTGTTGTGTTGTGACCCGAGGTTTATATCACCACCACTGTCAAGAAGTCAATAAATTTCTCCATACTGCAAGATTATACATCAAAACTCTGAATGACTTTGTTTCCATCTCAACAACTAAAAGATGAAGACATTTTGAAAAATTCTGTTAAATTACCCTTTGACTGTTAAACTGTGATAAAATTGTAAAATATCTCATATGTCTGTCATTGACAATGAAAAGAATGGGGAAAAAAATGTGCAGATTAAAAAGCCAAATAGAAACTATAGACTTCCAGGAGTTTTCTTTTGATAAGTACGGATTGTTTTCTTTTGATAAGTGGTTCATTCTGGGCCATTTCAGCTTGTGTTTGCTCCATGGTGTTTTATGTTTCTCACAGTGAACTGGCTAAATAAGTTGTGGCTGAAGTGAATCATTATTGATTTTGTTCCTAACAGATCTCACAATAGCCAGTATCACTAGAGTTCATTATTACCTCCAGATCTCCTCAAGGCTTGTCTGCTTTATTGGCATAAGTAGTGTAAATCTGTGCACATAAATGTGTTTCCTCAGAGTTAGAGACGGCTCCAGTAGCGCTCAGTGCAGAACTCTATAAGATTTGCTTCGAAACAGCTTAACTTGCCTGACACCGAATTGAACATCAGTGGACTTTGGATTGGCTAATAAAAGAGTGAAATTGGTGTTCTGTTCCTTGCAAGAAGAAACCTACTCCCAATCACAGGTGACAAAATTACAGCATGGCCACCCTGTTTTATTGCATTTTAAGGAGGTCTGGAAGGAATATTTCACTCCCCTGTCAACATTATTCATTGCTGTGCAGCAATCCATACATTAAAGTGCAAATATATCAGTACTGGGGGAACAGTGGTTCAGAAAGGGAATACATGGGTTATATTTATGTCTGTTATCCTACAGAGACTTCAAGGTTAAGGATAATTTTTTGGAAAGAAACTGACAGAATTTGCTCAACAAATTGTGTAAAAAGATGGAATTAGAAAAGAATATTACATGATGATGATGATGATTAATTGTATTTAAAGGCACCTTTCAAGGCACTCAAGGACACCTTACAGACAAGTACGAGTATTTAAGAGTATTCTGAACTGACAGGTTTTCTTCAGAATGTATATATTCCCTCAATGGTGTTCCAAGGTTACTGATTTGGAAAGGATACCGTAACCCTGTAATATCAAGGCCAAGTGATATTCTAGAAATCTAAGCACATGCACACTCAGAAATCCTGCATCCAACAATAAAGGCAGCATGAAAAGCTTTTTTAATCAGTGATAGAAAACTGGCATGGAGAATGTCTGTATTCCACACGCTGATCCATTTTACTATGAGCAGTGTGGACATGCACACACAGCAATTTTAATCAGATAAAGAAGACAAACACTGAATGGTCACCAAGAAGCTAGATAATACAGGGTAGTAATAGATGAATACCACATGAAAAGCCACATGTCCCACAATGTGAGGTACCATGGGCACCGGAAGCATTTTTAATATGGGCAGGATGCAACGTACACCATCTTGGCTGTTGTCTGGGAGGGAAAAAGTGGGGGGACGTGTGCTGCTCTCTACATCTCGACTGTTGTCTGGGAGGGGAAAAGTGGGGCAGGGGGATGAAATGAATGATTTTGAAAAGTGGGGGGGACACGTTTTTGTTGTATGATTTAATATCAAAAAAACCTAAAATTGAATTGACAAAAATAACATATACAGAATAGAACAGAACAGACTGGCAGAATAGAGTGACACTAATGTAGCACTATAAAGAATCCTGACTAAGACTATTATCTACTGATCTCCTGAAATTACCATGGAGGTTTTCAGACTGGACAGATGATTAATATGAAGGCTGACACAATGTGAAAGTTTCCTTTTGATAATTTCCTATAAATGCTACGTGTTAAGAGACAGATGTGCGGACAGCCTGCGTATGATGCGGCTGGACTGGCTCCATGTGATTGACAGCTCAGCCTCTGGAGCGTTTCAGCACTTCCTGTCAGGCTGTCACAGTGCATCGGCCTGAATCGGACTACACGGAATTCCTCATTCAGAGCATCTCCATCTTCTTAACACGAAGGGCCTCGTGACTTAAATGTGGTAATTCAGCCACAGCAGCGGAGGCTGTTTTCCAGTGAAGCTTCACTTTATTTTCGCAGGTGACCTTTACAGCCCCAACCCCTCCTCCCTTCTTACTGGCCTATCATTCAGCATTAGAGTCAAGGTGCCTTCAAAAATACATGAATTACAAAAAAGAGGCGCAACACTTGCTCCATAAAATAAAATGCTTATTTAATCACCTCATTGAATGTGCGTCTGCCCTGGGATGGACTGGTGATCTGTACAGGATGGTCCTCTGCTTTTTGCCCTATGAGGGATTGGATAGGCTCCAGCACCCCCCCCCCCCCAAATATGCCTAATGACAGATTATGAGACCCAAGGTTTTCAGTGACCCCAAAAAGTATCTAAACATATGTGCCATACTTTAAAAAAGCATTAATTTCATTGTGTAAGAGAACAAAATGTCAAAGGAAGTGATTTTTATTTTAAACAGACTATTCCAAGACTGCATAAAGAGGGCTTATTGATTCTCGTTTGCATTCTACTCACGCTTGTCTAACTTGTCCTCCAAAATAAAATAAGCAAAACATAACCATAATTACTGACAAAGTTGCTGGTATGAATCTGAATGCTTCTGATACACTTCTGGCACGTCTATGACAGGAAATTAGTCAATTTGCATGAAAAATAGACAATCTGCAGCCGGAACAGCAGGTTTCTTTCACTTTGGACCTTTTTGAGTCCAAGTCAAAGTCACAAGTCTTTTTTGTTTGTTTCGAGTTCAGTCTTGAGTCTTCAAATATGTGGAAAAGGATTTTCAGCTCATACTCTAGAAGCAGAAACCCAGTGAAAGCTAAAAGCTCAGTGAGGTTGGTCTTTTCCAGCCCATTATAAAACGGCTGAACAGGAACCTTTTGAAATGATATAAAATTAGTCTCATTTTGCTGAGGTTTTAGGCCTTGTGGAAGATGAGGAAAGTGCTGCTCGGTGTTCAAAGATGTTCTCAGACCTGTAGCCGATTTAACGGACCATTGGGCTGTCAAACTGATGGAGAGGAAAATCTGAATGCGGGAGATGAAGTGGTGTGGAGGTAAAGTAATTTGGGAGGGCAATATGAGCCCCAGCGAACATTTCCCTGAATGCCAAGGCAATGTGTTATAGGTGTTGCATCAGGCTTTAAATTTGAAAGCAGGTTGAAGATGGAAATTCCTCAGGGTGCCATTCTTTCACTGGTTTGACTGAAAGGGATGAGAGACATAGAAAGAAAGAGGTGGAGGAAAGTGAGAGAGTGGGAGAGCTTTCTGCATGCTCCCCGAGTTGCAAATCGTCTTGTGATGATGAATGACAACATTTTGTAATTTCCTCACATAGGATGAGCGTGTGCATATGTGTGTGTGTGTGTGTGTGTGTGTGTGTGTGTATGTGTGTGTGTTTGAGACAGTGTGTGTCAGCTTTAATTTTTTCTCCTCCCCAGCCCCACTAAAGCTCCACAGCTGGGCTCTCTGACAGCAGATTATTTGTGGAAATCCAATAAATAAATAAGAGTCAGCGATGCCACTGCTCTTCATTTGCTCCTGCATTCCCCCTCCTGTTCCCTCCGCTATTTCTGAAAGGTCTGATGCTACTCCCCCTGCACATGAGCAATGACAAGAAACGAAATGCCAGAGCATTAGACCAATATCGGCTACTTATTGCCTGACCGCTCCGGGCGTAATTACATCGACCTGAGTGACACCTGAGCGATCGTGTTTTGTGGTTGCTGCTCTGAATGTTTGAGAAATGCTTTGCGAGGATCTGCACTGACAGATGGCTGGCGGATGTCAGGAAGTACATAGAGAGAGAAAGAGAGAGAGAGAGAGAGAGACAGAGAGACACAGAGACACAGATACACAGAGAGAGAGAGTGCGAGAGAGAATACAATTCCCATTATTTTCCATTAATAATAAACAACACGGAAAAAGCTTTAGGCCAAAATACCAGAGAAATACTGTAAACACGAGACATGAAGGCTAGAAAAGAAAAAGAAAGTCGACCCCTTACTAACCCTGTAACTGACATCACCATAGTCTAGCCTAAGGATGCCCAGTTCTGGTTCTGCAGACTCCTGTCCTGCATCATTTGGTGCTTTCCCCACTCTTACACATCTGATCCAACCAATCAACTAATTACCAACCTCTAATTACCAACCAGCCTAGAGCAAGAAAACAGTCAAATGTACAAAAAGCAGGTGAGCGGGTGGTTTCCCTGTGCTCAGGCCCTTGAGAGTGGCCCATAGACATGACTAAAAATAAAAGAATATATGCAAAATGGCTTCTTTGATAATTCATTCTCATACTGAAGAACCACGAGATGTCTGAACACTATACCAGGGGTCAGCTAAAGGCTCCTGTACGCTGGAAGAGAAGCACCACACCTTGCTACTAGTGGGTCTCCACAGCTACAGCACAGAGGGAACAGAATTGCCATCAAACTTAGGCTCGTTTTATATGCACTCATGTGCATTCATTGGAATGAAACATTGTTCAGTGAATAACAATACGATTCTATAATAATAATAAAAAAAAATATATAGAAAAATAAAATAATAATAACATTAACAACAACAACAACAAGAACAACAACAAGAATAATAATAGTTTGTCTAATGTTTAAGTCATCTTAGGGGCTGGTCTGATTGTGGCCCGCCAGTGTTTTTGGGCCTATAATCCACTAGATATAGTTTTGTTCACTTTACAGCTGTATAAAAGTATACCCCAGGACCAGTACTGGGAACGACTGGACTAGACAGGACCAGGCATATGAACCAACAGGCTGGGTAGAAAGAGACAGATTAATAAATAAACTATTGATATATTAAACATTCAGCACAAATCTGACAACCAGACATCACTACTGTTGTCAGAGATACTCTACAAAATAGTTTCACTCTCTAAACAACTGCAGAGTAAACTAGAGGGAGTGAGAGTCAGACTACAGCACCATGGGGTTTTGCAGACCTTTCACTGTCCCCGTCCAGCTGTGCTGAACAAAGTCTTGCAGCAGGAGTGACCTCTGCGTAGCAAGAACAGGACTTGTGTCTTTATTATGAGGCTTCACATCATTCTCAATAGCCACTGACCGCTGTGGGCTCACACTGAACATTGTAACAGCACTATCTGTTACTATGAGCTGCTGATCTTGGGTCAGTTTTATGCTTTCTATTACAATAACAAAGCAGAGATTGGTGAACTGCAGGCCAGAAGCCTGGAAGCAACTTTGACTTTGTAAAATGAATGAGAAGAGTAATTTCTGAAGAGATAAGAGACAGTAATATGTTTATTCACACAAAAAAATTGGAAAATCTCCACACCTGCGTGGTCTCACCAAGTTTTTTCCCCTGGGCAGTACAGTACTGGGTACCTGAATGCTCATGCTGAATTTCCCCTTCTAGCTGTGGTGCTGAACTACACTATATGAACATAAGTTTTGGGACACACCCGTTTTTCAGGGTTTGGGGTAGGCCCCTTACTTCCAGTGAAGGGGAATCTTAATGCTTCAGCAGACCAAGACATTTTGGACAACACCATGCTTCCAACTTTGTGGACACAGTTTAGGGAAGAACCTTTTCTGTTCCAGCATGACTGTGCCCCAGTGAACAAAGCCAGGTTCATAAAGACATGGCTGGATGAGTTCAGTGTGGAAGAACTTGACTGGCCGCACAGAGCCCTGACCTGAACCCCATCCAACACCTTTGGGATGAACAGGCCTTCTCATCTAACATCAGTGCCTGACCTCATAAATGCTCTACAGAATGAATGGGCACAAATTCCCACAGAAACTCCAAAATCTTGTGAAAAACCTTCCAAGAAGAGTGGAAGCTGTTATAGCTGCAGAGGGGGTGGAGGGAAACTCCATATTAAAATCTATGTATTTGAATGCAATGTCATTTAAGTCCCTGTTGGTGTAATGGTCTGGCGTCCAAATACTTTTGTCTATATAGTGTATAACTATGGGTGGAGCTAAAAAGACTAAGAAGAACACTGACTGGTCACATG
The DNA here is from genome assembly GCA_037974445.1 of Brycinus macrolepidotus. NCBI lineage: Eukaryota > Metazoa > Chordata > Actinopteri > Characiformes > Alestidae > Brycinus > Brycinus macrolepidotus. The sequence continues at coordinate 23,535,228 of JBBPCZ010000115.1, read as the reverse complement.
CAATTGTCACACAATCCAGCATTTATAAAACCATTGGCGTGTCACTATCCCTGTCTATGACATAAAACCAAACGATGAATAAAAAGTCAATCAGATTAGAACTTTAATCTGCTCCATTGTTTTGACTTGTTTATGCTCGCACTAGCAATGCATGGGAAGTCATGTGACCCCTCAGACAACCCACCTACTTTAACGCTCTGTATCAGGTTCAGATCAGTAACAGTAATATGCTATAAACTACCTGAAAAAAGGTGCAAAACTGAGGGGCATGTCTTCAGTATCTTAGGGAAAAAGGCATGCAAATTTGCACTGCATGTTTAGTATTTTTATATTTAAATTCTAGTTTGACTCTGTTTTGCTATTTAAAAAAGTTATAAACAGGTTTAAACATGCACATTTCATACACTACAAATATGCAAAGTGAATGTAAAGTAACTTTGAAACTTTTATATACTTCTTAAAGGAATGGTTCAGTTACATTTTAAAGCTCACAGTACATCATGTTGTGTCCTAAACCACGCCCAGAAATCAGTGCCATCTTAAAGAAGAGCTAATTGACTTAAATGTAAAATTGTGAAAATATAAAAAGGACTATCGTGTTGATTATAGATATGCGTGTTTGGATGGTAAGGTTGTATCTGACACACAGTGTTCGAGCACAGTGGTAGCCGGTAGCAGAAGGGCTGGACACGCGGTGGGCTAAAGCGGTGGGCTACTCCTCATGCTGGCAAGACTTTAAACTCTGTTAGAGCACAGCTAATAAGAAGAGACAGTTTCCTTCAGCTGTACATGATGTAACTGGACAATCAGAGGCAGGCCTGTGGGTGAGCACTCACACACAACTTCTCTCTCTCATACACACACACACACACACTCGTTCCCACTTAATATTTACAAGCAAAGCAGCATTCCACATTACATTAAATTGAATCTGGCATGAAAGTTTAGGAGTAGATTTTGTAGATGATCCCTAAACTATCCTGAAAATCAAACAATGACAACATGTAAACACCCAACCTACAGCATTTCCACCGACAGGTTCCCTGAAAGAGCTGACAGAAAACCACCATCCCTTGCACCCCTACATGCTGTGCTGTCTCATTCCCTGTGGCTGTCTCAATTCAGGATACTATATTCTTACACTGTATGTTATGTACTTTAGTGTCAAATGTTCTTGTAGGACAGTATAATCTCAAATGGAACATGGTTGTTTTGCACTAAACGGAAATGACAAAGACCAGGGACATTTTTACTATATATATATGAAAACTATGGAGCTGCCTAGGATGACACTTTACAGCGTGGCAAACCAGGTGGCTCCATATTTATTTGTTCCAGTCACATATTGTCTTGCACCTGCTAGTACAGGGTAGCACAATTTTTACTCCAATTCAGTGCTTTTTAATATGTTTTAAGACCACAACATAGTACAACCACACAACAGACAACAGGGCACATAAAGTCAACTATAGCATGCATAAGATCTATTTGCTAATTACGTTGATTCTATTTTGAATATATATATATTGAATTGACACTGCATGATCATTGCTGTCCTGTAGCCCTTCATCAGTGGTCCATTTCTGACCACCGGAGCACTATTGGCTTGATAGTTTTGTTTGGTAAACTATATTTTTACCTCAGTGTACAAAATGACATGATCTTTAGGTATAATTTCAATTGGGGTGTCCTTTAATAAGGAGTATCGGCTAAATCTAACCCAGTCTTGTGTTTTAGTAGTTTAAGACTTTTAAGACTTTATAACCCTGTTGTAGCAAAATGAAGGAAATTCTTTTTGTTCTTCCAGGCAAAATAACATGAATGGGTCCGGTGGGCCATTGCATAGGATGCTGTTTAGGGCCCCCAATTGAAAACAACTCCTCCTCCAGTGATTTGCATAAATTCTGTTAAATTGTGAGGCGGGGTTTTAATAGGGGTGAGTTATAATTTTGAATGATCATTTATGTGATAAATTATGTCATAATATACTTTCCTGAGCATTTCATGGTGTCATCAGTACTTAAAGAGCAATAACCAACTATAGGTTTCATTAAAGAGAGTGTAATTAGTTTAGTGAAGTGGTATAAAAAGCTAAATAAAAATCATATACACTCATAGTTTTTTATGATACTTTGAAAATGTGGCCCTCATAGTGCTTTTTTTCTGTTTTAACTCAACAGGTGTCAGATACATTTCATAACATACTGTGAGTTGTGAAAAGCAAGAAATAAACATATAGAAGAGAAGTAAACCTGCAATATTATTACAGTAGCCTCATAATATGAAATATTAAACATATTGACTTGGCAGCATTTTGTAATGTGCATGTGAAAAATCCAAGACAGGATTCAGAGGGAAATACACGAGAGAAAAGGAGATTAAAATGAGAGGAGAAAAAAAGCAAAGAGAAAAGAAAGAAAGGCTGTGGGTGAAGATGAGGGAGGTGATATTAGCATGCTGGGATTGATTAAGGAGAGCGAGTGGAAGCTTCATCAGGTGAGAGTGGGCTGAAGTATTGGCTCACCGCGTCTGGACAATGACAGAAACCCTGCAGGTGTGAAAAGCTCTTCAAATTAACAGTACACACACACACACACACACACACACACACACACAAACACACACACACACACACACACACACACACACACACACCCACACACACACACACACACACACACACACACACACACA
>JBBPCZ010000115.1:23519917-23530854 GCA_037974445.1 Brycinus macrolepidotus | reverse complement strand
TTTGTACATATTGTATAATATGTTTATACTATTTATAAATATATATAATAAATATAAATATATGTATGAATGTATATACACCCCAAGCCAATGTTCATCATATGCTCTTTTAACACAGTGTATACTCTTTCATAAACTGTGTGTGTGTGTGTGTGTGTGTGTGTGTACTTTCCTCACATAAGCAGGCTAATGTCAGCCTTTTCCCTCGGCTGTCCAGCAGCTGTAGGGTAAGCCCCTTTGAGCTGCTGCTCCATTAAGCTCTTAAAAAAAACCATTTTTGTGTGTGTGTGTGTGTGTGTGTGTGTGTGTGTGTGTGTGTGTGTGTGTGTGTGTGTGTGGCGGGGTAAACGACACATTTTCTAATAAGACTGCCACTTCAAAAGGAGCATTTGAACCCAGCAGAATGACCTCTATTTGTGGTTTCATGCTATCATGGCCTTCTCTCCAAGCAGAGCAGACAGGGACTGACAGAACCACAGAACCGCCTCGGACTGGAGGACGTTCCGGACAAAAATCAGCCCAAAATGGCAACCGGGTTAAGACGCAATGGGAAAAGTTGTGCACCCTGAATCGGGAGCAATCACATTTTTCGTCGACAAGGGAGGAGGTGATGGGGCTGGTGGTTTGTCCAATTTGCCGCCCTTTTTGCTGCCTCAACTGCCTCGCAGTCTCACTGGCCCTCAGCACATGGCATTATGCAGTGGCCACAAAATAGTTACACTTTTCTTAAAAGCAGCCCTGTCCCCTTGATGCATCATTACACACTCTGGGCATTTTCTCTAGCAGCTTCCTGAGCCACTTGGGATGCTTTTCCAACACACTGGAAGAAGTTCCACCTATGCCTTTGATCATTTTGACCTTTTTTCTTTTGTTTTGCTCATAGGTATCAACTTTACTATTTATATTGATATTATAAACAAAGCAAGCATTTAAGCATAAGCCTTTACATCTAGACCTATTATACTGTTGCTTGGAAACAGATTGGTGTTTTTTTCTTTTTTTAAACCTTGTTTACTTTTTACCTTTTTACATTGTACAGCTCTTTGGGTCAACTTCTGTTGTTTTAAAGTGTACTATATAAATAAATTGTCTTGACTTGACTTTACATCAAGCTGTCTGTAGGATGATGAAACACATTCAAGCCGATGTGTCCAAACTTTTGACTGGTATTGTAATTGTCATCACATCCGAAGATCAAAATTTGTGGCCCGGTTCATAGAAAGACGTTAGTGTTTACATGCCGTCGTACTTCCTATAGATCAACCTTCAAACATATCATACATCAATATAGATCACAGTGTAGCACTACTCATAACATGCCCGAGATTCATTTCACAGACATAAAAATAGCCCCCGGCAAAAAAATAGATATTCCGATAAGTGCTTGAATGAATGCGCCGGCTTTGTGGGAGTGAGGTGACAATGCACAATTCTGGGGGAGCTAATAAGCATTCACTCCCTTGACAGCTTGTGCCATCAATTCTTTACATCTTAGACTAGACGGCTGAAAGCTCTTTAAAATCATCCTTTTCTTGCACACGCTATTAGACGGTGGTGCAAAATAATAAGATGGAGTTAGCTAGAGGAGCTGATGGGCCGAGTGCAGTCTATTTGCCGCTGTTATGAGCTTTACTACAACCGTCCCAAGTTACAGGACTGGAAGAGGAAGAGACTGGTAGCTGGGGCGGGTGTGTGTTTGTGGGTATGTTGTTGTAAGGATCTGGCCGGGCTAGATAAGGCAGACAGTGCTAGGCGTTATCAGTAGCTCTATATACAGTGCTGAAGCTGCTTCACCTGTTACAGCTATACCCCGACTGCAACAACTTTAGATAATACCTGCCCACTGTAGACTTTAAATCTTTACTCAATGCCCTGCTAAAAATATCTGCCTCTGTTCACTTCCTTCTCATGACTGCAGCAGTGGACCAGCTTTCAACTAGATATATCTGTAGGGTTGCCACCTTTTTAACATGCCAGAACTTGACACTCGTGTGCCCACCCAACACACATTTAAGGTTCATTCACACCTACCTTGTTTGGTGCAGACCAGTTAAACGTTTGCTTCAGGTAAGTTCATTTCGACAGGTGTCAAAATGACAAAAGGACTTTTGACCATTTGTTATTTTGCCTGACCTGGCCATTGGGACGAGTTCCCAGAGGCCTCTGAATGCCAGTAGCCTCTGGGTGCCGGGGCCCCAAAGGGTCTTAGACTACAAGGCTTAACATAGTCCAAATATGTGACACAGTCCCCTGCAAACGTAAACATTACATGAACAAAGGTGTGTGTGTGTGTATGATAGTTTGGGTTTACTTGTCCATAACTAAATTTGGCTTGATAGAAAGAGAGAAGAAATTATGATTCAAATCTTGCACAAAAATCTTACACCTAATTTTTACATAAAAGCACTGTTATCATGCAGATCAAATAATATGTCACCCATTAATATGGCTAATTTTGTAGATTAAAAAAAAGGAAGAAAATAAACTATAGCATTGCCCAAAGAAAAGTGCCTAAAATACCTAATAATGAAAAAAATAATAATAAAAAAAAAAACACCAACATCAATTATGCTAAATAATGCAACTCGAATGAAACTGCCAGTGCTAGGAGGTGAAATAAGGAATGATGAAAACACTGACCAATATTATTTTATTGCTTGATTTTCCCCCACACACAGTTCAGAGAAACATTGCAAAAAACAGTGGGATCACAGACAAAACTGGACGACCAGCCTGAAAGCCGGACTGTCTGATTTACAACAGGATGACAGGCAACCCTATAATATCAGGCATCTTACTTTTGGTAGCACAAAACAGCTCATTTTCTGAAGGGTGACCACCATGCACCTCCATGCATCATGCCTGTCAGATTGTATCAATGACACACAAGACTTTTCATTGACAGTTTAAAGGGGAACCAATGATGATTTGATACAGTGCACCTCACTTGCCTCACCTCTCCAACTTTCAGCACCTTGTGCTCTATCTCAGGAGTATTATGCAGGATCTCCTTATTACTGAGCTCCATTGCCAGCCAGAATAGGATCTGGAGGCCAAAATCTTTATGTGCATCAAGAAAAAGCAAAGGTAACCCAGGCTGAAGAGATGATGGACATTAACTCAGCTGTAGCACTAGTGCTGCAATGTCAAACCATCATTGTGCATTCATGTTCCCCTTTAGGATATTCCCTTTGGAAAAGAAATTCAAATCAGCAGGCTCCAAATGGTGTTTTTCCCAGAGGTTTCCAAATGAGAAGAGGGCAAGTACAATACTGTGTTCATCTGACACTGAGCAAATGCTTCTACTGTCCATTACAACATTATGTATTCAATTCAATTCAGCTGTCAGCATTACGTATTTAGCATTAGCTCTGCCTAGTACGAACTGCTGTGCTCTGTTGAGTGTGAAGGAAAGTCAACCATGTATATTTGATTCAGACTGTACTGTGGAAGTATAACTCGCTCCCTGAAAGTTGCCAAGAGTGCGGATGATACATTTAATCAGTGGAGTACCCATTGGAAATGTGCTTAACATTTATATTTTAAATGAATAGTTTGGCAAAACATCACATTTACATAATTTTCCACTTATGTCAATCAGTCCAGACATGTTCGGAGTCCAAATGTCTTTTCTTTATTTGAGACCTGCTAACAAAAACTCAATAGTCACCCAAATCGTTTACATAAATATGTCCAAAGCTTCTCTCAGCCTGCATCCAACTCTTCATTAAGGCGGCACAGACTTGTTGACGTGGTATGAGTTACTGTGAGCTATAAAAGTCAAACAAATTATGACTGCCGAATGCAGTGGGCAGCCTTTACGACAACAATCTTAAGTAAGGAGTAGAAGTGCTGATCTACGATCTACTTTTGTGACAATGACTCTCATAGATACAGCAGAATCTGATCAAAAGTCTACCTGTACTGTTGAGGTTCATTTTTATAGCTCACAGTAAGTCATAGCGTGTCCTAAACCACATCACCTTAATGAGGAGCTGGATATAATTTGAGGAGGTTGAGAAAAGGATACATTTACAGAATCAGAGTTTTGCCCATGACTTTTATTAAGTGGCGTTGCAAGAGACGGGGCCTTTTGTTTTTTGCCTGACAATTTCAACTGAGGACACTGGACTCATTTTTCAGGTTCATCAGCTAATTTGTATTCACCCATGTGAAGAAGGCAGCGGTAGAGCTTCTGGACTAATGGCTCCCCGGGCAGGTTAAAGGGGCTAGAGAGAGGCTTGTTGTTTTTTTAAATCACTAATGAAACCTAATAAAGCCTTTGTTTAAAGGAAACTTTTGCTCTCAAAGTGTAAAGGTGCAGCTTTAACTATGTGCATGCATGCACATGGTACACGTCCTCAGAAATGACTGCTACATGTATGTAAAATGTACGCTAACATTAAAAAGCTTGGCATCAACGTTTTCAATAAATTTGAACCAAATTGATTGCAATTAAGTGTATAAAATAATTCCCCTAATGCCACTTTACATGTTTATTTTTGTCAACATATCCGGCTTAACGTTCTCAAACTGCTCTCAGCTCTTCATCAAGGTGACATTTGTGTCAGTGTGGTTTAGGACACTATGACTTCCCGTGAGCTACAAAACTGACTAAAACTGGCGGGCAAGTGTTCGGCTGAATTCTGACTCATGCGAAACTTATAAATGTATTTACAGTAAAGATTTGGGTAACTGTTGACTTTTAGTGCTTGATAGCAACATTAGTCTCATAGCTCCATAGCTTTACACGATTTTACATCTGAAGTGTAAAATCGTGTAAATGTGATTTTATGAAGCACTACTCCTTTAACATTGACAGTAGCAGCTAGTTAGTGCCATGATAACAATGTCATGTGAACACATCTTCATCTGTTCATTGTTTATTAGGGGTATTCCATTAATTAGGTGCTCTGTCATGTCCATCTCCCTTCGTCCGGATCAGTGGTCAACCTCTCAGGCTGAAGTCATGGTAGAATTAGTCGGGGGCTGAATTCAGTATCAGGGGCTTGTCTGGCTTGGCCTGATTACTTGTTAATGGGCTCGTGACCTCCCTGTCCTGCTTCACCGCCTCTGTCCCCCGTCTACCTTTGATCATTATTACATTCTGAATGTTGTGGGGCTGCAATAGTGACCACCACATACTATACACACATACAGCACTCAAACAAGTAAAGGAGAAAACAAAAAGGCCTCAGATTAGACAGACACAACAGAAGAAGACACAGACATAACACACAACTGTAAAGAAAATGAACACACTCTCAAAACAGATGTGTTAAAAGCAAGACACAGTTTGTAATTGTTTAACACATCTGTGTCCAACACCTTTGTGCACTCTGATTTTTTCACAAAGGTGTGTTCTGATTACAGTCTGTGTCAGAGACATGCGCCGCTCTTCTGCCCTGACACAAACTGTAGTAGTGACAACACAAATAGTGTGTTGTTAATTAAAGGGCAATTACATCCAAATTTCTGCATAATTAAATGCTTAAACTGAAAACTAAGTCATCCAAAGTGGCTTTATGTGAAATGCTTAGTTCTAGGGAAACTTACCAAGTCAGAATTGTTCACAGTGGTGGTGAATGGAACCAGATGTCTGAAGCGTACAATGCCTCTAAAAAGTTCCCTTACTAAAGGTTTTCCATAAAATAGTTATGAATACTCTGACTGACGGATGAGACAGTTTTAAGAAGGTTTTGGTCAAAACTGGATTTTTCCAAAGATTTCCAAAGATTTATTTAATTTTTCATATTTACCGTTATCAACACAGGAGACACATGTATGTTCACCTGGTCATTTTGAATAATGAATGCTTTTGTGGTAGAAATCATGACCCGTGTAAAAAAATCTGAGTCAGTATGTTTCTGTACAATATGGCATTTCATATTAAAGCACTCTGGATTAATTTCTTCACATCTTTATGAGTAAATTATGCAGAAAGTTAAAAAAAATGGTAGAATTCCCCTTTAAGATGTATCATTTTTGAGAGTGTACAACATAGGAACATACCCAGACAGGTAGAAATAGGGAAAAAAGTCAAATGCAGTCTAAAATAACAGATGAGATGAAAATAACAAACATCACATATCAAATTACACTCACAACTTCACACGCGCACGTCACACCTACAATGGCAGCAGACTCTCACCTTTCTTGGCTTGGCAGGTGGTGCTGACCACTGGAGAGAAACACACACAGCTTTAGAACAGAAAAAAAAAATCAAAACAAAACAAAAAATACACTCATTTAACAGAAAGACATACAGAAAGGAAACCAGTAGCACCTCTCACACATTTCACTTTAACCATTCATCACAGCATCGCATGTTTAGGGGAATAGTTCATTGTACCCAGTTCTCCCTTTACCCCAAATGTGGTCAATCAGCGAAGACATGTTTTGCTTCTTTAGTTTTAGCATGGGAGCTATAAGACTAAAGTATCTGGAAGTCTAATACTCCACTGAGTACCATCAAGCAAACCGCATGCCCTACCTATCTCACATTCACCTCAAACCACTGTAATCTCAAACACATTTGGACAAAAGCACATTACATAGTTTACATTGTAGTTTTAAGGCTGATTTATACTTCATAAACAACACCCAGAGAAGGTTTTCATAAGTAAAAGTAGACCTCAGAGAGCTGCAGAGATGTGCACAGCTCCAAAATATCAACAACATTATATGACTCTGTGGAGTGGGGTTAGCTCATGCAGCCGCGGAGGATAAAATTACTGACCCTCTGCGTTGTGATGCTGTTTGCCTGTGTTTTTTTTTTTCTCTTAAAAGTGTTTAGAATGCATGCTAATAAATCTAATGGTGCTCCCTTTGGAGCTCAGGGTTTGGTGTATACAAACCAGCATGCCTCAGCTTCAACTGCAAGCATTCAGCACTTGTTTTGGATAAAAAAAAAGGTTTTAGAAAAAAATCTGCTGTGGCCAGTGGCAAAAGTTTGGAAAAATTGAACTTTTGCCACAGGCGGTGGCGGAGCTCCACTGAAAACAATCTAATTTCCAGTTTGCCATCGACCGTCCACTGCCAACATGTAAAGGCAGCATTAGTCATGCAGCCTGCACAACACTAATTGGTGGCTCACTTGTTAACCCATCCCTTGCAACAAACTTTGTACAGCAAACAAGGCTTGGATGGTGAACGACGTTTGAGATAAGTGAAATATTTGGTACATTTGATTTTGCTTTAAATGAACAAGAAATCTTGAGTCTTTAGTGTGATTCACTAAATAACATACAATCCCTTTAGAAATAAGAAGGTCTAGTCCTAGATTTCCTGGCTAATTCTCATAATGTAGTGGTTCTCAGTCCCCCTCTTTTGGACTGCTTTGTGTTCTCCCTGCTCTAGCACTCCTGACTCAGCTCATGAAGGGCTCGATAATTAGCTGACGAGTTGAGTCAGGTGTGTTACAGTAGGGAAAACACGAGCATGTGCATGATATTAAGAGCTCATAAACGTCCCACTGTCGCTTCAGCCTTTTCGCTCACACTTAAAACACAGTGCTAATCTCCAGTCACGTGGGATTCTTACATATTTGATCTTTCACGTGTACAAAACTCACATCTCCCCGGGTGACATCTCTTTGAGGGGTGTGAAGAATGCCACAAAGAGGAGCACGACTTTTTCTGGAGCTCAATAATTCATGCATCCCTGTCAAACGGTACATCACGATTCAACACTCGTTTTCACAAGAGATGTACTGGAGTGGCCTGAGGGCCAAAGCGCTAACAGACAGCAAACAGAGCACCACTTTAACAGGTAGAGTCTGTACTGTGTGCATCCGAGTGTGTTTTTGGTATCTACTAAATATATGCAGTATGTATTTTTCCCCTCAAAAAACACTACTATTATAATAAAGACAATTAACATTAATGCAGTAAAGAGTGATTTTACGTATGCCAGTGTGTTCCATTTCCAGTCATCTCCTCATGGAAGCCCAGGTTTGGCTGAATTAATACTTCATTGACTTAAAATCAGTTGTGCTGTTAATGGCGGGAGACATTGGGGAGAAATCCGGAACCAAATTTATTTACCAATGGGAGCAGCGTGATCCTTTGGTGTTGACTTGGCCTTCAAATTCAATCTCAGTCTGTGTACTGGACAAACTACACTGATTCAAAGATGTGCCATCTCTCAACTTGCAGAACTTAAGGGAATGTCTTAGTGACAGATATTTCATTCTGACATTGCCAAACATTGGAGTAAACATTTGGAACAAATATTTCTCAGCAATGAATCAGAACATAATGAAATGTTATTGTTCAACACGTTATATATATATATATATATATATATTACATATATATATATTTCAACACATTATTATAAATATACTTGCAGTAGTATCATATAGTCCTTCACATGCAGGAGCGTCACAGCAACAATCTAGTCGTGAACAGAGCCGAGGCTTATCTCTTCATGGCCAGCTCTCTGTCTCTCCTCCCCTCTTCTCCCATTCTCACTCTCATCCCAGTGGAGACTAATGACAAAAGAACCTGTCTCTTCTGCCTAGGTGGATGAACTGAAGCTGTCATATCAAACCGGTGCAGTGGTAACAGCAGCGCTTCCTGCTGCCAATAATCTAAAACCTCCTTTCAGGAAACTTCATTGTTTTTGGCCTTAGAGTCAATGAGCGAGAGAGAGAGAGAGAGAGAGAGAGAGAGAGAAAGAGAGAGAGAGAGAGAGAGAGAGAGAGAGAGAGAGAGAGAGAGAGAGAGAGAGAGAGAGAGAGAGAGAGAGAGACTCTTTATCTTGTAAGACAATGAACTGCTGTAGCCACTTCAAACATTGCCAGAGAGAGGGTACCGGGGTCCAACTGTCAATATCTGCACTGAGCCTGCATCCATCATAAGCAGGTGCACATCATACAGAATTACTATACCGGATAATCCAGCACAATACAAGACCCAAATACGCTATCTAAATATGTTGTAATATGTTTGTGAAGATCATTTTTGGTCAGTATATAAACATACTGACCTTCCCCCCGTCAACAAACAATTAGTGTTGTTTAGTCCGTTGCAAACTGAGTATACCTATGTAGTGTTAATATATCTTATATGTATTACATACAGAGCCTATACATTATTACATTTATATAAAATATATAGGACATGTAATTATAATCTAGTAATAAAATGTCCTGTATGTTTTATATACATATAAAACATCTACTTTTCATGAAATTGTGAAGTTGTTCTGGTTAACGCTGGAATTTTCATTCATTCATTCATTTTCTGTAACCGCTTAATCCTTACTAGGGTCGCAGGTACCCAAAACCTATCCCGGGGCACACACTCACACCTACGGTCAATTTAGAATCCCCAATTCACCTGACACGCATGTCATTGGACTGTGAGAGAAATCGGAGACTCTGGAGGAAACCCACCCCACCACGAGGAGAACACGCAAACTCCACACACACAAGGCCAGGACCCGGATTCAAACCCTCAGCCCTGGAGGTGTGAGGCAACAGCGCTACCCACTGTGCCACCATGGGGCCATGGAATTTTCACATGATGTAAATAATACAATAAAACAAAACGGAGACAAGTTTTTTCCAACAGCAACAATCTCTAAGCATGCCTATGACATGTCCTACGCTTAACCTTAAACCAAATCTTTGCCTCAGTAACCAATTACGTTTACCAACGTAAAGTAAACACACTGTGTAAAGACTGGACCGTTTTGTTGGTCCCGATATTATAGCTGAACTCTGCTTTCTAGGACACTTTAGTCCTGAAAACAAATACACTCAAACCTGCAGTCTCAAAGGACTGTTAGGTCAGCTCGGGAATTAATTGTACTCTAGCCACAGTTTAGAGCAGTTTTAACCCCGACTGTAATCTATTAGTGGCTGTCAGTCTGATTAAAACACTTAATCTGGACGCCCTCCAAGCATCTGCACTGCTTACTGCAATACACTGTCTAACACTGCCCTAACACACACACACACACACACACACACACACACACACACAAACATATGCTAGCCAATACATCTCTTATAGCAGTGCAAGACAGAACGCAGGCATGTATCCAGCGCAAAACACAACAGGACACAAAATATAGCATATTATCAACTGTCAGAATGAAAATACTGAATATTCAACAGAAACTCCTCCTGTATATCACTGTTGTCTTCTCTGACATGGTAGTGTAACTCTATAAGAGATAGCAAAACTCAGCTCCATACTATCCTATACATTCCAAAACTTGGGCTTTTTGAAAACATTTCACATAACAGTGGTTTGTCCCACTACAGTCCAAAATCATTTTCACTTATATTTTTTCACAGTAATTTTTAAATGTGGCACGACTGGCTCTTTTATGTTGGCTCCAACATACAAAATGTCAGAAAAAAATGTAGTGACATCTTTACATGTCTTGAAGTGATATTGTGTTTCTGCCTCACACAGGTACAAGCCTGACCCCTGAGGGAGATCTATAAGAGACAACATGTGACAGCACTCTTCACCATCATCAAAACATCAATTGAAGAAAAAGCCTCCTTTGATAGAATGGTGTTCTATTTATTCTGTATGGCTCCAGAGCCCCGTAGGTTCAGAGTCAAGGTGCAGTGAAGTTGTTCTGGTGACTGAGCACTGTAGACACTGTATGTTTGCCTTTTCTATAATTTGTCACCCATCTTTAGATGTTTGTGTGAAACTGACAAATTATCAAAAAAAATACCATTTTCTAATGAAGAAAAAAAAAACTCTTTATGCTTTATTTTACTCCACAACTATTTCCAACAATAATCATCAAACTAAGTCATACACTCTGTTCTGTTCTACTCCATTATACCCTTTTCTATTTTGTTTGATTGTATTGTAATATATTCTATTCTGTTCTGTTTGATTCTATTTCATTTTGTGTAATTATATTGTATTGTATTGTATTCTGTTCTATTCTATATATATATA
>JBBPCZ010000115.1:23493426-23503885 GCA_037974445.1 Brycinus macrolepidotus | reverse complement strand
ACACACACACACACACACACACACACACACACACACACACACACACACACACACACACACACACACACACACAGGCATACACATACATACATAAAATGGGTACTAGAACCCTGCTGAGAGATCAATCAGGTAGACAGAGGTGTCTCATATAAAAACATTTTTTTGCAGAGAATGAAGCATGTCTCTCAGGGGAATGTTAAATGCTGCAGTATCGGGTGTTTTAAATGGTGTCAGAGTGTATTGCCAGAGGTTGACAGAATATTTAAGACTGAATATCATGACCTTGTTGAATAACATGTTCTTAAAGGGTGATTTTCCACTACAAGTACCAGACCTTTTGGTACCAGAAAACTGGAACTGAGCTTAGTCTATTAGTCCTCAGTTCAGTAGGGTCTACCTAATGGACCTAATGGGACCCAAGTTAAGCATTTACCTCATAGCCCAGACTTTTTCTGATATCTGATACAGTGACTTTGGCTCGTATTAGACCAATACTGATACTGAGCATCATATTAGAACAAGTTTCATGAAAGGTTCAGTGTCTTGGGCCCTGAGTGTTGGGATGAGAATCTAAATTCCAGGGTAAATACATGGGCTGAATGGGATCTTGCTGAACATTCTGTAAAGCATGTCTAACTTGGTTACAATTCCTATGAAATAACATTTGTAGGCAGAGCGTGGGCAGGCTATCTACTACATGGGTTCAGTGACTATATATGGAGCAAGTACAGCTGGAAACGAATGTGTGTGTTCCGGTTACCACTGAAGTCTCGAGTTTGTACACGTGCTGGATAAACCTACAAAGCAAGGCTGAAGAAATAGAGCGTTCAGAGGAAGCTCTATCCACAGTCCCCGGTGAGCACGATCCGTGCCCCAGGCCAGATCTCCGTGCTCCTGTCTGTCTGAGAGATTTCAGGTAGAGCCACATGTAAAACAACACAAACACACACTTACTCACACACAGTCACAGTCACACTGGGAAAAAATAGCCGTTGGGTCCAGAGAGTCATAGCTCATACGCTGTATCTGTCATCACTGAGCCATATATTAGTGTGCATGTATGTGTGTACATAGCAGTGTGTATGTGCATCTGGGGGGAGTTTACTGCAGTGTGCTTGCAAATTTCCACAGATATGTATATAAGCACACCCATTCTGGATAAAAAATATCTTTGCATGACAACTAACCTTTGCAGTTATACATACCTACAGAGTATGTGAACTTATACATTCGTACACAAAGTTAATACAGTAATGACTGTAATAAGTAACTTTAAAAATGTTACTTTCTACTGCACTGGTTTATTTGTATATATTGTTATATAATGTAATACCTGGCAAACCCACTCTTACAAGATCAACAATGTGCACAGTTTTGCAGGGAGATGTATGCATGACACACATCCTGACACTGTATAACATTTAATAGTATGTGTGGGTTTACTCACTACTTGAATGCACATACACACACACACACACACACACACACACACACACACACACACATACACACACTGACTTACACCATCTCACATTACACAACCAAAATGTCACATTCTCTTGATCATGGTGTATTAAAGGAGTACTCAGTGCAGCCTCAGTCCACTAAAAGCTCCAGTGAAAGCTCCCTCCAATCTCCAGCCTTTACCGGCCCAATTCTCCATGTGGGGACAGCACAGATGGCCAGTGGCTCCATCTGAAGCACTCTGAGGTCATTTGTGATCATTCAGAGGAAAAGTGAGCCCTCTCCTCCATTTCTCCAACAGCTGGTGGAAAACTAGAATGCTAACTCTCAGACCCTTTAAGGAGGCAAGGACAAGGACAGAAGGATAATTAGCGCTCAGTGATCGCAGTTTAAACATGATTACACATAGTTTGAGATCAGAGAGTGCACGTTAAAACAGCCGAAGAGATGTTAATGGGATGCGTCCTTGAGAAATAACAATCATCATGGTGTTCTAAGGGGATCGAGTACACTCTTTGAAATATGGATGAGCAATACCATAGAAGAACCACTTTTGTTCACCTAAAGAACCTTGAGATGGATGGTTCTTTAAAAAAATCATTTCTGTAGATGAGATGTGTGTGAAGAATCTTTTTAAAGTATCTCCACATGTAAATCTTCTATTCAAATTAAAGAATATCCTAGGACTGTACAGTCATGTACAAAAGCCATTTAGAAAGCTTTATTGCTGTGTAGGGGTGGATGATACTGATGAAGATACTGATGGCCTAGAGGTTCAGAACTGAAGCTGAAATCCATAGCTTCACAGTCTGCAGTTCGGCTCATGGTGCATGTGCAACATTCTCCTTGTTTTTTGTTTTCGTTGTTTACCCCTGCCATGTGAGTTTGTTGTTGTCAGTCTCTGCCTTAGTCCCGTCTCCTCCTCAGTGTTTCCACCTGTGTCTTGTTCCTGTCTCCTCCACTGCCCAGGTGTTCTCATTTTGCTTGTCAGTGTATATACCCCTATGTTTTCCTTATATCTTTATGGGTTCTTTGTAAATCAATCGATAAACACTCTGTTACCTCTGTTCTTTGTAAAACTTCCTGTTAAAAGCTCTGTTACTGTGATCCCTTGTCCTGCCGCTGTGCTTGTGTCTTTGTTAATCCTATTTATGTTTCCTTTGTGTCTGCCATGCTCTTGTCTTTGTTAACCCCCAGATCATCACATGTTTTTGTGTAACCCCTGGACCCTTCGTTTGTGTTTGGGTTTCACTTTTTGCTTATTTATTAAAGTGGGATTTCGCACCTACAGCCTGCCAACAATCCACAATCTTGTGAAGTTTGTGAGATCCTACTGTTTCCTATCTTTCAGTGACAGACACACAAAAGCATGGGGAATGGTCAGACTGACCATGGCTTTACAATGACCTGCATACACCTGGTTTATTATTCAAATTTCAAAGTAATCACTAAGCTGATTTGCCAAGAGCATACATTTTAATAGGTTATTTTTTAATTTGAGTAATCAGAATGGAATAATCACCAGAGAACTAATTCAAATATGGGCTTATGAATAGAAAAGGAGAAAAGTCATTTGACACCTGTGGAGGACAGCACACAATTCTTCCACCTTTCCTGGCTGGATTTTAACTTGTAATTTCTTTATACTGTGCCTCAGCTGTGGCTGCTAAGCAGATGTTATTACTTTGCTGTTTTTTCTCTTTCTCTGTAATTAAAAATGCCTGGAACCTGCATTAAGTATTAAACACTGGATAGCCTGTATAGGACACATCTGCTCTGTTCTGGCGCTGCTAAAAAAATGAAATACTTCTCAGGGAAAATTAGATATTTGAATGCAATGATACACTTGAACAGTAAACATGCTCCATTTGGACAGTGCCATAACTGCCACGACCGAATCACGGTGATGTTAAACTAGGCTTAAGCAAAGACGACTCTTGCCAGATCTTTCAGTGGGGCAGTTGTTGTGATGATGACAAAGCTGACCAATTCAGTGGGTAAATTAACAGCTAGCTAATGAGACATTTTTACGCTGCATTGTACATATTAGTCAGCTAGCTTGAACAATTCGTTTTTTCTGGTCACCTCACATAGCAATAGCACCAGTCTTCACCAGATGCCAATATAACACAAGAACGTCTTCTTAAGCTACTTCAGGCTGCATATGGCTAAAGTGTGTTGGTGGGAGTTCAACTGGAACACATACAGATCGCACTGAAGTGACTGCAGTTAGAAAAAAATATTCAAAGTCTATCAGAGCAAAATGAGCAATTTTCAACCAGACTGAAATCAGTATCAGGATAAACCATCCAGAATAGTTAATGTAACACTGTGATAGAATGTGATAGAAAAATTCAGTCCCTTTCCCTTGTAGGTGGTGTGTCGCTCAACTAAGATTTTTCTCTATCTTTTGGAGATTGCAGGTAATGTCATGATGCACATGGTGAACTGTGAAAATGTCATGATAATATATTTTGCCCCCTGCTAGCTTTAAGTAGATTTTTACGCTGGGTTGCATGGCATGAGCTTACAGGAGTGTAAGTTAAATTCTTGTCGTGATCATTTGTTATGACAAAGTGTGGTGGAACGGGATGAAAGACATCCGACTGGGAAAGAAAAGAACAATGTGAGACAGAGAGAGAGAAAGAGAGAAAGAGAAAGAAAGGAAAAAGGGAGAAAGCGAGAGCACCCAGAGTGTGGATTGATAAAAACAGCAGGTGAGAAGGAATGCAGTCACGTTGCCATGGCAACTGACGGTGAAAGAAGACAAGAAGACAAAGGCGTTACCACCACCGCCCAGACAAGTGGTAGGAGGAGGTCCACACACACACACACACACACATACACACACAAAACTCTCCACAAAACAGCTCATGCCTCACAACAATTTCCAAACTTTTGTTGTTGTGAGTACACTGTGAATATGTTCTTTAAACAACTGAGACAATCACTTCCAAATACTTTATGAAGCCTCTGGACTATTTCCGCGTTATTCCATGAGCCTGAGGCTCGACAAGATGCTTATGTAACGTTTCAGCAGATGCCATCTGTGCCCATTGCAGTTCATCCAGTAACTTCTGGATAGAAGGATGATTTGTTTTTAAAGGGCTCAAATTATACAAAACCGAAATAAAAAGAGTCTGAAGTTGTATGTGAATGCTGTTAATGTTTCAGGTGTGCCATTCAGTCCATACAGTCAATATATGCGGCTGGAGCTGCAAAAATAGTCAGTCACAAAAACTAATGCATATACTTTTATCTTTGTTTTATGAAGGCTCTTTACTTGTATTACACACAAAACCCAGCAGTCTACCAATGTTGCTTTTACATCCACTTTTAGTCCAAGCTAAAAACTGCTCAACTCACTGAAAACTGGTGCATTTTACACTCTCTTAAATTAAACAGTGAGCTGTATATTTTACTGGCCCTTTCAAGGGGTGTGTATTACCTGGTTTCATCTGAGGACATTCATTTTGTATTCTCTTCAGGTCAGGCGTCTGCTGTAAGGATTATGGGTAAAGGATGAACAGAGGTTGGAAAATTGTCATGTGCAAATAATGTTTCTGTTCCTGATACATTAAACCAAACAAAATTTAAAGCCCCTATTTTGCCCTGTTGCACTCAGTTTATCATACAATGCAAACCCAGTACCCATTCAATGTGAGTTATGTCTCTGTTGCAAAATGTAGTGAAACACGATCCTGGTCCAATGCAGACAAATGTGCTGCATTAAGACTGTTGACATGGAAGGTTAAAAACATAAAACTCATCTCCATTCTCTCTGTCTCTCTCTCTGGCTAGTGAATCAAAGGCTGTTCTGTTCACCTTCTGCAGGGAGATTAATGATGACAGTCTATGACATTCCGCCCACAGGAGCATGCAGGCCAGGAACAGAGAGAGGGAGAGAGGGAGAGAGAGAGAGAGAGAGAGAGAGAGAGAGAGAGAGAGAGAGAGAGAGAGAGAGAGAATGAGAGATCAGATGCAGCTCTGGCCAGGTAGAGTGGCTTCGTTTATCCAAATCATCTCCATATCCGTCTGCAGAGACACATTAAACCTACTCATACATCAGCATTACAGGGTGTTGTCTTCTGCCATGAAAGTCATGATGCGGCTCATGATCACAGATTAGTTCGTTCAGACTTCATAACAGGTCTCGGATCTCATCAACATTTGGCAACTCATCTCAGCAAAGATAGTTAGTGGGCAGAATGTGCCAGTAGGCGATGATCCCTCAGGTGAACCCTTGAAAGCCGCTGTTACAGGTATTTGCTGTAAACAGACCTGATTTCAAGGCTCATTTACATAAACAAGTAAAAATGAAAGGTATTTAAATTCATTCATTTTATTGGTTCATTATATACTTTAACCTAAATGCAGTTGATCACCTAAAACATGTTAGGCCTTCAATTTGTGTCATAAATGTCAAAACAGAAAAATGTTAACACTAGTATACAACTTTTTTGGTCATTCTAGATTGGACAGTCATTTAAAGCTTGTAAAGCTTTCCAAACATTTTAATTTAAAGGTGGTATAAGACATTAACCTAAATTTTACGTTTTACGTTGCAGTATTACAGATACTCTTTCAGTAAAGAGCCCTGGCACAGAGCTGTCACTGCTGTTTCCATTTCTAACAGCTGACTGAAACCTCATTTTCATAGTCAGTGTCATATCTAGTATTTCAAGAAGGCCTAAAGTGACATTTTTATCACTTGATCCCACCCATCATAAACAAAACGTGACTGGTTGGCTCTGCTGTCAGTTCCGTATTATTTTGGGAGTTAATCTGATGTATAAAGCTTTCAGCTCCTGAAGGCCTAAACGATGAGAGAGCTCACTTGGTTGTAATTACCTAAATACCATGATGAGAAAATCCTGACTGGATAATTTTCCATTGGACATTTCAAGAATTTAACCCTTTTGTTTCCAACCAAAATATAATGAGCAAATAAATAAAAGCAATACCACAATGCTCATTTAAATACCTGATGAAAATACCCTGATAATTACATGAAATAAAAATCATGTTGTTTGTTTAGTTCTCTGAAATCATTAGACCTTCTCTGAAGGTCTAGAACCTTCCCACCTTACAGGCAAAATTCAGTCTTCAAGGCGGCTGCTACTACTGTTTTTTAAGTACACGCCACATCTTTGTGCAATTTTAGAGATTATTGTCCTTAATAATTCAAAATAAATCTGAATCAGAAACTATAAACAGATGGCTATAATCTTCCATCACTTGATAACTATTTGCGTTAGAGCTTCAGTACAAAACTAAAGAAGCAAACCTAAGACATCAGTCATCTTAGTTGATTGACTGCAAATGGGGTATCGGGGAAAATTCACAAGGAAGATAACCTGGTGAAATCATGCAGGAAAGTGTAGGGTTAGAACCAACACCCACAGAGGCTGGAGACTCGCAAGACTGTACGCACACATGTCAGAGCTGACCTGGGAATGGTGCTTTGGCCAGAGACTGCTGAGAGAAATGAGTGGGATTACGAGGTGTTGTGTTTTATAATCTGTGATCAGAGGGAGCCAGGCGGCCGGGGAAGGCGAGGGATCAACTGTCCTTGCAGAACTAAAGGGATTAGCACACGCTGGAGACCGAAACAGTTTGATGTCGACACTCTCTCTTGCTGCACAGCCAGAACAAGATGACAGCAGAGAGCCACATTCATACAGCAAGGGCCACGTTTTCCCAGCAGGAGCGCTGCTTCTGGAACAGTATGGCCTTTTAGGACATGGGACCTGAGGCCATTATGAATAGCAGGGAGTCAGAGAGTGTGATGAGGCAAAAATATCATGCCGTCTAAAAAAATCACATGAAAAAAACCCCCCAATAATTTTCTTTTATTCAGCATTACACATAATACACATAATCACTATATAAAATTATGAATCATTCATCAAAAATTTTATTTGATCAATATTATTCATCAAAGTATTATTATTATTATTATTATTAGCCTAAGTATTGTTAAGCAGGATAACTTATTTTGATCTGTTTTCAGGTCAGTTTTCAGAAGAAAACTGAAATAAAACCCAAAAATCTCAATTCTTGTATTCCGAAAATATTCTCAATTCTTGTATTCTGTCATTTCCATTGTGTCCAATTTTACAATGGCATGCACTAAAATAACTAATAACTCTGAAATTGAACTTACACTGACACATGAAAAGAGTTTTTCCTTCTCTTGTAAAGTGACTTTTTTGGAAATGCTGCATTAAACAGGATTCAAATGAAAGGTGACTTCATCCTCTGCATTAAATACAGAGAAAATACTTTTTTGCTGCTTTTGAAGCACGGCTGGTATCTTTGTAAAATCATTTGTGAAACTGCAGTATTTTGCTTTGAAATTCACAGTGGCCTGAGAGCAAAGAATAACTTGCATAAAAGCTTTTTATGAGCTCTGGCATAAAAGCTTTTTCAGAACTTTCAGAAATGCAAACTGGTAACAACTGAAAAATGCCACATATCTTCTGTGATTAAAAAATTCTTTGATTATCTTTGATTAAAATATGAAAAGTTAAGGAATGACCTCAAGCTAACATAGAGAAGAACGGAGTCTGAACTACTAGAACTGAAATGAAGTAAACACAGATGAACACATACAGTTGGAAGATATTGATCGCAGCTTTGATCCGAGCATCAGGGGAAGAAGGTAGTGCACTCGAGTTCAGGGATAAAACAGTGGAATTGATCCTGTACTTCATGGTAGTGCTACGCTTTAGTACTTTTAGGGCTCTCTAAGGTTTGTGACACTTCTCAGTTATAGTGATTTACACTTTACTGACCGACGCTCATGTTGTTTTCAACCACAGTGTGACTGAACTAAAAAGTGGGGGGGAGCATGAAAAAGTACCATTAGCAACAAGCTGGCTAGCTA
This sequence comes from Brycinus macrolepidotus, assembly GCA_037974445.1. NCBI lineage: Eukaryota > Metazoa > Chordata > Actinopteri > Characiformes > Alestidae > Brycinus > Brycinus macrolepidotus. The sequence goes on along the minus strand of JBBPCZ010000115.1, from coordinate 23,495,532 downwards.
ACATTAGCGGGATAAGTGGTGGTGACCAGTCATAATATTGAGTGGGAGGGCTGAATACAAAGTGTTGGTAACAATAAGCTAGCCAGTTACCTTAAGCGGTACAAGCAGTAGTTGTCTGTCATAATATTGGATGGGGAACTAAAAATAATAATATTTAGCAAATGTAGAATGGAGAGTCCCTTCCCAACCACAGCAATGTAATGTTCTCTCTAGCTCCTGGATTTTAATGTCCATTTATAGCATTACCTAACTAAAACATGCTAACAGAACAATCACCATATATTCATTACAGCGCTACACTTTCACTACGTGAGCTGAACGTGACATGAAAATTTAAGTTTAAAGATGCGTAAAACAGTAATAGACAATATAAAAATATCTGACCTGAATGTCTGTTACCAGCCATTATAAACTTCAGATATTTGTACAGCTGCTGTGTCACCACCTTTTGCTTGGTGTGATAATAACATAAGGGTACCAATGTCATCGTATCTGTTTCTGCATTAAACACGATCATGTATGGACATTCTTACAACTTGACTATGTCTGATTGTCAGTGTAAATATGTGTGTATACGCAAATGTTTGGAGCATTCAGATTTTAGAACCGTATCTCAGATATGAAAAAAGCTGCTTTAGTCAATTTTGATGTCATTTCACCTCTGAAAAATGAGGTGACGCTTGTTGGAATAGGTTCTTTGCATATGAGGTCACGTCATTGCACTGCTGTGGTGCAAACTGCAGATTTAGGGCAGGAAGTGATTTTCTATACAGTAAGTTCTCTCATAAGCTTTCAAAATGCCTGTCATTTGTGTCATGTTGCTCAAAGCGAGAAAGCATGCGCAGCTTTTACTGAGTACGAAAAGTAGCTCCTAAATGGGAGAGCAAGAAATGGCTTGCAAACCATCATCTGTGGTCAGGTGGAGGAGACCTGGTTTAACTCTGAAACATTAAAGTTATTGGTTTTCTTTGCTTTATTGGAGTTTGTACCTGTGTAACTGAAATAATAACGCTCCCTAAGTACAAAGTGTTTTGCAGGGTCCGGCCTTGTTGCTACAGGCGATTATGGTTTTATTCAGCTGCCCTTTAACTTCCCCTACCGTGCAACAGCAATGAAATGCTTATGTAGATTTATGTCAGTTACCATGAAAGGCTTATGTCACATTTATTGCTGTTGTGTTCCAAGTAGTTGCTAGAAAATGGCAAGACAGTTGCTTTATTATCCCAGGTGATCAATTTTGATGTCAATTATGAGAACCGATGCGGGTTGGAATAAGCTTTTATTTATTTATTTAAATATTTATGCAGATTTATGTTTATATAGTGTTTATGTAGTTTGCAATGCAGCCATACGAATACTGGCCTTCAGTAAAAAGTTGAGGTAAGAAAAGAAAAGCATTTTTTAATGCTCCAAGTTGGACAATTACTGTTGTTACACACACCTACCCACACACACAAATCAGCCCTATCAGTACTCAAGCAATGAGATGGCTTTTTTTTTTTTTTTTTGTGCTGAGACATGACAGTATGAAAAGATCGGATCCCACACAGCCATCACAACAAACACAAGCTCCTCTCCAGCCATTTCCGACCATACTAATAACAATAGTCTCCTTCAGCCTCCACGGCCCAGCTGATCATGGCTAATGTATAGTTTCATTTGACTTTTTATAGTAAGCAGTCATTAGCATTACCATCACCACTAGTTCTCTAATTAGGAGACCGATGCTTCAGATCTGAAGTGTGCGTGCGAGTGTGTGTGTGTACGTGTGTGTGAGTGTGTGCGTGTGTGGCTTGACGAAGAGTTTGGCAGCGATTGCAGGCAGCCCGGAGTTTGATCCCTCTCATACACACTCCTTCTTTCACACTGCCCAATTACTCTGTGCTCGTTTGATTCCCTTCCAGTACTTTCCTTTTCCCTCTTTTAACATCCTCTATCCAGCCAGGCTTTCCACAAAGCACCAATTACACACTCGTCTTATGTGTTCAGAGGCAAGACAATGCTGGAATCCCGCTGCGGGATTCACACGCACACGCACACAAACACACACACACACACACACACACACACACACACACACACACACACACACACACACACACACAC
>JBBPCZ010000115.1:23480632-23493326 GCA_037974445.1 Brycinus macrolepidotus | reverse complement strand
GGATTACTAAAGCACCGATGTACGTCGCTCTGGATAAGGGCGTCTGCTAAATGCCGTAAACGTAAACGTAAACGTAAGCCCAGGTTTTGAAGGCTGCTTTTGTGGGCTGTGCTTTCCGAACAATGCTCTCTCAGTGGGTTATGGGTGGCTTGGGAGGTCACAGTGATCGAAGAGTGAGACACGAAGGGACTGACACTGCAGCACAAGAGAGTGACTGGGACTGAGGAATGAAAAGGAAAGAAAAGAGGAATTAAGAGCGAACCAGGTGGTCTAAACATGTCTCCCTTGGGGGTAGGTGTTGTGTGGAGGTGCCTCTAGGGACTTTGCTTCAAGTTGGTGTTTTTGCCAGCCTCACAATTCACAAAGAGAAATGTTGTATGGTGAAGCATTAGGGCTCATTACTTTTCTCTGAAGTCCACTCATAATGTTTGTTTTATGTTGTACAAACAGTCACAATTCATTTCTGCACCCTTAAAAAGCGCTTTTCAAGTGTTCTTTAGCAAAGGCAATGGTTACATACAGAACCACAACGTCAAGCATTCCTTTGGATTTTTGGACACTTAATGACCCTGCTCCTAGAATACAGTATTTGTCATAATGCTGTATTCACTCACACTAGTGCTGTCACTGCTCTTTTCAACTGCACTGTGTGTTGTCCTGTAAATTATCGTACTGTTGCTCTTGTGATTTTGTGCTTTCTCTTTAGTCCTGTCCTGCACACACTCGTGTAGTCTTGTGTAGTCGTGTGGTGTTTCTGTTCTTTGTGTTGCATCATGGTCCTAGTTGCTTCATTTCACTGTGCATGGTGTATATGGTTAAAATGACTTGCTTTTGGTTAAAATGAATAAGCTTTTAACAAATGTTTAGGTCAGTTGTCATAGTTGTTATTTATCTGCCATGATGCTTTATAAATGAAGTGTTCAAAGCCTTCAACGAGGAGCTGGCAAAAATAGGGTCATAGGAACCAAAGAGTAAACATTTATTCATTCATTCATTCATTTTCTGTAACTGCTTAATCCTTACTAGGGTCGCGGGTACCTGGAGCCTATGCCGGGGCAAATGTCCACCGCAGGGTGCACACACACACACACACACATACCATTTGCTCACACACTCACACTTATGGTCAATTTAGAATCCCCAATTCACCTGACACATGTCTTTGGACTGTTGGAAAAACCAGAGACCCCGGAGGAAACCCGCGCCTCCACGAGGAGAACATGCAAACATGCACACACACAAGACCACAACCCAGATTCAAACCCCCAACCTTGGAGGTGTCCAAAGAGTAAACATATGCATGTGAATCAAGGAGAATTTATTCAGACCTGTTAATAATACTGTTATGCGACTACAGTTCGCATGTCCATACAGATACAGCTGCAGCCTAGGGTCTCATATAAAACCGTGGCTTAAAATAAAGCCACTACATCTACATGTACAGTGGTTTGCTTTTATTTATGGATTTCCCCTAAATGTACTGGTGTATTAAGGTTGGATGTAGTTTAGACAAACCAGATGTTATTTGCACTGTACTGTATGTGGTGCAGTATTTAATAAGGATCTGTATTAGTCTACTTCAAACCCATGCATGTGTCTGACTGGCCTCCGCATAAACACTGCACTGCGAGAGGATGTGCTTCAGAAACACTCTCTCTTTTCTTTTTCATCCGTTTATAAAGACGAATATTTCACAGCTCTCTCGGGAAGGCTGGGAAGGAAGAAGGGTGGAAAAAAGGATTGCTGGAAAAGGACAGGAGGAGAAAGGAGAGTGCAAAAGCAGAAGGAAGGCTTGGAGGAGAGGGGGAATGGGAATAGAACTTGTGTTTCTCAGCCAACTAAATGTGGATTATGCGCTGAAATATTTAAATAGTAGAGCACCATCAGAACTGCACCATTTGGGGTGCTCAAGTGGCGCAACTGGCTGTCAGGGATGAGTCCTGGATCTCGACGATGCCATGGATATCCATAGCCTAGAGCAGAGGAAGAGACTGAAATGGCACTTGGGGTTGATGGCCTTCAGTATTGTAAGGCTATGTTTAGCGACTACATTAAGCCGTAGTTGTGGTTATTTCCAGCGAGGCAGGGTGTAGCTCACTCATTGCTCATTGAAATGGAGAAATTCCATCAAAAGTGCAGATTCTAAACTTTCAGTCAAACTACAGTTGTGTTAGAAAAGGAGAAAAACTATCCTTTTTGTATTTTTTTTCCAGTTTAGTGGCACAGTAGGACATTATAATGTCCTTGCAAAGTACTTATTAATTACATTATTACTATAATACTATAACATGTTTTACTGTAATGTAAACAATAACTAGGGTGTTTTTCTAGATCACTTAATAATGCTCTTATTAACCCTTACCAAGCCAGTTTAACACACTGATTACTATTTTATTAAGCAATAACTATAGTGAAATATGCATTTTTTTATTTGTGTATTACACATCATAATCTTTGGCACAATATTACAAGGCATCCATTATTTTTTCATTAGGTTTTGACTGGAAACAATAGGGTTAAATTGTTAAACAGCCAGTAGTCCCCCCCACCACCACCACCATCCCATCACACCTTCATAGAACTGAACATGCTCCTGTATCGGTTAGGTTTTCAGTAGCTGGGCTGACATCCCAATGTATCAGATTAACCATTTATAATTAGAGACTGACAGTGGAATCAATCACATATTGATTTCTAATGGGTGGGACCAGTTTAGTGAGAAAAACATCTCTCCAGGCCCTCTGGAATTCCAAGATATGTCACTGACTGTGAATATAAGGGGCAGCTTCACCACCGGCTTTATTTAAGACTGTAAACTGTGGCAGCTGGTTGCTACCTACAAGGTAAAAAAATGTTGTGTCTGTTATATGAAATGCCATTCCAAGCTTCAGATGTTTCTTCATGTACAATGCCATGGGGACAGCTGGTGGCCTGGTGGTTAGGGAGTTGCCCCTGCAATCGGAAGGTCGTGGGTTAGAATCCCAAGACTGCCAGTGGCACCACTGAGGTACCCTTGAGGAAGGTACAATCCACACACACCGGTCCCTGGGCACCACACCAGTGGCTGCCCACTGCTTCACTTGGGGAATGGGTTAAATGCAGAGAAAGAATTTCACATTGTTTACACTGTGTGCTGTGCTGTGCTCATAAGAGACCACTTTACTTACTTTAATTTAGCTTAGAGCTAAAATACTATTAGAATCTTTTTGGGGTGCTTCCAAAAATGAGCATCATCACAGAGATGAGTTATTGCCACATTTTTTGTTTTGATATTCATGGGAGACATAAAGACCTAGCTCTAGTAATCACAGTTTGTCATTGTCTTCGTTCATTTCTTCATGTCAAAATGTAAAATCTCGTATGATAAAGGAAACAATGCAGGACGCACATGTTGAATTTAGATTTTAGATTGAACACTCCTTCTACATATATATGAACATGGCCTTCCTGCAGGCAGTTACAGTCCTGATACTGGAGAATCTTCCACTGCCTTGAATGGCTCCAGGCTATGAGACAACCTGCCTCACAGCAAAGACCCCCCAGATCACATTCAGTGAAAGGGTAAGACTCTTAAAAATGGGATCAGATCTTGACCTGGGGGTGTATATTCCTTTTTGGCCCAGGCTTCAAATTCTCAAAGGTTAAAGGAATAATCAGGCATTTTGCAGCTTAATCTCTACCAGCTACATCTGTAGCATAACGCTAAAGTTATAGAACATAAAACTCGGAATATGGTAATAATAGAACACAAGCTGATGCACCTGCCCATAGGCTTCTATTATAAATCCTTTAAAATGATAAAATCGATGTCAAGTTTGTATGTCAATTAATAATGTATGTCATTTATAATAATAAAAAAATGACACAAAATGCATGAGAGAAATGCACTAGTGTTAGGACACTCCGGTAATGGTTAAAATAAAAGCAAAAACAACAGCTAACAAGAAAAATATTAAAAACAAGAAAAATAGTGGAGATTTCCCATTGAAAATGTCTGGCTAAATTATAATTGGATTATCTAGCTTTTCACTGGAAATGTCAAATAACAATGCCATGCTCAAGCTGCTAGCAATGGCCTGAATGAGGCTTAAATAAAACAGTGCAAATAGGCCACTGTGCTTTTCAGTGGTCATGTCTTTTTAAAGAGCTGGGAGAAAAATGAGGATCCCGCATTTGCATTTTCTCTTCCTCTCCCTGAGGCTGGAGTTAGGCATCACGCCATGCACAAGTCAGAGCGTACACACACACACACACTCATACATGGTGCAAACACAATTTCACAAACACCAAGACCTTTATCTGTCTCCATCTCTCTCTTGTTTAAACACACACACACACACAAACACTGAGTATTAGTAGGTTTGTGAGGACTGCTGCTGACTTGTGTAATACTACACCCACACCTAAACCTAACCCTAACCTTACAGAAGTTTGGCACAAAAATGACTGCTTACTCCAGATGTGGTCGATCAACAAAAACATGTTTGGAGTTCAAATATTTGATTTTAAGAACTGAAGGCTAATGTGGCTGACAAACACAAGAACTCAAATCGTTTTGGAAATACAGTACATTCTCCAAACTTCTCTCAACCCACTCAAATCACATATTCATTAGGATAGCACAGACTCGTCAGTGTGGTTTACAACACGGTATGACTTTGAGCTGTAAGAATGAACAAACCTTAAATCTGAACGCTGCTGGCAGCCAGCAGGGTTTGTTTAGCCAACAGCGTCTGTTTTCACAAATCACCTCAGGAGTAAGAATCCTTTTTTGTGATAATGATCAGCCCCCCTCATTGCTGCTTTGCAAGTATCAGTAGTTGTCTGAAATGTCTGCCTGTAGTGGTGTAAGTTTGTTTATGGCTCACAGTAAGTCACAGTGAGTCCTTAACCACATCCAGAAGTCTGAACCACTATAAAGGATAGCTGGATGTGGAGAGTTCGGAGTTTGGGGATGTATTTATGGAAACAATCTGAGTGCCTTTTGACTTCTGATGCTTCTTAGCAACATAAGCCTTGTAGTCCTAGTTCTAAACGACAGAAATAAAATTTGGACTCCAAACATGTCTTGGTTGATGGACTACATCTGGGGTAGAGGGAAAACTGTGATTTGATTTTAAACCATTCCTTTTACTCTTTCAGTTTTGAAAAATGTTGATGTGAAAACCAGCAAAATGTCCCCACTTCTTTAAATATTCCTGTTTTTCTATCATAATAAGGGCATTTGGTCCCTAGAAGAAGCTAAAGCCAAGCCCCCCCCCCCCCCCACACACACAAACAGGCATACACACAAACACACAAAGGCTGAGAGGAAGGCAAATTCCTCCATGGGAAAAGACTCTCTTGCCTCTGCTCTCTCATCTTTTATAGATGGGCTTTCTGCGTCGTGTGTCATCTCCAAACTGAGTTCACATCTCTGCCACATTACCGCCACTGAAAACAAACACAGCGACCGCACGCCTCCACCGTACGGCTCTCCAGAGGATCAAACGGCATCTCTCTCCCTCTCTCTCGTCTTGCTGTGGTGCAATCGATGAGCATCTTTAAATGTGCCGGTATGTATCTGTGTTACATCACCTCAGGGATGTGGATTTCCGTGTGTGGTCGGTGTGATGCATGGCTTGTTTCCATATTCGGCAGTAAAAGAGTAAACAACAAAACAGCACAATGTCTTATCTGGTCAGGGGACAGCCCTTAAGCCATGGTTTGGGCAAAAATCAAATGTACACAATTTTACCCCATTTTTTTAAAATCACACAATGAAAATATACTTAACTGACCCGTAACTCACTATGCAGAGTCCTTCTAAGATTCCAAAATACTTTGAAGGAAGACTTTGACAACACATATGTGCACACACTATGTGGCAAAAAATGCATAGAAATATGTGCGTCCATCAGGCTATGTTTCTTACTAACCTATATCAATACAACAATGCTAATTTCATGGGAATTTCTGCAGGGTTTAACACTATTCTACTCAAGCACAGACATTTGAAGCTAGTAACACAATCAGGTGCTCTATTCATTACTTTGTATCCTGCAATTTTACAGCAAATTCTTCAGTAAAGCCCAGTATTATCAGAGGAGCGTGTTAACCTGTTAGCTGTTTAGCCATGACCTAGTCAAACAATGCCTTTTAGTTCATATACACTTACCCTATATTGACTATTTATAACAGTAAACTATTTTTATTATTAAATGTTTGTCATATTTGCAACTTTTAACTACAGGGATATTTCTTATTACAGTTACATTATCCTGGGGCAGCAGACAAGATTTCTGTTGTAAGCTCTTATGCAATAAACTGTGCAAATGTAAAACATTTATGAAAAGACTGGCTCAAGGGGGCATTGAAGATTTCTCAATATTTCACATTTTGGCATTAAAAAATACTTTTAAAATGTCAATTAGGCTGTTTCCTTTTATTTCATGTTATTGTATTACTTATATTGTTGTTCATATATGCAACATTACTGTTTTTCTACTGTTTTTTTGTGTATATTTTATTATTTTATATTTTATTATTCGCATTATAAAATGTAAAATCTCAAGTCTTAGAAAAGTGCTCAAAAAATAAAACTTATTATAGAAGCACATGCACTCCTGAGATCCTGCTGGTGTTGGTTTCCTCTTGTTCATAATCACTGAAACAACGTGAGTACAAATTGCGCCCCCCTGCGGAGAACACAGATGGCTGTTAACCCATGTCAGGGAACCCCAACTCCAACTGGAGGGCTGGTCTCCAGCACAGCTTGGCAATTTCCCTGCTCAAACACATCTGGTTCAACACATCTGTTAGCTCCCAGGTTAGTGAATGTGTTTGAGTAAGGGAACTACCAAACTGGACAGCTGCCCTCCAGGCCTGGAGCTGGGGATCCCTGACCTACGTATTGCCTTAGGAGGTGGATCTTCAGACCACAGTGGAAGGAAGTGAGTGACGAAATTCGTTCCAACACTGAGGGGCCAAGAAGTGAAAACGTAGCCTATGGGCATGCTTAGATTAAGGGCTTATACAGATTATTATACATAGTGTTACTGCAAATGTCGTTATGCTTTGTCTGCATGTTAGGAATATTCTATGTTATGGGAGGATCAGAATGGTAGATTTTGATGGATGGGTAGAACTAAAGATTTTTGCATCAGTACTGGATTGAACGCTGTATCAGAACCCCACCGGTGGGACCATCCTATCCAGGAACAAGTCAAGGTAAATCCCACCGCTTGGATGTACTTGTCAAAGGGTTGTTCTGCTATTTTATGTCATCACCCTGACCTTGACAAGTGGGACGACATGCTAAGCAAAAACTCTGAACATCTTCAGGATAACAGACTCCCTAATAGGCAACACAAGAACCGTGCAGCGCAGTGACATGTTTGACTCAGTGGTTCTCAAGTAGAACAAGCATACGGTGATAAAAGAAGATTGGATGCCGTCCCTGGGGGTGTGTCTCATCAAGGAGGTTTTGTAGACCATACAGGAAGAAGCAGGGCCTACCATGGAGAGAGGGATAAGAGTGTAAGAGGAAGAAAGAGAGAGAAGGACAGCGGTGATACGCATGATGTATTAGTCAACCCCAGATGTGTGCTGAACATCAAATTCTCTGCAGCTATTTCACTGGAGCGCTGCTCCAAATACCAATCGTGGGTCCCGCTGGTTGCCCCGGCAACAGCACTCCTCTCCAATATAGCGAGCAGCAGGCCTGCACGGAGAGGGCTCTTTTTTCTCTCTTTTTCTTTTTTTCGCCACTGCTTTAGTCTCTCTCTCTCTCTCTCTCTGTCACTGTCTCTACACTTTACTCCTCTTTCATTAATTCTCTCTTGCTCTGACTCTGTTCTGCTGCTCCTCTCTTCCTCCCATGCACCTGGAACCTGCCTTCTTCCCTTCTTCAGGTTTTCCTTCACATTTCCAGTCTCTCCCTGGCTCACAGTCCACGAGCAGAAAGCGAAGAGGGGGAGTGGGGTGGGGGGTATGATGTATGAATGCTGACAACAGTGGAGGTGGATTAACTGTTCGGGCCCCCTCTGGACGCTGCACGTGCCGCCCAGGGGACCTGTACTTTCAGTCAGATTACGCTCACCTTAGGCTCCATTTCCAAGCAACAGTATTGTCTGGACACATTACGTAAACTGGCACCAGCCCGAACCACTGTGGAGAAAAGGGTGAGGAGATGCAGAGACGAGTCAGTGCTTGCCAAGAATGTCAGCCAGGCCAACGTGGTTCACGATCCAGTCAGATTCACTTCACTCTAGGGATGCAACTAATGATCCTTTCTATAATTAATCAATCAACTATTATTTAGATTAACTGACTAACAGAACCTCTTACTTTGCCCTCATCACTGTACCGCCATTAAAAAAAAACTGTTAGTTTGACAGTTGATTATTTGTGATATATTCAAAAGATAATCGAGAATGTAAATGGGGAGCATGATTTCACATGGTGCGGTTAATACATTACTGTTTGAAAGTCTGGAATCACTAGTCATGTAAGCGCTATTATGTATCACGTATAACTTATACAGCATAGATTGAAATAACATAAGCTAGACACCAGAAGGTAGTTTAACATGTTTATTAAATATTTCATATTTAATAATAAATAGATTTTGGGAACAGCGAGATGTTATTAAACAAATAATAATACTAGTGACAATTCTCATCTTATACTGTAATTAGGCTGTGCATTTATTTATATTTATATTTTGCATTTAGTAATTCACTGATAAGTTATCTGTCTGAGATTTGATATTTATTTGATTTAAAAGTTGAAACTGTTATTGTTTTAAATTGTCATGAAAATATGAATTGCAGCTATTCTTACTTTCTTTACTTTATTACTAATAAGCATTTAGAGACACTTCTCATCTTATATTCTAATTAGACTACATCTTATTTATATCCAACAATGTCTTGTATTTTTGATTCTAGAAAGTCTACATGGGTGTTTGGATGCTGTCAAATCTGAACTAAGCACGGTAGGGCCACAACAGTTACCTGACCAAGAAGATTATAAGCTACATGTGATCTACACCATCAAATTGCAATTTTATCATCTTCTTTTAGTAAAATGCAGGGATGGCTACGAAGCAAAGGTACCTAGATAGCAAGACAGCTAATCAGCCAAGAATACTAAAAATCTAATCAGCAAATCTGGCCAAAAATATAATAAAACAATCACAATTATTTTTACAGTTTTTAATCATCAGCTAAAACTTCATAATTGGAACAGTCCTACTTTTGAACACTAGTGTGCAGAGCCTGAAAGGGGGCTAAAGTGCATAACACCCACCCCCCCCACCCCCAAAAAACGCCCCCCAAACTTATTTGAACCCACCATTCTTCTTAAAACTGCTGTACTTCAGCTCTCATGCTCAGGAAACATATGGCAACATTTATTTATATAGACCTACATACATCAGAAAGGAGATAAGTCATCAGACATCATTATGAGAATAATATCTATGTTCTCTGGCTTCCAAGAACACAACCAGTTTAGCAATGCTGATTTTTTTTTATTCCTCATGACTGCTGCCGCACCAGTTAAAGCAGACACCTATCCTACACATTTTCACTCTGCTTTCATTCTAATATACTTCTGATGTCTCTCCTGTACTGGTACCGTCCCTTTTCCTCTCCTGCCTTTCTCCTCCAGTTCTCTTTTTCTCCCTGTCCATTCTGAGAAACAGCATGCCGTCTTTTTACACTCTGCTGGGTTCAGGCCTGCCAGGCTGGCCTCTTCCAGTCCAGTGACGATAGTCCTTATCTGCACACAAACGTGCGCACACACATACACACAGAAACCTGCAACTACAACAGCTGAAAGTAAACAAGCAACATTCTGCTGAAGTCATTAGTGCTCATTCAAAAGATTAAAATTTACTTGAACTCCACATTATCTTCTGGAGCTCCAAGTAAACATCCTCTGTCTAGGATGACTGGCGCTTTTCCTCAGCACAAAGATCACCTTGTTATAAACTGGCCTTTGGAGATATTTTGTCTGTCATGTAAATCACTTTAGCTACATTTCCACTGAGAATGCTGGAATAGACCCTCTCTCCCGTTCAGGTCCAAACCGCATTCTGTTGGGCCAGCCAGGGAGCGCTGGATTTGTCTGCAGTGCCCTCTATTGTCTACTGCAGTCAGTACAAATATCAATCACCTGAGAGAGAGAGAGGAGAGGGGGAGTGAGAGAGAGAGAGAGAGAGAGAGAGAGAGAGAGAGAGAGAGAGAGAGAGAGAGAGAGAGAGACATGCCAAAACAGCTACAAGCTCAACAATGTTAATCTTAATTTTAGTTACTGTAATTGCCTTTGAGATGTAAAAAGCATCATGTCACACCTCTGGCAACTATAACCAGAAAATTAACATGTATGTATGTATGTATGCATGTATGTATGTATGTCTATCTATCTATCTCTCTCCCCCTCCATCTATCTCAAGTTTTTTATTAAACTTAGTATTATAGGTGGTACTATACTGTCTCTAATACTGATACCGAAATCTTGGTCAAACCAAAAAACCCTAAAAGCTCTATTTATAAACTGTTTTTAACTGAAGCACTTCACTTAAGGTGATAATCTAAAAGTGGGCTATTAGGCCTAAACTACTGTACACTCTATTACCCTTCAACGAGAAATACACAGTTCACAACATGACCTCGCACAATGTCAGTGTGCTCTACTTCAGACTAGATTTGTTATAGGACTGAAATCATTCTTGTTCCCCTCCAACATCTGATCCAGGACTTTCAGCTGGTATCGGCTCAATTCTGACACCTGGAACCATTTGTAAATTTGATTGACGAAATTGTAATTTGCGCAGCACAGGGTGCAGTGGGTAGCACTGTCACCTCACTGCAAGAATACTCAGGGTCCTTTCTTGTGTGGAGATTGCAAGTTGTCCTTGTGTCTGGATGGGTTTCCAACAGGTTTCCTCCCTTCTCTGGTTTCCTCCCACAATCCAAAGTTATGCAAATCAGGTGAAGTGGAGATGCTAATGTGGCCCTAGGTGTGAATGTTTTTGTCTGAGTTTCTGCTCTGTGATGGGCTGGGATGTTTCTCCATTTACTACCCTGTTTCCTCTGGCATAGGATCCAGCACCTTCACGACCCTGGTTAGAGATGAGTGGTTTGCACGAATAAATGAATGGAAAATCTGTGTTCCTAGAACTACACTAAATCTGTAACTAAAAAGTAGCCTCTGTATTTTAGCCTAACGTACTTAGCTTCGCCTCCACTCTTCACCTTATAGGTATAGTCAGTGCATGCCTATAATTTAAAATATTGCACAACTAGCTCAGCCACTACATTCTTTACATTCTCTAGACTGGACAGCCTACAAACAAGTGATCTAAGGACATTTACAGATTAATTGATTAACATACATTTAGCCTGGGTAGACATAATTTTGCCAGCCATTTGAAGAAGAAGGATGAGTTGGCAAAAGTGGAAGACCTCTTGGATTCTTCATCTGTCATTTGTGGTTTCTAAGTGCACACTAGTCTTAATCTAGTTTCACAGCTAAGCATATTATGCCCAACAGGATTACAAACCAAGACCATCAAGACCATGGCATGTTTTATCCAAGACTTCCAGTCAACGGACGTGCCAACATTTAAGCCTCTTACATAGTCCCAAAGGAAAAAAGAAAACTGACTGATGTCCGAACTGGCAGAAAAGCACCTTCGTCAAGTTAAACACTAATTAGTGCTCGTTAATACCTGTTAATTTATTAATTTACTGAGGGATTGGACTAAACAATATGTGCATACAAAAAGCAAAATCCCTCCATGATAAATATCTTAGCTAATGCTAAGTGTCTTTGTTATCACAAATGACCTTGTTGGTTTCTAAGTCCTAATCTACATCGTATCAATTTTCCACAAATTTGAGAATGAGCAGATGAATGACGTCGTCCACTCTGGCACTGAGTGGGATGGATTATGTTAATGTGCCCTATGAGTAATGAGAGGCTTTAACGAGATGGAGATTGCCAAAAGATGCCCAGGAGTCTTAATTCACCGCTCACGCATTCCAATCACCCTCACAGTGACAGTGGGAAAGGATAAACATAGAGGTCAAGACAGGCAGGGACGCTGTGAATTAATCACACAGTGCCCGGGTTCAGAAATAGCCTAAGTGCGAATATGTTGGGGCATAAGTGTAAAGTGGTTGTCAGGAAAAATAAGTTTTATTCAAGTGCGATTTCAGGCAAAAGCCTTTCGTAGCCTAGAGGCAAATGGGACTGGGTGGAAGGTGCCCTCCGGCACAGATCAGAGATAGGTGCGTGCTTCCGAAATCACAACCTTTTTCACTACAGGGCTAAACAAATCACCAACTGATCTCAAGTGAGAGGCACAGCCTTATTCTAACCTATTCCTGCTTAATGTAACGGCACTTAAGGGGATATCTATTGCTTTCATTCTGCTATTCAGTTGTTACATATATTACATTATATATCTTATTACGTAGTGAGTACAGCAATACATTCACACTCAACGCTTTAAGAAATGACTGAAAAGGAGCAAAAAGGTAAAAGACCCAAGGAACAGCAGACATTTTCCCAAACACAGCTAGAACTGCTAAGATCACTCTATCAAAAATAGTTCAATTGACTATATTATGCAGGCCAATATAAAGCCTTGTTTAGTCTGAACATTCTTATATTTAAATATATATAAATCTCATATGTCATA
>JBBPCZ010000115.1:23432997-23457609 GCA_037974445.1 Brycinus macrolepidotus | reverse complement strand
GTTCCTCGTTTAACCAGGCCGAAACACTTCAATGTGAATAAGTTGATCTATACTCTTATAGGCTGATTAAGCATATATATGGTTATAAAAGCAACAAAGTTGTTGCTTGGTTTTAAAAGGACAGTATTGCCTGGAGAGTGAACGGTGTGTATTGAAGCTTTAACAGTGTTTACACAACTCTTGTTTCAAAAAGTGCAAAGGAAATTTTCAGTTATATGGGCCCTTTAACATTAATCTCTTGTGTTTGCACAATGACAATGAAATTCTATTCTATGTTGTTTATGGGAAAATTGTCCAGCATGGTTTTAAGCTGGCTTGAAAAAAGTCAACTTATTTTTCTTCATTTCTCTTTGAACATTTGTGATTTTTTTTTCTCTTACTGAAGTTTTCAAGATAGAAACACAGAACTTTGAGGGATAGTAGATCCTATACCTGTACATAGTGTGCTTGAGCCACACACACTTCAAACACCACACCCACTCTTCAGACACCACACACACACTTCAGACACCACACACACTTCAGACACCACACACACACATGCACTTCAAACATAACTATTCAACACACATCCCACACTCAACACACCAAACACACTTCACACACATTTGACACAACACACAACCACACAGAACACTTTTGCACCGCTCCTCATAATGTTTCATGTTCTTTTAGATGATCCCAACAGAAATGTGACTGAATAACACACTTTCAGTTTTGCTACATGTATATATATTTAAATTTTACAAGTCCTTATACACATAGCAACATATATAGTGTTAGTTTTACATTTATGTACAAACACTTCTGACATTTTTAATGCCACTGTCCTAGGTTTACATAGTTTACACATATTCTGTATTTTTAGAACATGTTGAAAAGCTTATATAGATAGAAAAGCACATAAAAAAATAATCATTTTATATAATAGGAATAGGTAGCATGTAGTGATCATTATGAGAAAACAAAATCATTTCTTGATGTCAGTTTGGTCAGCAACTGAGAGGTATATAGTTATAATTACACTGTTAAACTATAATATGTGGAATATATGTACATCTGTATCTATATTAGTTACAATGTGAACTAAATATTCATGGTCTGAGGTATATCTAAAGTAATCGCATTGATACATTCTGACAAAATAGCAGCAAAATGAAGCCCTCTTGATTCTTCTGATCCAAGGCTGTGGAGTTATCTGTTTCCATGCGAGACTGGTTCACCTGAGAAGTTAAACATGAAATAAACAACATGAAAACACTGAATGAACTGTAACAAATTTTCTCTTTTATAGTGATGTGAAGATCTTTAGTTTCATGGACAGGGATGGACAAAGACACATCAAAATGAATTTTAAAATAAGATACCAAACAGCCAAATTGTATGTGTAAACCATGTATCTAAAACTAAAAAAATACTATTTTCCAAGTCACACCAAGTCATGGCATTATAATGTAATTGCATACAACAACTCCAAAACGTTTCATTGTGCTCTTTTCAAGCAAAACCAATGCAAGCCACTTATAGGTTGAAAGTAGCAAACTAACATTTACGTTAATGTTAGTCGCTCCTAGGGTCAAATAGCTGGTCAGAACATTCTGTAAATTGGTAAAAGATTTAACCCATGCTACTAAAACAAACATCAAAACTTAAAAAAAAACTATTTGTAGCAATTCATGTTAAAAATCAATGGAAATCTGTCCCTCGCATGCATCGTTTGTAATTTTTATGATGTCATCCTTAAGACATCTTACAGTATGTATTTTACAGCATTTGTAAAATACAAAAATGCAAAACACTAAAGTGTTTTGATACAAAATATGAAGAACTTTTCTTGAGCCTTATCAAATGAAATCCTGTTTCATTTATGAAAGAGGTATGTTGAGTACATGTATCATAAACACTGCCCATCTCTGTCCATAGCAATACAGTACTGACCTCATCGGCGAATGAAAGCCACGGGAAGTTCTCGATTAGGCACAAGCGTTCCTGAATGCACCGCATCCACCGGCTCATCATCTGTCGCCACAATCTTGTAATCACGAATTAACTGTAACAAAGCACATAAACAAAAGCAAATGTAAAAAAGGTCAATTAAACTGTATTTACATTCAGTCCCAATCCAGATCTTGCTAATAAATGCTAGAGTGTGATCTTACCCAGCACAGAGCAAGCTGTATCTGCAGCTCGGCCAGGCGCCGGCCAATGCACATCCGTTTACCGATGCCAAAAGGTACGTAGGCGAATGGGTTGATGGAGTTTTTGTCCTGGAGCCAGCGTTCCGGCCTGAACTGCTTCCCATTGTCAAAGTATTCCTCATTAGAACCCAGTGCCTGGCTGTTAATCATCAATACCGTCTGCAAATGAAACAACAAAGGAAATATATTGACATTCAAACCATGACAGTCTAACAAAAGCTCATCTATAACCATTTAAAAATATGTATATTGTGCAGGTTGCTTCTTTAAACTACATATTCATCTAGTCAGTGAGATTTTCTCAAGCTCTTGTTTTCAGTAGTAGGTATATATTGAAATTCAAACCATGACGGTCTATCAAAAGCTTATTTATAACAATTCACAAACATTTATATTGTACAAATTCATCTAGTCATCTCAAGCTTCACTTTCCAGTAGTAGGTCATATTTTACACGTTCACTGCTTGTAATGATTGAACTCTGTCTATAGGAGGCAGTGTTTAAGGAACATGAACAGTAAGGCACTCACTCCTTTAGGTAAGGTGTAATCTCCCAGTGTGGTGTCTTTGTCCAAAGTCCGGCTTGTGAAGGGCACGGAGGGTGAGACTCTGTATACATGAGAAAAGAAGAAAAACACACTAAGCCCCTTTCTGCTGTGCTGAGAATTTCTTCCTATAAGTAAGTGTGAGTGCATAAGCCGAGAGGTATGAGCCACATTATGGTATTGCTTGCATGAGTGCATATTAGTCAAGGCATGATAATCCCACAAAAACACCGTAAACATTCCCAGGACCATGCTGCAGTATTATCCTTGCTTATTATCCGAGAATATTTCTGTCTGTCTCATGACATGACTGTTAAAGTATTATCGTGGTGTGATGAGTTCATGCTGGTAACATGACTCTGGGGACCTCGCCCAAGATCACAGTGCCTGTTCTCTGGCTGCTTGACCCTGTCATCCGCCTGGGACTGTGAAAGCTAACCTAATCTACACATCTGAGGGACTCACTCTATGATCTGAGTGCTATGTGGCGACTGTGTGGTGGCATGTTAAAAGCAATCTATTCATGATTTTATCTAACCATACTATTGACCTGGATCAGGCTATAGGCTACAGGAAAAAAGCTGAATGGTTCAGGTCAGGTAACCACATGTTACTTCTGAACTAAGTCTAATGCAGCTAAATTGGATAAATACTAATAGTAAATACTAAACACTAATAGTAAAATACTACTAGATCTCTTTATTGGACTTCAATTCATAGTTAGCAAGGTGATATGCCTAGTTTAAATAAGGTTGTTTAATTACACTCAAGCAATGCCAAAGAAGCACTTTTGGTTCCCACGTTTGAAAAAGAGACTTGTGATTGTGAACAAATTTTGAAGATTTTGAAGTATCTTCGCATAATGTAAAAGCTCTATACTAATTTGAGGGTTCTTTCTAAAATCATCACATATGAAAGTACCTTACAAACAGAAGTATCCTTGACCACATCAAATCTCAATTGAAGTCCAGATAAACAAAGTGAGGCTCTCTTATTTTAGTTGTATTATGAGAAGAACCACTTTTTTAGGACAAGGCATTGACTCTTTTATCATCGACTGTTTGAGCCTAGAGTGTGACCAGTAATAAGATGAAGACAATCAAAGTAATTATGAAAAAACTTTGCTAAGAGGGCGGGTTGAAAGCAATAAGTGTGGACCTGAATTGGGCCATCACTTGGAGGCCACCCTGACCTATAGTGTTTTCCCGCACCCAAGGTTTAGCCCTTTGTAGCTTACACCTTCACGTTAACCCAAGAAAGGCTTGTTAATTAGTTGATCAATTGAATCTGGTGTGTTGAGGGCATGGAAAATTCTAAAATGTGTGTGGGGGGCTGCAGGTTTAAGAACCATTTAAAAGTACGGATCTATGGAACCTTTTAAAGCACCTTTTTTGTGTTTTGTTGCCAGGTTTTTATGTTCATCTTCAGATGAAAGCTTACAGTTTAAAATGATTTGAATAGCTTTCGTTTCTGTGCAGCAGCCTCAGAGATTTTCCAGTGCAACTTGTGTTTGAGCCCGCATTACACCATACAGAGTTGAACTGTCCTCAAATGAACTCAGAAAGGGTCAACTCCTCATTGACATTCCTGTGAATTGATTTGGTCAAGGCGCCTTCTTGCTGATCTGAGCCCTTTTCTGGGTTGTAATGATAGTGATGATGATGTCCTACCTCATGGACTCCTTCAAACAGGCCTTGAGATAGGGCATGCTCTTGATATGCTCAGCACATGGTATCTCTCCAGTGGGCACCACTTCTCTGATCTCCTGCAGCAGCTTGTCCTGAGCCTGGGGGTTCCGTGAGAGGTTGAAAATGGCCCACAGTGTGCTGTTAGCAGTCTGAATGGAGAAAAGGAGGAGGATTTGTTTTGTCATTCTGGACCACTGGTCACCAAAGGTTCACGACTCAACGGTCGTCACATTTCATAAATAGCAGGACAGGCATGCGACATTGTTCTTGGGTAGCTGTGTGCTGTAAGTGGTGTGACCTCATGCTACCGACTTAACTGCTTGAACGAGCTAATCTTTAAAGCAGTGGGCTGGAGTTAGGTCTTTAGTTCATTGTTGCGGAGCTGCAAAACAAGCTAAGGGTGGGCATTTGGTCACGGTTGGCTGGTGATCCTTTTTTTTTGAATGTGTGGTCATACTTACTGTCTCCACACCCCCAATCTGGAGCTCGGTCGTTGCAGCGTAAAGCTCCTTCTTGGTGAGAGGACTGTTATGGTAGATGTCGCAGAGGAAGTCGTCAGATTGTCCACTTGAGTTTCTCATCAGTTTCTTGTCAATGTAGTGCTTTGCTGAGAACAAAAGAAAAAGGCTTCTGCTTAACAATCTCCGCATGTTTGTACAGATTTTTTCAGTGTCTATGTATTATATTTTTTGTCTGTTTGCTTTTGACCCACGCAGAGTTTTCAAATTTTCTTTATAATTCTATCATTGTGAAAGGAAAGTCATTCAGAATGTTTTCATGTGAAATGGTTAATTGTAGAGAAGCTTACTGACAGTGGTGGTGACAAGAACCAAGGGTTGTGGTGTCACAAATATTTATGCTTTACCATGTAATGTAATAGGGAGCTACTATCTGGTTCCTGTCTGATGCCATATGTTTCTCTGGAATGAAGTATTTCACATTTTAAAAATCTCTGAAAGACTTTATTTAGAACTTTAAAATTTTGAAAATAATGTTGGAATTCTCTTTTAAAGAGCAGCTCTGCATGTGCCGCTGAGGTTTATTGGAGGAAAAGTGTTACATGACAGGTGTTTGCCAGTGAGCCAGCTAGCCAGCAGCAAGAGAACAACTATTGGTACACAGCCTTGCATCAACATTCTCCCCTCTTAACCCCCCCCTTTACTCTCTGTTCCCTCTAAACCAAATATTTGGCTGCATTCTCTGTGCACTTAGGTCATCCAGTTTACTACAACTCTCTCTCTCTCTCTCTCTCTGCCCTCCCACTGAGAGAAGGGCAGAGCAGAGTGTGCGCTGTGTAGGGGAGGAGGAAGGCTGGGTGGGGGTGGGATGGGGGGGGGGGGGGCAGTAAGTTCCTCTCTCCTCCCCTGACTGGAAATGAGCTCGGAGCGATTTGTGGGTCACACGTCATCTGACGAAGGTATGAAGAACAGATGAGGACTAAAGCACTGAGCGTGTGGTAAATGCCGTAAACGTAAACGAAGGCGCCTTGTCGTACCTGTACTGAAAATACGGTCCCACGCAGCTGTGTGCTCCTGCCACGTCCTTGTGTTCAGGCTCTTGTGCAGCTCCACCGGTGTCACCATCATGGTTCCAAACGTGCTCATCATCTGCAGGGCAGAGCAGAAGAAACACACTGGTGTCACTACGGACAGAGAACCTCACATCTGTTTACATCTTCTGAAGGTGGTTTTAGATGAAATTACTGGATGAAATTACTGGAGAAAACTTCTTTGCGTGCTAATATTAAGATTCATGGGAGTTTTTTTTTTAAATAAATAAACATTTAATTTAAAAACTGTATAAATAAACAAAATAAGTAAATAAACAACTGTAAATGAATGCGTTTTGTGTGAGAGCGTTGTCAAAAGAAACGCCCCCTTCTCTTTACTACGGGACGCTGTTTTCATGAATGGCCCTCCAGGGGGCGTGGCTGCTGTTGCCTTATATGGCACGTTGTGGGCGTCGACTATGCAAACACCTAATTAATACAAACGCGCTCTCAATTACGAGCGTCTGTCGCGTTTACAAGCTGCAGGGAAAAAATGAAAAAAGATGAGTAAAGTTGAAGTGGAGTAAAAGTGTGGAGAATTTCTGCACCGTAAACACAAAGCCTGACAGACTGAGCTTCAGGAGAAGGATGAGAAAATGAGTGGAAGGAAGAAGGGAAGATTAGTGGAATAGACAGAGTGTCTGTACCGTTTTGATGGCAGTAATGAAGTCCATCGCTTCTTCATCCACAGTTTCTTGCAGGAGACCAAAGCGTTTGTCGTAGAGCACAAAGCAGATCGCTGTAAGAGGGGAACACGGTGAATGAAGCTCTAATGAGGTGTGTGTGTGTATGTGTGGGTGTGTGCGTGCGTGTGTGTGAGAGAGAGCTTTAGTATTGTGGAGAAATCGTGAGGGAGAGATTAAGTAATAAAGACACTCACTCTCGAAAGACCACTTGTTCAGTTCGAAATACAGGTCACTGATCTTCCCGTTCTCATTAACGGATCCGATCCGGTCCACGAAGTCCGCCAGAACCTTCACAGAGAGAAAACACGCGTCACTACCGAGCATTCAACACGCCCACACCTCAGAGGAGATCCACCAGGACAGAGAAACACCCACCGCGTTTATCTTCCCGTCCAGCTTCACCACCTCGCTGGGCTTCATCAGCTTCTGCTGGAAGGCGCTCCTCACGCGCTGCCAGTCCTTCCCCTCCCTGTAGAGCGACCACACATCAGACCACACATCAACCCTCGGAGCAACCACACATCAACCACACATCAACCCTCGGAGCAAACATACATCAGCCCACCACACATCAGCCCACTGCCCACCACACATCAACCCATAGCCCACCACACATCAGCCCACAGCCCACCAAATAAAAGCAGATAGCCCACCACACATCGGACCACCACACATCAGCCCACAGCCCACCACACATCAGCCCACCACAAAACAGCCCCCCACCACACATCAGCCCACCACAAAACAGCCCCCCACCACACATCAGCCCACAGCCCACCACCCAGCAGCCCACCACGCATCAGCCCCCCACCACCAATCCCCCCTAAAAGCCTTCAGTGAGGAGTCTGGGTGTATTTACAGGATGAGCAGCCCGTACGCCTCGTCCCGCAGGTCTCTGTACGCCTTCCAGGGTTTGATCTCCAGTCTCTGGGGGTAACTGCTCTCCTTCCTGTACAGGGCCTCCAGCAGACAGGGCGCCCCGATGTGCACAGACTCGAAGGAGCCCAGCTTCATCCGGAAGATCTTCCCAAACTTCTTATGGTAGTCAATCTGCTCGAAAACAACACGGGCACACAAACAAACAAACAGACTTATTAATAAATGGGTAAAAGTGTTATACTGAAAAAGATTTGAACTGAAAGTGGTTCGAGTGTAAAATCAACTATTATTGAATTTAATCAAAGGGTTAAAAGTAAAATAAACTCTAAACGAACTCTTTTTTAACTCTAAACACTGGTTTCGCACTTAAAGTAAGAATGAATTCTTCTAGTCGTTCTCCTAGTTATAGCAACAACAACAACACTAATGTTATTAGTTCCAGTTATTAGCAGTAGTATTAAATACAATTACAACTACCAGTGCCTCTTTCTTCTAGTTATGACAACAACAAAATAATAATAATAATATCAACAATAATAATCACAATAATAACAACACCACCAATAAAAAAAAAAGAAAAATAATAATACACTGTAAAAAAACGAAACGAAAGTTCACCGGCTGCCTTAAAAGTGTGAGTAATCTCAGCCTGAGAATAAACTTTGATTCAACTCACAGTTAGTCAACACAATGTATAACTTGAAGTTTAACTTGTGAAAAACTGTAAACTTGAGTTCAAAATCCAGAACTTGACAAGACAGGTGGAGTTAAAGAGCAGAAATAATTTCAAACAACTTAATGAGGCTATCATTTTTTACAGCGAATAATCATAACAACAACAACACTACTACTACTACTACTACTACTACTAATAATAATAATAATGTTATTAGTTGCAGTTAAGGGCTGTTGTGTTAATTGCTGTGAAGTACCAGTTATTGTTACCAGTTATTGAGTACTAGTTAAAAGAACAAAAATACCTCCAATAATAATAGTAATAATAATAATAATAATAATAATAATAATAATAATAATACAGTAGTAATTGGGATCATGATGAAGTACCAGTGCCTCGTGTTGCCTCTTCAAGCCTCCCCTGCGCAGGAGGTCGACCAGGCTGCCCAGCAGGGGCCAATTGGGGGGTCCCGGGATGGACTGGAGGCTGTGTGGGCAGCCCCCCGCGGCGGTGGCTGCAGCATCCTTGTGCTCGAGCATGCATGCGGAGGAGGTGGGCTTGCTGTGCTGTCGCCCCGCGAGCTCGTGCTGCCCTAGCAGGCGGGCGATGCGTGGTGCGGTGCGGATGTGAGCTCTCATGGTCAGTCGAGCGTCCAGTCCCTCTGCACGAGCTCTGTTTTCGGGTCAACATCCCGACTCAATATATATACCCGTGCGCGTGTTTATCACGGTCTCGCGCGGGGGCCAATCAGGAGCGGGGCTCGCGGGATGTGGAGGTCGAGCCCATCGCGCGTATGGATCCATTGCGCGCTGCTGGAAGGATCGCATGACCCCACAGAGCGCGGAGGAAGTGCCCTCTCTACCCCCACCAACCTTCATACCCCCCACCCCTCCACCCCGCCCCCCTTCAGAAAGCGACGCGCTCCGATTAGTGCAAACTAAACTCCGCAAACAGCGCCACGCTCCAGCGCTGCGCAAATATTTACCAAATACTCCCCGAGCGCCCCGCACCTGTCTGTGTGTGCGCGCGCGTGTGTGCGTGTGTATGTGAGTTTGTGTGTGTGTGTATAAGTATTTGTGTATGTGTATGTGTATGTGTGTGTGTGCGTTAGTAGTGTTTTTAAATGGAGAGTTTGGCTGATAGCATCAGGCTCTGCGTTACACAAGACGCGTATCTATCACGCACGTTTCACTTTCAGAGGTTCTAAGATCCACACACTAGGCTGTGGTGAGGGCTGTGGATGGGATGACTCAGACGTATTGCTAAACAGAAATAAGCATGAAATC
This sequence comes from Brycinus macrolepidotus, assembly GCA_037974445.1. Classification (NCBI taxonomy): domain Eukaryota; kingdom Metazoa; phylum Chordata; class Actinopteri; order Characiformes; family Alestidae; genus Brycinus; species Brycinus macrolepidotus. Next base: position 23,448,103 of record JBBPCZ010000115.1, on the reverse strand, counting down.
CTTGAACTGGCTGCAGTGTTTGCAGACCATTTGAGCTCTTCACCTCAAAAACATTATTTCATGCGCCTGGAGGTGCTGTCCTGTCCGGAACACCAACTCGCTGCAGCTCAGACGACACACACTTTTCCACTTTGGGGGTATTTTGGTCACCTTCTGTATTAGCAGACTGAATCCATACTGAATAAAACAACCAAACTCTTAACATGTTGAGTTCTGAATAGTGGTGTTGGTGTGGTTTGTGTCTTTTTTATCAAAGGTCTAAAGTTGGTCCTAAAAGTCTTTTTAAAAAGCCCAGTATCTATACAAACCCATATAATACTGAAAATCACATTTTGTGACTTTATCAAAAGAATTAAGGGCTGGAACAAGGCTTGGAAACAGCTGGGATATCTTTTTAATCTAAAGTTAGTCTAAATGTCTTGTGAAAAATGAAAAAAAAAACAAAAACAAAATTAAGCCCCTATAACAATGAAAATACTATTTTGTGACTTCATTCATGTAAAAAATGGGACAAAACAGAGAATTAATCAAAACAATGAATTACTAGAACATGGCTTTTGGTGTCACAGTCATCATTAGCTTACGCTTCTTCATCAAGAAGCTCCCTGTGCTTCACATTTGAGTGTCTTCCTGCTCTAACGGATCCACTTCATCCCATGAAAGACATATTTACTAGCTAATTAGCTAATGGTTGAGGTGGGTGGGGGGTGATCTCTCAAAGCAGGATTTAATGATGATGAGACCAAAGCCACACATGCATGTGCATTAGGAAAAGAGCTGTCAGACATTCCTATTGGACAATCCTCAACTTTGGCTAACTGATAAATCCTGCTTTGTGAAATACCCTGCTTTGTGTTTTGGGATGTGTTATATGCAGGGCAGATGTGCTGCATGACCAGGTTTTAGGTTAGGTTTGTCCACTACTGCATTTACCTCATGTGCTCCACTCGATGCCTCCAACCCAACAGAGTTCATATAAAATCACTTATTCATGTTTTACATTACTTTCATCTCCTTGTGATTGGCAACCTTATTTTTATGGATCCACAAGCCTTGTGGGTTGCTGTAAGAATTTTGCAGTTGTTGTTGTTAGTCTTATCAGTGGAACATAAATGTATGAGGCATTGCAATACAAGTGTACCTTATACAAAGACGTATGATCCAACTGGCTGCTATTCGTGTGCCAAAATATTTGTTTGACTGTGGCGAGTGAAGCTAACAATTAATGGAACTTCATTCTGTGGGAAAACACGTGCCAGAACATCTCACATAATGTGATGTTAAAGCTTCTAATTCACCATGTCCCTAATGCTTAGACAACAGATCATGGCTGTATGGAAGCCCTCCCTGGCAACGATGAATCACTGACCAGGCCAGGCAATCCACAACAGATATGAGAATTAGATGAACGAGTGGATCTTAAATGTGCCCAAATCACCAAACACATAAAATAAATGAAGAAATGTTATCTTTCCTGAGTTCATTCACGGGAGATGTTTTTATTTCCAGTTTTATATCTTTATTATCTCCCGTATATTGTTGTTACAATTGCAATGGGATCTTGATAGGGATCATGTGAGATCTTCATCTTCAGGCATGCGGGCCTTACATATAAACAGATATAAAGAACAGTTGGTTGGTATAATTGGGTGAAAATAAGTCAAGTAGTTTATCATTTCTACCATCTAGACAGTGCACAGTGAGATGAAACAAGTTCCTGTTGCATCTCTAATCACCAGCTTCAGTGTTTTTAAAGATGTGTTACTGTCGTAGAGGGTGGGGAGTGTTAAGGTGTTCCAAAAAACCTTTTGCCCAGAGGCCACGCAAAACTATCAACCCAACCCTGCTTCACAAGAAGTTCACTATAGTTCATATCAGGCCACTGTTTACTGTGCATTTGTTTTGAAAGCTGAAAACTTCAATGTATGTTTAATACAGTTGCAATACATAGCCAGTGACTATGGGCTGTTTACTGCACTTGAAGGAGATGTGCTTGAACTGCTCAGTTCTGTGATCTAGACTGTGCCCTTGACTGACTGTGTACCTACAAGGCAGCAACCATTAAATGGCACTTATTTATTGGTTGCCACCTCGTAGGTGCACAGTCAGCAGGGGTACAGATACGCGGCATCATTTCAGGAGTGCCTATGCTGAATACAATGTGCAACCTGGCAAGTTGTTTTCTTGGTCAATTGCCTTCACTGGACTGCTACTGATGCAAGAAGAATTTAAGTCCAAGCAATAGAGCACAACCCAGGAGAGCAGTTTCAGTTCAAAGCTCTCCAATGGTTTGACTGGCTGCAGTTTCAGCACTAATTATGTTTCCCACTGAAGAGCCAAAGACCACTGGCTACAACTGACATTCCCCTCTGAAACGGTGATTTGCAGACAGAATTTGGCATGAGAGATAAGGCGGAGTAACTCTTCACTGCGGAGGTCTGCTCCTGTCAAGCAGGATAGAAGGATGATAAAATAATGGTGATGGAATACTCTATGGCAACAGGCCTCAAGCACAGACTGCTTTAACATCTGAGGGCTGGAAGCCTGAAGTGTGTCAGGAGGAAATGTGCAGGATGTCATTACCCCTAATCTCGGAACATGGAAAGTTTCAGCCCTACTTTTCTCACAAAGGCCGCAAGCTAGCTGGCCTCTTTAAAGCTGTTTTATTTCCACAAAGCATTTATTGCCCTTAAAGCTGGCAATGCAATCATAATTAAATGGATGATAGTAGAGAAAGTGATACACACTTGACCTGATAACAATGGATCTGGTGTTATGATCCTTGCTGGGAAACAAAGCCCTGTATTACAGAGTTCATGTTGGTGCGTGCCACCATAAACCATGATTTGTCAAAAGTCTTTATTCTCAAATTTCAACAAATGTCCCCATTTTTTGAATGAATGCCTACATTTTGGATTCTACTTTGTTTCCTGCTGAATCTGATACTTGGTCTATTGTTCCCCTAACTTGACTATGTCTGCAGGTTCTGAATATTTGATCTGTCATGAAATATCTGTATGTGAAAGGAAGACTCTCCACAGTCCTTAAAAGCTTTCCACAGTTCCTACACTAGTGTGCTTTAAATGAGCATAAATCAATCTCTCTCAGTAAATGTGGAAACAGAGGGTAGACTGAAAAGAATCTCTGCATGGAGTATATAGTGCTCAGTACGCAAAATTAGTTCTGACACAGTTCAGTTTGTTGCATTATGCAGTAAGGACTGCTGAATGGCCTTCTTAGCAATTAATTCAGGGAATCAACATGTTGACACTATTATTTTCATTGTTAGACGTTCTGAAATTTCCAGTGTCCATATTCCATAAAAGTGTCTGTATTCTAAGGATTTCACCTTTAAGCAGCTGAAACCAATGATTATGACTTTTAATGCTAAGTAAATATGTAGGCAATTAAAAACAACCACAGCATGCTATGCTGCAGAAGTAGGCTTCTGTTTGCAAGCCTTTATAACATCTATGTCAGAACAAAACACTGTATTTCAATTTTGGTCATTTTTTTTTAAAGATTTTGAAAATGTGTGCTGCTGTTTACACTGTGACAAATGTCATGTTTAATGGACCAATCGAAACTTAAGGGTGTTCAGTAAAGTTACTTTTTTGAATGAATGAATGAATGAATGAATGGGCAAAAGGAAGGATTAACAAATGTGAAATAGGCATAAAATAATGTCACTTTGGTCAGTCAAAGGTGACAGGAGGAATAGAAATAAGTGCAAATTATTGTTTAACAATATTTCTGACAGATTCACTGTTGGATCCAAAGCAGCTGCATATTGTAGGCGAATAAATTAAGAGAGTGTTTTCACAAAAATACATTAAAATTATTATTTATTTTAGATAAAAAATTGTGAAGACCAATCAAAGTTGAATAGAGAATAGAGAATGTAGATTTCAGATACCACGCAATAAATGTCTATTTGAACATATTTTGTGAAAAAATAATAAAAAATAATTCTGAGCTGAGTTATTTTAATAAGCTGAGATTTTAACCTTATGACTGTTCTGGAATGCAAAGAAAAAACATCTCTCTGGCAAAACCAAGTTATTTGAGCCATTGTCAGAACCAAAGCCACCCAAGGGCTTTGTGGAGGTACTTTTGGTCATTTGGCAGCATTAGCCTGTGGAACATTCCGGTTGACACGGACAAGGCCCTTTCATGTGTTAAGTTTTGGTTTAAATCTGGTTTTATAACCATGATTTGGGGATTTTGAATTGCACAACACCAAATCTTTCTTCAAAACAGAAAGAAAAAATGAAAGAAAAGTCAAAAACATGACAGTTGAGAAAGACATTTGCACAATTGGTGAAATTGCCACAATTCAATCTTCTGCACGTGCAGTCTCGAGTTTTATTATTCTTCCATTTAAAATATTTGAGGATTTTTTAAAATTGTCATGATGAATAGAAACCTTTGTGCATACAGTACCATAAAGGTCAGTGCTGTAATTTGCCCTCTCAGATAGATAGTAGGTGTTGGTAGAAGGGCTTGAACCCAGGACAGAGTGAGAGTGAATGAGTGCATGCACCAGAGCACTGAACCGCAGCTGACTTGAGCTTGCTGCCCCTGTTTGACACAGGGTCAGCGGGTTCGGTAACAAGCTGACATACATATATGTGTGCACTGACACACATACACACACAGCTCCAAATACACCAAGCAAGGCTTTTTTGATGAAAGGTGTTTATCTGAGGCCATTGATTAATTGACCTTTGGGAACGCAATCATAAACCAACAGATTGAAATCATGATATGAAATATACGTCATGATACGTTGTCGTGGAAAATATAAACCTTATAGGAGAAATGGGAAAAGTTCTTATTAACTCATATGTACCCGAAAGTAACAAGTGAGTTTTTTTAATTTCACTATTCAGAATTATTATTTTTCTTATTACAGTGATGCTATGCTGATGTTGTTTGTTTAAAGAACATATACTGGCTCCTAAAAAATAGAGGTTTCAAAAAGGTTTCTTTGCATAATCCCCAGGAAGAGTCACGTTCGTTTGACCAAGGAATCTTTAAATTGATTTTTTTGGACTGTTTTGCAAAGGAGATGTGTTCATTCTCATTTTTTCTCAAAGCACCTTTTGTGGCGCTTTTATTTTTAAGAATTTACTGTAAGAAAGTGTACAAGCATCTACATGTACAGGCCATTCGCCTTGCTGGCCAACAATCTAGTACTGTTACAGCAACATATGTCTCCAGGCCAAATCGTCCGTTTCGTCTGTTAAGTGACCTGAGTTCACTCGTTTAAGAGTCACATTCCTAACGGCATCAAGGTGTCAAAATATGTTTGCCTACAATGTGGAAGGAAAATGATTATGCATGACCTTGCATCCTCCAAACTAAAATACATTTTCTAGCATATAGATAGACGTACACAAGCATGAGTAAAAAAGTTCAGAGGAAACTGTGTCTTGGTGAATTCATGGGTAACTGGTGGAGAAGGGATCCCAGTTCAGGAAAACTCCATGAACTCACTGACCCTGTATCAGGCAACTCCTTTACAAACAACTACATAGGAGGTAAAGGGCCAGGGGTGTCCCTCAGCATGAGAGACCTACAATCAGCAGCTACCTTTTCTCTACTTCACTCATCACACACACACATACAGTACCATCTATTTACCACATACCCAAACATTTTCTGCTAAAACATAGATTACAGGCCTTCGTTTGCCTGTGGTTATGAAAGTGATATAAACAACATCAAGCTTTAATGTAACAGGATTTTATTACAGGCCTTTTTTATTACTTCTATTGGTCTGTTTGTCATGAAATTTTGACATTATGTAAACAGCAAGTGGTATTTTCAAATTCTACAAGACTAAAAAATAGAGACTGAAAAATAGAGATACAAGGTTTTGTTCTGACAGTGACTATTTCGGTCAATAGTTCTCCATGACTATAGCCTCTCTCTCTTGCTCTTGTTCTTGCAGTGAAGGCTCTTGAGAGGAGCTGGAACTCCACTTGCTGTTGCTTTTGTTCGTTTGCTGCTTGTCGATTTACCCATCGACCTGCAGCTGACGTATTGGCCAAAGGTGCTGAAGGTATTGCTTTAAAAGTAATTTAAAAGCTGTATAACAAGAGGGCTACAAATGCTGTTTCTATCATAACAGTGTATGCACAAGCAGTTGGGGCTTCAGCCTGCGCTACTCCGAACTGCTTGAAGGGTCTAGGTAGAAAAATACATTAACAGCATTTTAAAAATTTTGGAGTTAATAATTTATTACATTAGTCATTTTGCCTCATTTGTGATAGTCAATTGATTATGAAATGTTCACACAATGGAAGTGGGATTTGACATTTTCAAATGGTATAAAACATTATGACAGTGGTATCTTAAATGCATTATGGTGTTCCAGTTTATTGTAAGGGTTCCTTAAGTAAACTGCAGAAAGATGGAAAAACAGACGGCAGTGTGACTGGCAGAGGGGTGAGAAAGGAGATGAACCCATAAACCCTAAACTTTTCCACATAGTTTGGTTAGAGGTTTAGACGAGCCAAGTCAATAGATCAACGGGTGCAATCAATAGCGGCCTGCCAAATCAGCTCCTCTTCTTCTTCTCTTGACTTTGCTTACTCACTCAGAGACACATCTGAAGTCAGTGTTTCAACATTCGGAAACGGTTTCCCATCAGCACAGGAATTTGAAATCATTAGGTTTGCCCTCACTTGACCTGTTAGGCTTGAAAGCAAATGTACTTATTATTCTGAAGGTTGGTGACCCTTAAGTACTGTCCTTTCATATTTGTACCTCAAACAGCAGCTGCAAAACATTTCAGCAATCTGACTGCAATACTCTTCAGCCCCCATGACCCCATGCAGTGCTACTACCTGTGGCAAATTTGCTGAAGCTCTTGACCCCAGATATGGCGCATGGATCATAATATAGAAACCTTATTAGCAGCTCTGTACCTTTTGGAAACAAGCAGGCGTACTCCATTACCCAGTCTGACTGCGTTATTGTTAAGCAAACAGAGGCCCTGAAGATGTTGATCTGGACCTGGGGTCAACAGGCTAGTTGCTTTTAACACCAGTTTTACTTGGTCTCAACATAAGGTATGCAACATAAGGTATGCACTCACAACATACACAACATAAGGTATGCAATCGCTACCAATAACAATATTTAATTGAACTGAATTGAATTTATTATGAGAATAAGCCCATATTCATATTATTACTCGCAGAATCTCGTATCTCCAAAAAGATAAGGGACATAACTTATTCATCCTTAACTTATTAGTTAATATAACAAAATTCTACTGTTTCAAAATAAGTTTAGACCATTTCTGTTGGTCCATTCACTATGAATATTTCACAAGAGAGTATCTGGTTGTTTAAAGTGTTTAAATAAAAAACAACAAAAATGAAGTTATAAGACAGTGACCTTGGTCACATCAAATCACTAGTAAAGGTAAGAGGAGGTTCTGGTTGGTCCAGAAATACTGAAGTAAAGCATAGAGATATATTTAAGACAAGACACACAAAACTTGTTTATGTAAACAGCTGCACAGGTGTCCTTTTGGGATCAGATCATTCAAGACTGACATTAATGCCAAGTGAGAACAGGGTCTCAGGTGATGAGAATCATAAAATGGTGACAATCATTTGTATTGTAATGCAAAGCTTTTGCGAAATGCAAACCTGATTAGCTCCACTAGCTGTTCTACCTCTTACTATTCTTTCCAAAGATGCATTTGTCTTGCTGTGCCAGGTGTGATCTTGAAACAGTAATACACATTTGGGGAGAACATTAAAACTTTTGACGCTTGATTCAGCATATAAGAAAATGGCCTACCCCCAAATTTGTCCAATACCAGCCATCTACTGCCGAAGCTACTTAACTAGCACATTTGATAAGGCTTGTTTATTCACATGAGATATTCTAGTGAGCTCACCAGTCTTATGACGTCAATTCAGCACTCAGCAGTGTTAACTTGCACGTACCAAAATACATACTTTTAAACATCCTCATTATTTAGAGGATCTGGCAACATTTAGAAGATGTCAGAATGACTAAATGTATAGGGTTTGGAGCATTTATTAGCACAGAGTGTGATAGTGGTGATTTTCAAAAACACCACTCATTTTTAGACATATGCGAAGGAATGACAAATGACTTCAGAGGTTTATTCCCTCATGATAGTCCTCAGATGTTCTTGTTAAAGCATCACAACTGGACCTACAAGAGTAACAATGCTTTTACCAAGAATTCACCTAGATGGTGTAGCTTCCTTTGGGTTTTTCTTTTGGAACTGGTTTAAAGCAACAAACACTTTCCACGATTACAAAGTCTTATCATCAGGGTTTGCATAATAGTAGGTATTGTTAGACCTGTTTGTGGGAGATGACAGATGATACCTTAAATAACCAGGATGGAACCGAGGCTTCAGCAGAACAAAAACAAATCCCATAACAAATGCTCAAGGTATCAGTGCAGACTTCAAGACAACAAAGAGCAATATCTGAAGGAAACTGCTTAATATGAAGTGCACTGAAGACCACTGCTGGATTTGAACCAGCTCAAATCCAGGAGTATCCAGGAGAGAACTACCCAACCCAATGGGCTTCCCCAAGAAAGACAGTGCAATCTAGACAGTCACAACCACAAAACGCTGAGTGTTCCCATTTCAACACCTGACAAATGTAGAACACACAGCCACTACATATCTTCCACCAGGATCATTAACCTTTCAGGAAAGCCATACCACACAATCCTGTGTGCATACAAATGCCTGGGCAGGACTCCCACTCCCAGTTATCAAAGCCATTCAAAAGTAAAACTCTGTGTTATTATTACGACATGCCCATAAACATTTATCATGAGGTGTGTCATATGACTGACAACAACTGACAGCCCGAAAGTCCTTCTGTTATCTAATGTTAGGTAAGCTCACAACATCCGCCTTCATTTGAAACGATATTCTATGACCCAAATGCATATTCATTTCTGCCTGCTATCTCCTTCTCGGTGCAAAATTGTAAATAACTGTCATTGTTCACAACTGATTTGTCAGGGCTGACCAGATAGATCCATCAAAACATGTACAAAAGTAAGCAGACTGTTAATAGTATATGGTATATATTTGTTCATGTAAGCCTGTGCAGCGGACTGCAGTCCCTCATGGAATAGGCCCATGATTTATGACTGCATGCTCTGAGCTTAGCACCAGTGTAACTACACCTCCCCGCATACTACACCCACACAGCCTCACATGAGAGAAGGGGGCCCCTTTTCTTCTCCCCCCTACCCCTCTTTCTTTAGGATGGCTTTATTAAGAGATGGCGGCGCCTAACATAGGGCTCAAGCGATGCATGCTGGGAGTTCTGAAGGTTGTTTACCCCTTTATAGTAGACAGCTGCATGCCTGTTTACCAACCAGTTGTCCCATAGAGAACAACTGTTGCACGGTTTCCCATTAGTGTACAAAAGTCTGGGTGTCGACAAGCACTGCCGGTGTTTATTTGACTTCTTGCTATGTAAAACAAGACTTAGGAACATTCCAAGCCCGTGTATTGAAAAGCGTTCGAAAACCATAACAAAACCTTTCACCCGATAGTAGTAAAAAGTATATGTTGTTGGGAGAAAATAACAGTACCCCAGGCTCCAGTTTCCCTGTGGGCTTTTATTGAGCGGAAGAATTTGCAGTTGCACAATGTGCTCGTAAATACACACGCTGAACGCACGCACGACGTGAGGCCTACGTCGGCAGAGAAAACACAGAGAGCAGGGCAAAACAAGTGTCTCTGCAAACAGGTCCAAACAGGTAAAGAGAGATCTCTGTGATCTCTGGAGCTGGCCTCAGTGTACCAATCAGCAAACAAACGCCTGGCAAGGCTTCTTCTGCTGGACGGCTTCCATGGTTTGCAAGAAGGAGTGTTTGTAGCCTGTGTGGTTTGAAGTGACTCAGAGCTGTCATTGCCCTATAAATGCCGACATTTCAGTCAATGGATGTGGTGCTATTGGCTCAGCCAAGGTTGTGTTGATATGGCCAGGAGACGAATGGAGAGGTCAGCGTGATTGAACATTAGGACATGGCAGGGTGCTACAACCACAGGTACCTCTTCGTGGCACCATTAAGAGATCCCTGAGTTCATCTTCGCCTTGGCAGGAGATGAGAGAGGATGCGTATGTGTGTGTTTACGAGGAGGGAGGCCCGGTTCTCTGTGTGCTAGGAGGCTACAAGAGGGGACCATTGGGAGGTTTTTGGGTGAGAGCCAAAAGCAGGGTTCAAGAGGGCGGTTGTGTTATGAGCTCTGAACTCCAGCAACTCCAGCATCCCTCCCCTGTACTACTGCACTGAATCATCACAGGCCGAAAACATGCACTGCGTGACCCCCTCCAAGATGCAGAGCGGAGGAACACCCCCCACTCTTTCCCGCTCTCAGTTAAGAGCTTTGGATTTCTTTTGCATCCTGACAGTAAAGCACACGCACCTCCTTTTTTACGTCCTGTTTATCAGTCAAGCTGTGCGTAATGTCAGGTTATAGGTGACTGTTGTCTAAGACTTATTGGACTGTAAAAACACACTGAAACGCTTATGAATGGAGATAAAGGCAAGCAGTGGGAGTTTAATTTCAGATGCAAATAATTCTTAATTAAACAGGATAGAATTTTAGGGTTGTCATGATACCAGAATTTTGATTTTTGATACCGACCTCAAGTATATACTGTATCAAAGATACTTTGGCAAGAAGGTTAAAAATACTCATCACTGTCGGAAAAAAATGTTTATTGGATTGAGCACTTACATTTCTTTATTTTTAAACTTATTTTAAAATGTATTAATCTTTAAAATTTTTAACATGACACATACAGCTCTGGAAAAAAATGAGAGACCACTGCTAAAATGTTCAGTTTCTCACGTTTTATCTTTTATTGGTGCAAGTATTGAACTGAACAGCTTTGCCTTAGTTTTTAAGAACTGTTGACAATATTTCTTCTAATTTCCAAATAAAAATATTGTTCTTTAAAGCATAATTTTAAAGGAAATTATAATATATCAAAATTAGAGAAATGATGCAGTGTTTACAGAACTTGAATAATTCAAAGAAAATTGAATTTCTTTTTCACTCAAACAAAATGGCAATAATGACCTTTGACCTTTGTTTTTATACTTTTCCTCATTAAATAAGATTTGATTCAGGTGATCACTAATCAGTACCTCAGAAAGCAGAATGAGGTGCTTGTGTAGGAATTTAACAGACACTGGCATGGAATGGTTGTCATGATCATGGAGATGCTGATTTAAAAAAAATTGCGGTGGTCTTTTTCCTGGAGCTGTATGTGTGTATATGTATTATGTAGTACATGTTATATTAGATATTGTCATTTTCTTCATTATGTTTGTGCATCTGAAACTTTAATTAAATGTTTTTGACCTGAATAACAGCAGTCACAGCTTGTTTTCATGCCTGTTAAGTACATTTTTAGGTTGAATAATTTTCCAGTGTGGACGAGCGCACGTTCAAAGGGCCCAGGACAAACAGTAAGCTTTTAAAATTGTAATTTACAACTGAACGTGTCTAGACCTGACTATTAAAAATACATCGAAACTTATTCCACCCAATTCAAACAAATATTGCTTAAAAATAAAGTAAAGTAAAGTCACCCCTTATAGACACGCATGAACACACCACAGCACAACACACAGTGTGAACAATATGAAATTCTTTCTCTTTTTTTAACCCATTCACCAAGTGAAGCAGGGGGTTGCCACCAACGAGGGGCGCCCGGGGAGCAGTGTGTGGGGACGGTACCTTGCTCAAGGGTACCTCAGTGGTGCCACTAGCAGTCCTGGGATTCGAACCCACAACCTTCTGGTTGCAGGGGCAACTCCCTAACCACTAGGCCACCAGCTGCCCCAATATTATATAAAAAATATATAATGTAATATATATAAAAAAATTTTTGAATGTAAATCTTTTTTGCTCATTTAATTTTTTCTAGATCATGAATATATCACCACATCACCACAGAACAAACACACACACACACACACACCCCACACACATTCTGTCCTTGTTGACTCTACAGCTATTTGTCGTCCTGTATTCAGCATAACAAGTTTATGGCTACAAAGTCTAGAGTGTTCCAGAGTTCAGCCTGGCCGAGACCTTGAGGAGGCATTTCACAGAGAGATCAGCGAGAAGTGCAGAAACAGCACCTGTGAAAGCAGGGGAAGGGAACACGGCCTTGCAGCAATGACGCAGCACATCACCCACCAACACACCATCCACATGTAATAGTGCGGAGTTCACTGCACCGCTGCCCTCACTGCACTCCACCTACACAAAACCCACAGGTGGAGCGTTACCGAAGGTACTGCTTTACACACACACACACACACACTCACATGCACATGCACACACACACACACACACACACACACACACACACACTCACATGCACATGCACACACACACACACACGCACACACACATGCACACACACACAAACACACACACATACACGCGCACATACGCGCACACACGCACACACGCACGCACGCATATGCACACATGCATAAAAAGACTGGCACCAGTGTTCAAACACTCATATCAGCAGATGTGCACTACAGTAAATATATATGTAAGTAAATATGTTTGATTAGAACTGAACTACTCAAAGAGGAATTCTTATGATTTCATTTGAAATGGATTAATATAAACTGGTTCACTGAAGAGAAACCTACAGACCTGCAGATTTCTTTACAGTGGTGACGGTAGGAACCAGAGGTCTCAATGGTATAATTATAACAAATAAATTTATTTTTTCTATGTAATGTTGAAGATGGTAAAATTGTGGTCAATATAAGAAGAAAGCCTTTCTCTGTTCACTATTTTTCTTTACAAATGGATTTTAAAAAAAAATAAAAAACCTGCGAAAGCAAAAATGACCAAAAGCTTACCAAATTAAACTTACCTGGAATCGTTTTCTTTGAAGGAGCCATTAGATACTTTAAACTTTGTTTGCATCTTTATGAGTCATTATTTTTTTTAATTCTGAAAAAAAAGGAGGAATATATCCCATTAAAAAGAAGAGAAGATGGACAGAAAATGACGCAGCAGAAAATGTGAAGCATCTTACTTTGAAGTGGCTGTGAATAATTACATAAAGAACATAATATTCCAGCAGTCTGTTTACTGGAAAAGGGTAATGTATGAATTAGGAACTTTTAAATGATCAGCCTATATTATGTCTTATACTGTCTGAGGCTCTCTGTAATTGTAATACTATGACAGCACGGCCGTGCAGTGAGTTCTGATGATGACTTTGTCAAACCTACATTTCATCCAGTTACTCTGAGCAGAGATTCTTCATTGCAGTAAAGGATAACCTCATCAGTGAGTCACAGCAGAAGAGAAAAGCTCTAAAAGCCTGTAAATGGCATTATCTCATCACAGGAAGGGCTGAGTTACCATCACAGTTGAGGACCTCTTACCAAATAAGTTATGAGTTACACTGGTGACAATTCAATTGATCATAATTAAATATCACTGCTCTGGAAATACGTTCTTATGTGGAAAAGCAACCTGGGGTAAACTACGCTGTTTTGCAGGAAACCTCGGTGATCTCTCTGTGTAATTATACGTTCAGAGTGTATAGGACAACCTCAGTGAACTCTTGAGTCACTGACATTTGCTTTGTGGAACAGATTTACTCAAGGGCATGAAGGGAGTGCGTGCATTAATCAAAGTCACACTGTGGTGGGTCATGAAGGGCGCTGAGTACCGGTCGCCACTCCAACTTTTTCTTTAGGAGCCTCCAGTATTATCTGTCAACACAACCTGATCAAACGAGTCTCATTTACCTGCTGACTGTGATCTGGGGCGGATGGAACAGTGGTGTTTAGTAGCAACCAGCATGGGTGGGTGAGAGAGAGAGAGAGACCATTCGTCTTCTCAAACATCTACCCAGACAAGAAGTTTCATTTCATTATAACACCTAGACTGCACTCTCAACTTGTGTCACCATGGAAGAAGAACAGCAGATCTGAAACCTTCAAAAGGACGTGGGTGGGATCAGTGTGTTCATCTGAACTCAGTATGTGTTTTTTAAATGGTCCAACAGAGGGAGCCATTAAGACAGCTCTGAAACCGGTGATCCACTCCAACACAAAAACATGAACTGAGTATTATGGCAGTGAACAGGGGTAGAAAAAGTTTAGGGAAAGTACACTTAAGAAAGAAAGAAAGAAAGAAAGAAAGAAAGGAAAAGAAATGAAGGAGAAGAAAGGAAGAAAGAAAGAAAGAAAGAAAGAAAGAGAGAGCAATTAAAGATAAGAGAGAAGAAAGAAGATGAGAGGAAAGGAAAAAGAAAGAAAAAGAGAAGAAAGAAAAAGAGCAAAAAGAAAAAATGAATAAAGAAAGAAAGATGACAGAAAGAAAAAAGAAGGAAAAAAAGAAGAAGGAAAGAAAAACAGAAGAGAGCAGGAGAAGAAAAGAAAGATACAAGAAAAGAAAGATAGACAAAATGTATATTTAAAGGGAAATACCACACATTTTTAAAAGCTGTAAGCCACTCAAAGTGACCTGATATGAAATAGTCATCTATTGTTCATCTAACTGGCCAGTGAACCTACATGTGTTCTAAACAGTTTAATGAATTGTTTAATGTAAGGCTGATAATGAGAGAATAGAGATTTTCTTTGGGCACTTATAGCACCCTGCACATACCTCTGAGTTTTGCTGAGTTTTGTGATGTTTTTGTGATGAGTATTTGAAGGCCTAAATAAAAATGTAATGTGTGATGTTTACTCTTTGAGCTAAAGTTCCACTATTCTATTTCAGTAATAGTTCAGTGAGGTTTACTAACAAAGTCTAATCACTTCAGCATTTTCCACTCATATCTATGAGACCTGCTGCTTTAGAGTCATAAACATACAGAAATACAAACAAACAAACAAAAATTCATCACGGTTCGCGTGAACAATAGAAAACAGCAACCTTCAGTTAAAAGCTTTCGCTTTTTGCATTCGAGTCATTACTCTCATTTTATTGTTACTGGTGTTGAGGGGGGGGGGGGGGGGGGGGGGGGGGGGGGGGGGGGGGGGGGGGGGGGGGGGGGGGGGGGGGGGGGGG
>JBBPCZ010000115.1:23401836-23432987 GCA_037974445.1 Brycinus macrolepidotus | reverse complement strand
GTCATTACTTTCACTTTGGTGTTGCTGGTCTTGAAACCCCCCCCCCCCCCCCCCCTTCCTCAATAACCCCCACCCCAGTCTCAAGCTAGTGTTCCTCAATGGCTATCCTACAGTTCATTGCAGCAGTTATGAGGCCATTCTTTTCTTCTTGCTTCTCTGTTTGAATGAATTTCCACAATATAATTATATTTGGGCTTTGCCTGGTTGGTGGGGTGACTGGCGTGAGCTGTCTTTGGTACTGGGACAGGCTTTGCTGCTGTCCACTTTGTGATGTTGTTTAGTATTCTTGTTTTCAGTCTTTTAGAGTTTCATTCAACTGGTATCATTTGAATGAATTGCAGTTAAATTTCGACACACTAAACTGTTATACCTGACGCTACTAAATGTGAGCTAAATACAATGAGAAGAAAAAATGCTTTCCTTAAACCTGAAAGTTCAGTTCAGTTCAGTGTCTAGAGGCAACAGTCAGGGCGGTTATATCTGTAAAGGTCATAATGCAGTTCGGCTCAGCCCTGAAATACTGGCACCTTTACACAAAGATGCACCGAAAGATCTAAAACTCTTTCTAAAAGAGCGTTTTTCCAATTAAACACACAGAATTTTGCTAGGCACTGTGATTCTTTGCTGCACTATATGTCTTCATTCTCTATTCAGTTTACTGTTGTGAGTACCTTAGAAACCTGATAGAACATCCATTAAACTACAAAGTCTAATTTAACTAAAAATAGTCAAATGTTTATGTACAGTCAAATGAAAAATGTCTCTCTGTGTAAAAAAACACATACGTTTTCTTGACGCCATGATTAATTTTTTAAATTGGGTTAAAAAGCTGTTGCTGATTGTACCTTATACAAATTTGAATAATTCTGCATTTAAAAAAAAAAAACTTTACTGAAGTCCTCAGAAAAATGACGCATATATGGTGGTGCATTTGAACCTCCTTCATCAGCAGTCATCCAGCTTCATTAATCAGTTAAAAGCCTCACACACACCTATTTAAAGCTAGAATAACATCAAATACTAAAACGCTAATTCATAATATATAATTACAGTGGCATACAACTAGAATCAGGATAACTATAGGAAAATGTAATGTACTGAAGGCTCTCTGCTTTTAAAGAGACTACTTATCAAGCAATTAATCATTTCCGTTTATAAAGAGGTATTCTCATGAACCGTCCATGTGTCCTGTGGTATCTGACACCAAGATGTTAACAGCAGATCCTGTAAGTGAGGTGGAGCCTCCATGGATTGAACTAGTTTGTCCAGCACATCGCACAGATAAGATCTGGGGTATTTTGAGGCCAAATCAACACTTTGAAGTCTTTGTCATGTTCCTCAAACCATGTTTGCAGTGTGGCACGGCACATCGTCCAGCTGTTTACGGGTGAACTTGGTCTGCAACGATGTTTAGGTAGGTGATACCTGTCAAAGTAGCATCCATGTGAATGCCAGAGCTCAAGGTTTCCCAGCAGAACGTTGCATCCTGGTGGCATCTCTTCCCAAGGTAAGCAACGCACACACACCTGAACATCCACATGATGTAACAGAAAACATGACTCATCAGAACAGGGCACTTTCTTCCATCGTTCCATCGTTCGTACATTTTTCATGCCAACATGTCTATTATAAACACTTATGTTTGCATATGTGTGTGCAACTCCATACACAACGTGCTGCAATGCGCTGTGTGTTCTGAGACCTTTCTATAGCCGGCTTTAACCTTTTCAGCACCCTTCTGTGGGACCAGGCCAGACAGGCAAGCCTTCACTCCCCATGTGTATCAGTGATGCTTGGATGTCCCATGACCCAGTCACCAGTTCATCCGTGCTCCTTCCTTGGACCACTTTTGGTAGATACTGACTAATGTAAAATAGGAACACCTCCCAAGACCTGCTGTTTTATAGGTGCTCTGATCCTGTTGTCTAGTCATCAGTTTGGCCCTTGTCAAAGTCTATCAGGTCCTTACACTAACAAACAAAGCAAGATAAAAATAGTTCTTCAATGAGAAAATGCCAATTGTGTTGTCACTACATTCTCTGACTTCCTCGGTATCTTTCAGAGGCAGGGACTCAAGTCAGTCTTAGTTTTTATGATTAGTTTGTATGTTGACTGACTCTTGAGACTGAAGACTTGTGAAAGTTCAGCTCGAGGGAAAAAACACAAATGTACACAAAACTGATTAAATCAGGACCACCAACCATAATGTTGTGAATGAATAACCACCCCAAGTCTTAAAAGTGTGACTTTTATGGTACAACCTGATGCATTCATTACTGCAATTCCATTCTCTCCAAGCTTGTTTTGGCATCAGGTTCACTATGGCTTCAAATACTGAGCCTGATGTACAGATGTACAATCTGCAGGACAACTGTTTCAAAATTCCCTTTTGTTTAGATACTACATCTTCTTTGTTCTGTTAGTTTGTCTAATTCTTATGAAAGGCTTGTTATCTGAACTTGTGCAGAACTTGGCTGGTGTTTAGTAAAGGGTTACTTCTCAAAAGCAGTGCCTGCAGCTAAAAATAGTGCTCTTACCTTTACTCCTCTATCATGACACTCAAAAAACCCAGAATGGAAGATTACATGAGATGCAATTAAGTTATCTTTATTTTTCCTAACATAACAGCCCATAGAAACAGACCAACAATAAAACCTTATATACAAATTATAGCAAGATGGACAGGCAGTGTAGGAGGCACATGCAAGCCAAAAGACAACCATACAGTTTCAGTACAGGATTGATACACATATATAAATTTTACTAAAGCTAATACAAAGAAATGAAAAATCAAATGTACATCCAGTAACAAATAATACAGATCACTGTGGCCTAGGCACATATCTGAGAGAAACGTAGGAGATATTTTCTAGTGCTGAAGAAATCACCACACCAAAAAATAGACAAAATTCATAACTTAAGTAGACGATTGTCACCTCTAGCAATAGATTTAGCTTCAATACTTTGGTTATTTTCAGGGTTAGTCGTAACACGTTCTTTTGCACTGGTTTTTACAAAATACGGCACGTTATTAAATAGTTTACAGTACTTTTAACTCATATAAAGAAAGCATGTGTTCCATATTTAAAGGAACGCCTTAAATGGAATCTCGCACATTTCCAAAGACTTTAAAGTTTTTCAGGCTCATCTAGAGAATTGATCAATATTATGGACCGTTACTCAACTTTTTATTGCATTACTGACATAAACATTAAAAAATATAAACTAAAACTGTTAGATATATGCATTTCCCAACTGATTTCAAATCATAAAGCTAATTCCCTTAATTGTGCTTTATTTATCTATAAGCTATCAATGGATTTCACAGTTTAAAATGTATGATTCACTACTTTTAACAGAAATGATAGAGAAAACCACAAAAGGTTTGAGTTATTGAAGCCTAGTCTTTGAGCTAGGTCTGATCTAAAGTGAACTACTGCTGCTTTCGGCAAATTCTTAGAAAAAGAAAAGACAAGCATAAATATTTGCATACCTCCCCCTCCCCCCAAATCTTAATCTAAAATCTAAATGTCTTTTATGTCACAAATGATACACAAATTTGTCTTTAATTCACTTAGTCTCCTGTGTCAACAAATGCAAACTGAATTTCTTCGGTCTTTCAAAGCACTCTGGTCTTTGATGGGCCATTGTCTTCAGTGCAGAGGCTTGTCACAGATGATGAGAAAGAGAAAAAGAAAAAAAAACAACAGTTCCTTGGAGTGAGTTAAAACAAACACATTTCCAGTAAGTTTGCAGCTCCCTGCTGGTTGGTCCTGCAGTTCCTGGCTTGGCCATGTGATTACTGTTGACCGCCTGTGCCTAACGAACAGTGAGGGGCATCCGAGTCAAAGTGATGTAGGGATTCTGCCCTCTAGAGGTAGTCCAGCTCTAGTGCATGACTCAGTGCCTCCAGGTCTGCCCTGCACGTTACCCTCCAGAAAGGCATGTTTTTCTGAAAGAAATTAGGAATGTTAATAAAAACATAACAGATGCCGAATAAATTAACTATAAATGACTATTTGTGAAAAGCCCTGAAGTACTTCAATTTCCACCTGAAATGTGATATAGCTAAACAGCTTTAAGAGGATTCCTCACTGAGCCCCTCAGTAGTCATAATATTTTAAATGTTTTGCAATTTAGAAAATATTTAAAATTCCTGTGTATAATCGGCGGGGCACTTGAAATGAAATGGAACCAGTCATGCTCAAGCTCACCTTTTTTGCCACAGTCTCTTCTTCCACTCCGTCTCCAATGACCACATACACGGCTCTCCTCCCGAACCTCTGAGTCACTCGCTCAAAGCAGCTCTCCTTACCTGGTGAAATCAAACACAGTAAAAGTTTAGGTTCATTAGAGTCCTAACAGCTCTAAACTGGTGTTCCTTGCAAGTATATGAAGAAGCCATGTACCAGTTTTGGTAGCGCTGTAAATGTTCTCGATGGGGAAGGCTCCTCCAAGACCGTACAGCAGCACTTTGGACAGAGCTGGGATAAGCTGAGTGGTGGTGACCATCACGTTCACACAGTTTGGTCTGAGGAAGGCAAGAGAGGCAACAGCAGACATTAGTTGAGCAATTCAGTCACTAAAGAAGTTCGTTATCTTTAATGGATACATTAATATCAAATGATTAGTCTGATAAGATGAAATTTACATACCACATAACCAGCCTAATTAAATGGCTACTTACTTTTACTTCTCATTAGTCAAAAGCAGCAAGAAGCAGTGCCTTTGAATCAATGGTGTTAACCCTTAGAACTTAAAGCGTATTCGTAAAATCTGATTTCAACAAATTCAAGATTCTTTATTTGTCACAAATAGAATATGGTTTAAAACAGGTGTTTGACCGTTGAAAACCAGTGTTTGACCGTTTGCTGTGCTTTTGCTTGGTGTGCTGCCACTTGGCCGCGTTTTGAGCCCCCCTCCCTCTGCGGGTTTTCCCCACCCACTTGGGCAGAAACTATCCTGAAAGTTCTCCCGGGTTCAAAGATCTTGTGTTTCAAAGATGTGTTTGTTTCTAAGAACTGAAATAAAAGAAATTTGGCCATTTTTCCCAAAATTCTTTTAATTTAGGTAGCGGTTATTATTATTTATTTTTAAAAATACAATATTTTTGGTTCAACGTGACATAGGAACACCAAACAAAGCTCAGCATGACGTCTGACACCTCGAGCATCAACACAAACTGGGGGAACTTCCAAATAAGGAGCTGTTTTGCTGTATGATGATGACAGTTTACCATTTGTTGCGCTCCAGGTTCTAAGGGCTAATGCCAAATTATTTGTCTGATAAGACCCAATTTACACATGACCAATGACAGGTAGCCTAATTAATAGTTACTTACTTTAGCTTCTCATTAGTCCTGTCAGCAGTGCCATTAAATCAATGGTGTTTAATAAATAATGAGTAATGTTTAAATGGTATGACGTTTGTTGTAGTGCCTTTCAGATTCTAGAAAACACCGTTTCAATACATCTCCTGAGTTTAGTGTTAGTACTTCTTACCTGGAGTTAATGAGAACCAAAGCCTTCAGAGCATGTGTAAGCCACAAGTCTGTCAGAACCTCCATCTCCCTTCTCAGCTGAAGCCACTCCTCTCGCTTTGGACTGCCTAGCAAACCTGCCAAACAAAGCACACATAAGTCAGGCACTTCAGGTCTGGACAGTCAGTCTAAAAGTGCATCCAGACGGTCTCTGTAAACTCCCAAGCTGCGGGTACTAAAAGTTGGACGGCCAGCAACAACATTCTTTTTTCTGTATCATAATGTTTGAAAATGAGTGTAACGTTAAGACTACCTGTAATGAACAGGCAGGCCCTTTCAGTATGCAACAACAATAAATTATTCTACTGCAGTGAGTTATCAATGAGTTGTCATTGGTCCATTTCAGCACACACACATGCAGTTCACACAATAAATTCACTAGTATTTTCTGATGACCACTTGAACTTCTGGTCATTATTTGGTGACAATTTTCCAATTTCGGTAGCTGATGAGGACCGTCTGAACACACCACTGAACTATAGACATTATATACAGTATATGTATACAAAACAATAGCTGTTCTTTCCTCAGCTTAACACAGTCCACTCACCTCCTACATTGTTTTTGAAGGTGTTGTAGATCTCTTTTACTCGTCTGTAGCGGAAAGCTAGTTTCCTCATCCAGTCAACACCACCATGAACCCCTGAGCCTAAGCACAGGGCACCTCCACCTGCCGGACTCTGGAAGCCGTCTGTTCCGAAGTTATAAGTGCTGCACAGACAAGCAAATACACATGTAAAAAGGATGTCAAGATCAGTAGTCATCCACCTTATCTACACACAAAAACAACAATCCAACAAATAGAGCACTTCAGAACAACAGAGTCATTGTCCTCCTTCTTTGGACATTGATGTTTAAGAGCACTGACATGGTTTTAATGGTCACTACAATCTACTAAAATATATAATGGTTTCCAAAATCAGTGTGGATTTAATACACTACTTCTGTTAACATGGTCTAAAAATCTGTAGTCAGCCCAATTAAACGTATTGTTTGTGACACATTTAGAACCTTTATTTGTCACCTTTAATTCATTAAAATCTGCCCCAAATCACACATGTATGCTTAAATTTCTGTATGATCAAATGGTTCAGCATGTGGAACTGGAGCTTTCTAAAGTCCCGAGGGATGGACTGAATTCTCACCACTGAAAATAAAGATTTTGAGCAAAAAAAAACACAGAACTTGACACTTTATTGTAGGCATTTTTTATCTAAGACTTATAATCATATAATCTTAATAGTTATGAGAAATGAAATAGCAATGGAATATGAAATATGCACAACACAGATGTAGTTAAACAGTTCGAGTGGCAGCGAGAAAAATGAGGGGACAAGTGAAATAATCAGTCTTCATTCTGAGTATCAAGAAGTGGAACAACACCCAAGAGCTTCTCCATTACAGGTCTGATATCAGCTGAAAGCACAACTTCCTGCTCGATATGCAGAATTCAGAACAACAGAAGCAGGCAGGAAAGTCCCTGCTAGCGCACCAACATAACATCTGTAGCCAAAGTTTTTGACAGGATGAAAAAGTCACAAACAGTGCCAAAGTGCAAATTATAACCAAAAAAATGCCATGTATTAATTATTTTTTGCAGCACAAACTGTAGCCCTACAAAGTTTATTCAAGTAAACTATTCTTATTTATTGTCAGCGTGGTTTTATTTATTTATTTATTTTTTTATTGTTTTTCAGCCCAGCTGTGTCCTGAATTTTGGTGTCAGCCAAGAATTTTCAATTTGGTGTATCACGAGTGCAAAGTATGTTCCTATTGATGTTTTTGTTGGGTGTAAAACAGAGGTGTCAAACTCAGTTTCCTCACAGCTCTGTGTAGATTTGCACTTTCCCTTTCACTCTGAATTCAGCGAATGAAGGACTTATAATTAGTTGATGAGCTAAATCAGGTGTGTCTTTATATAACAAGATACAAGCATGGAGGCAATACATTATTAACAGAGAGGTGCAGGTCAAATATAAGAAACAGCTGCTTTTTTGTGTTGACCTTGAAGGGTTAATGTAGATCTTTTACATTAGCAATGTCAAAGTGGGACGCCTTCCAAAATACACAAACAAACATTAGGTATTAATTCCTAATATGGCAATGTTATGTAGAGTGGGAAAAGAGAAGGCAATTTTACGAGGCATATAGTTCCCTTTATTGGAAACCCTCATACACTCCACAGCAGTCTCCCTGGGAGACTCTACCAAAGTTACAAGGGGAACTCCTACCATACCTCAAGTCCTGCCCATTGTCATCTGAGGCCACATCATCGATATGAACCTGGTCACATTCCTGTGAAATTAAAGGAAAGCAGATATGTTGGTGAGGTGGATGTGTTTCAGCCAGGCAGAGTGATGTACTGTGTACAGGCAGGTTCACCTTCTGCTGAGCCTCAGGGAACGATAGAGTGAGGGAGTAATATTTAAAAAAAAAAAAAACGACAACAGAAAGGCGGAAATAAGCTGCTAAGACCCAAGACATTGAGGCGCCTCTAATACTTCAGAAAAAAATAAATCTGAAAAACGTCCTGAAGAGGATGACGACGCACCTCCTCAGCTGTGCTTCACTCCTGACCAGCTTTGCTCTTAACACACTGCCAACATGCAGTACGTTCTGTGCTGTTTTCCAGGAGAAATTTTGGTATCAGGTGGTGCAAGTGGCTACTTAGAACATTGACATCATATGGTAAAACTTACACATAAAACAATATTCCAAACGTACAGCATTACACGAGCCAGTCATTTCAAATTTAGACAGTGTGTGTTACAGGATTACAATATTTAGCAAACAACAGAACCTTTTTCTTCACTTTTCAATCTAGACTTCCTTTCTGGTTTTCCCATCTTTTTCCCTCTTCATTTTGCTCTCTCTCAGACACACATCCACAAAACACTCTCTCTCTCTTGCTCTGCAGCTGCTCTCATATTTCAGTTGGGTTCGAGGGCCCGACGCTACCTCATAATGCGCTCATATCTCAGCAGACCTCCTCACACTTGCAGCATAAGACCCTGCTTGCTGAGCTTGCCGGATGCAGTCACAACAGTAATGCCAGATGTGGACAGAAGAATGGTATTTCTTCTTTTTCTTTATGATGCTTTTTAAAGACTACCTACTTTTTTCCAGTGAAGAATTGTCGAGTTTTTTGAAAACTAGGCATTGGTTTGTTATTCTCTAGGTTTATATTGTTTTGGCCCCATTACAAAACCTAATTACTCAACAAAAAGAATTAATCATCCAAATAATTGGTAGATTGCTTGATTACGAATATAATCTCCATTGACAGGCCTGATCCTGCATTATAAATGGTATGGTGAAATACTGTCAGGAACAGGTAATTGTAGAAAATACACTTTTCAGACCCAGAAAGAGAAGGTCTAGCCATCAATCACAAGTTAAACATCTGAACTTAATCTAAAATCATTAAACTCTTAATCTAGCTGCTATTTCACCCATGGCAACTCTCCATTCCCAGGCTGCCAAAGGTGAATGGAGATTAGATCAATCAGCTGGGGAGAGTGAATAGTGAAAAATGTGATTATATGTAAGGATCATTACAGGGACAAACCAAAAGAGAAAGAGAGAGAGAGCGAGAGAGAGAGAGAGAGAGAGAGAGAGAGAGAGGGCAGGGTGTCATTAAAACCTGTTTTAAAAGCTGAAGAAATAATTGTGCCCTCTACCCCACCCACCCCCTCACTCCACTTTGAGTTGCTGTTCCTCCCCAGGACAAATTTTCCTTTCAGAGATGGCCACACACCCATAATTAACACCTCAAAGTTTTGTACCCCCTCCAAAGCAGAATTTAATCCCTTTCTTTGTCAGACCAAGGTGGAAGAATGCTTCAGAAAGAAGAATAAAAAGATAAAAAAGAGAGTAAAAAGAAAGACCAGGCAACCTAAAAATGCCTTAGCTTTACTTTGGTCAATGGTTTGACTGTATATTCGCACAGCTTCACATTAAAATCCCAATCATTTGTCACCATTTTTCCACCATAGTATCAACTTTTCATAATAAATGTAAGAATAGAAATTGGCCAAAACGAGCCTTGTTACACTGATGTAGAGTAAAATTTAAGGGGGACTTTATACATGTGTATATTTCAGTCGTAGAGATGTAGACAAAGTCATATACAGTGTTTTGATGTGATATGGTTCACTATAGAGAAACTAACTGACTCAGATTTCTTCACAGTGACAGTGACAGGAACTAGTGGTCAATGTTTAGAAATACAATCACTTTATTTACCATCTAAAACCCCCAGTAAACCAACATACCTCTTCTAATTCTTCGTATGTAATGTTGATAAAGGTAAAAGTGGTAATCTTAAAAAATGTTCTTTAGATACTATTTTGTCTTATAACGGCCTCCATGTGCCTCTCCACCACAAAGAATCACTGCATGCCTCAGACGTCTGGTTCCCATCACCACCACTGTGAACAAGGGTGACTCGGTAAGTATTTCTAGAAGGCCCTTCATATCAATCCTCTATAGCTTAGATCTCAACAGTCTTCTTTTGGAGAAAGTTTTGTCTAGAAACTTCCTACCATTTCAGAGATACAAGGTTTTGTTATGACAGTAAACAAAAAAAAGAGGGGCTGAGTTTTGCTTACCTCCAGGTCATTGAAGAAGAGTCGAGAGTCTGCCAAGTTAAAGATCATCTCCTCCATCCACAACCCCAGAGACACAGCCTTGGCAGAATCCTGCAACATAACGAAGGCAGCATATTATATTGTAATACTACAGCCTCAGCTGTCAGATATAATTTATTTGCAAAGAGAAATGAAAGTTAATAATTGTGTTCTATTTGTGTGCAGGAACCATGTTTATGGTAGACTCTTTTTTTTTGTTTTTCCACCAGTCTGACTGCATTCACATCAATCACTTAGAGGTAGTAATTTGTCATTATGGTCTCTCTTTCTCCCTCTCTTTCTCTCTCTCTCTCACACACACACAGTCCCCCCTACCACAACACATACAGCTGCTAACATAAATTTTGCATTATAGGTCAGGGTGCATGCTGACACTAGCTGAGTAATTACGGAGCTTGGTGCCAGGCCAGGGCAGGTAGCTAGCTGGCGTTTTATGTTTGGCAGTTAATCAAGCTACAGGTGTCAGCCAGAGGTAAGTGTCAGATTAGCGTGAAGTAAAAAAGACAGGATCCATCCCCACCTCTCCACCCACAAGGCTCGAGTGATGGTGTGTGGGTGAGGGGGATTTAGGCTCGGCTGGGGGTGTGGAGGAGTTAGTTCTTCCTTTAATTAGAATAATTACCCGCAATCTACTGCCGAAACTGGCCCATTTTATAACAGGCAGCTATTGACTGTTTAATAAAAGATGCCTGCTTCATAATTACAGCTGGCAAACATTTCTCACCGGATTTTAATGAAGTAGGTTAAAAAGGTCCAGCTGAGCCTAATGTTAAACTGTGCTAGGCTGTGATTTTAAGCTTGAAGTGATTCTTGAGGACGTAAAAAAAGAGGCAAAACTTCAAATGATAAAAGACCATACATGGTCCTTCATGATGAATGAGATGCCAGAAGGCCTTTAATGAGAGAGTAAAAATCCTGACGCGCTCTACAGTTCACCTCAGCTTCAAAAACACATTAAAAACCATCGTCTTTCAACACTCAGATTGGCTTTCGGCTTTGCAGCTCTGGCCTCGCCTCAGGCCAAGCGCAGGCCAAACAGTTGTTTACAGTGATGGCCTTCAGGACCTTGAATTGTCACAGGAAGAAGCCCAAGCCTTATAGACTAGAAAAGGACTGCATATTAAAAATAAGATCCAGCTCCTTTCAGAGGCAAAATCTGAGCTTAAACAAACACAGAGCTCCATTTGGCAGAGAGCAGCTTTGTCATTAGATAAATCAAACCTGTTCATGTACAGTTCGGGCTGTAGGTTCTCAATTACACCTATTTTCCTTTAACTAATATCTTTGGTACGTTCGTTTGTGGAAGTATATGGTGGAAAGACGCTGCAATTGCGGAGCACAATTCTTGCCGCTGAAGAATCAGCCTCATTAGTCACGGTTACTTTTAAAATGGAGGAACTTTCTTTTGTGCCGAATACCGCAGGGATCATGGAAACTCTAAACACGCCATGGACCAAGAGGATTAAAAATAAAATAAATAAAAAAACTGCAGTTTCTTCTTCCTCAGCAAGCAGTAAAGATTAATATCTATTAATCAAATAGCAATAGTCAAACAACTTGCCCTCAAACTGCCCCAAAAGAGTATAGATCATGATATGAAATAGGGATGACAATTTTATCTACAGCGACATCTACAGTGGACATTCAGGTTCCGTTTGGAAAGTCTCAGCACACAAACATTATATTCACATAATGGTAATGAGTAAAGGACACAAAAAAGTGTACCTATGATGCATCACTGTCATGACAAATTCTCTTATCAATAAAATGGTAACTAAGGTAAAATGGTAAAGGTTCTTTAAGTGATGCTCCGTTAGGGTTCCCCATCTTTAGCAACTCCTGGATCATACATATGACCACAAAAGCTTAAAATGCAAACAAATATAACACAACAATTAATGTAGGCTGTTCTTCTCTTTATAAGCATGTGTCCATCCAATCAAAAGGAGAAAAAATTACAATGACTTTGAATATACTGACACTAAATATACACTGATTACAGTAAACTAGCCTTTTTGCCAGAATAATCAACAAGCTCGACCTAAATGTGACCTATTTGTGTAAAATATGGTCACAAATATTTTACCAAAGTAATACAGGTGAGGCATAGTCTACAGGCTGAAAACTGCTGCCCTAGATAAACCATTATAGTTCCCCAAAGAACCATTAAAAAAAGATGTGAGTGTGAAGAACCTTTCAAAGGTAGAATGAACCCCCACATAATGGAGAAGTTCTTTACAAATTTAGGAGTTCCTCAAAGAATCTTTACATTATACAGAGATTCTTTAAAATTTGAGGTTCTTCACACTCATACATCTTATTTACAAAAATGGTTCATCTTATAAATAACTCTTTCTGGTACCTCTGTTTTTAAGAGAAAAGAGGCAGGAAATATGCTTTAACTTATGCTTTCATTATGCTTTAAGGTATGTTAACAAAGCAATATTTTATATAAGAAGTTGCTTATTTTAAGAAGTAATTGCTATTGGTCCATTCATCAGGAAATGTTCACACAATGGAAAAAGCAGATGTTGTTTTCAAATGGTGTTAATAAATTAAATAACCGGTTTTAATTTGACAGCGATGAATGACACTGTTGTTGAAGGATTACTCACAAATCTTTTCTGTGCTTTAAAGTAGTGTATCGTACAGTGTGTACTACTGTGCACTATGACAAAACAGCTAATTAGTGTCAGATAACTGAGAAAGGTTGGAAGGGACGTTTCATTACTCAGAGCTAAAGTAAGAGAACAGGTTTGTACCTTGCCGAAGCGTGTGGAAAAAGACCCGGTGAGGAGCGAGTGGAAAATGATGATGGTTTCGTCCAGGTCCCAAATAAACACTCTCTGCGGGCACACACAAACACACACACACACACACAAACCCACAACATTAACAAGAGAGTAAAATCATCTGCTGTCTAACTGTGTGTGATTATGCCAAAACAACATGTTTTCATCTTGATGTTTTGTAGACACCAACAATATGATGAGTCAAGCTTTTATTTCAGCCCTCTCAGACAGACAATCAACAGTGAAAAAAATTGTCTTTCTTGAGCATGTTTGTTTTTAAGAGCTGGCAGCCATTTAGAATTGTGCTTTTAAGGTCAGTTTACCATGGTTTCACTTATTTTAGTCTTGGACCAAATTGCAAATCCTATGGTGATTCACCTCAAAAGCAACTTCTAAGGCTTAATCTGCATGAGGGTAAAGCAGCCCTGACTGTGTATTGGTTAGATGGGTAATAGCAGTGGTGTGAAAAAGAGCTATAAACACTATGTACCTCAATGTCAGAGTCAAGTGGAGGTACAGGGTCATTGGCCCGCTTCCTCCCTCGTAGCTTTCCGTCTGATCCACGTCTGGCTGGAGCTCCTTCCTGCTCTTTTCCTGGGGTTGGGGGGCTCGGAGGAGCATGGTACTCCACTGTTGCACACACAAATTTGCACACACAGACATACCAACATGTATTATTATCAAGAGCTACATTCAGATATTTCACAATATAATTAAATCAGTAACAATCTTTTACTCTAACAACTTTTGCTGTACTGCTTTCGCTCTGCTGAACAGTTATTTGGTTGTTGTCTATTCAAATAACTACAGGACTGATTTCATGTGATTTCATGCTTCTCCTGAAGAATGAATTGTAAGCTCTCCCCAGTTTTCTAGTAAATAGGTTTTCTAGTAAATAAGTTTTCCCCAGTTTTCTAGAGTCTTATTATTCTTCACATTCACTGTTTCTAGCTTAGAAAAGACTACACACATACTGTTGTGGTCTTACATGTAATAATAATAATAATAATAATAATAATAATCTCATTTCAGATTTTTATGATTATATTATTTAGCTCAAAGTGCTTTAGAGTGTGTAAAAACAACAGAGTAAGAATTTACAACTGATAGTCAAGTGAAAAAATACAAACAAAAATAAGAGAAAATAAATAAATAAAATTCAAATAGAAAATATACTTTTATGTGACTTTCTGGACAGTTTTAGTTTTAGTGTATGTATAAAAATACGATTCATGCAAAAATCTCATGATATATCTCAAAGATATATTGACTAGATTGTAGATGTTTTCACTTGTCAAGATATGACTTTATGCCTCTTATTGATAGCAGTGAGCAGCTTGAATTTTTGATATTTATCTTCTTTTACAGTCAGGCACCCATGAGAAGCTTACGTTCCAAGAAAATGCCAAAGCTGTTTTACTTCTACTACAAACTAGATTCCAGTGATATTTATATTTTTGGAACAAATGCATTTGTGTTATTGTATGAACATATAAAACTACACGGTTTTGGTGGAATTCCCCTTGTATTTAGATACAGACGTTTACCTTGGTGGGACTCCGGGCTGTGGCTGGTTGTTACGGGAGGATGTTCTGGATGCTGGTAGGGTATCGCCGTGGTGATGGGTGAAGGACTGATATTACTGGCTGTGAGGTAGGGGTTGTTATAGTGTGTGTTATAGTATGGTGAGTACTGGCTTTGACCATAGCTGGAATATGATGAGAAGTCCTGATGGAAACAATGAATTTGTGTAAAATATCACTGATACACTTTGATTTTACTCTGTTTACATGTAACAGATAATTCAACAAATTTAAGGGCTGGAAATTATTTGTGACAAGTAAGACTAGGTATCGTTAGTTATTTTGTAATACCAATACAATTGCCAAATTTGATACTGACTCCTGAACAATACTTCTTCTGACACTTCCTCCTAAATTACAAACCAAAAGTGGGTGTAGCTTAAATGAGTGGATGTATGGTGTCTGACTGTAACATACTGCAGACTTATCAAGAGGCACTGGCATAATAATGTACAGAATTCAATTCAGAAAGACTGATTACTCAGGTATTGAAATTTGGAAGTGAACAACACAGAATGTTTCGATACTCTGTGGTACTGAAGAAATTTGGTCAGTACCATAAAGGTATTGAATTTTGATGTCCAGCCCTAGTTGTATGTACAGGTGTTTATAGTGCAATTTATATGGTAAGCCTACAGACTGATTCACAGGTAGCTATGAGATGATGATGTGTATTGTGTGCATCCTTACTTGACCCACTCACCTGCTGTGTTGGACTGAATGGCGTGGAGCCTGTGATGGCGTTGGTTCCCTGGAAAATTCCAGACGAAATACTGCCGCCTAAAAAAGGAGCACATAGCCAGCCTTTAAGAGAACACTCATAGCTGACTGTGGCATAAGGCTCACTCTTACACATTCCCTGCGAGACCCGTCTCCAACACAAACAAGGCGATGCACCACAAATGCAACCAGCGGCAGCTTTCAGAATGGCTGCAGGACTGTTAGCAAAATACAAATGTGAATAGCCCTCACTGCCTGGAGAAAACGTGATTAATTTGTGGCTGAAAAAAAACAATACAGGCTGGAAAGCGTGGAGTCAAGAAGAGAGAGAATCCATCACTGCTATCAGACATGGAGAGGGAATGCTATGCTCCAGGCTCTCTCTCTGCCTCTCTCTCTCCTCTCTCTCCCTCCCAGTCTACCTCTCTCTCTCTCTCTCTCTCTCTCCTTCCTTCTGTGCATTCCCTTTTTCAGACCTGCCCTAGATGAATGACTGTGCCAAAGTTTGGAGAAATCTCAGAGGAAGCAAACAAAAGGGCTTCAAAAAGGGGAAAGAAGTGGAGGGGGGGGAGCCATAGGGCCATGTTTCTGATTTTCTCCGCAGCAGTGAAACGCAGGGACCTTTGACATGCAGAGACGGGTTATTTACACCAGGTCTCCTGTTGAAATTTTCCTATAAATCACACAAAAACTAGTGAGATACATCTCGAGCCATAATAACCGCATTACAGTATATTACAGTAAATGAGGCCCCCCAAGAAATTACAGTAAGACTTTGTGTAATAAATCACACTCAGCACTCGGATAATTAGACAATGATTACTATATAGTGAACACTGTGTCCTCAACTCCTCACATGACCACTTTGAAGACCTCTTAAAAAATGAAAACATCCTAATACCCCATCAACTGTAACCTTGGCTGAGAGGGGTCAATTTCACGGTGTGATGGTGACTATAAAACTTGCTGGGCTGAGGGTAGCAGTGGGCGCCTGAGGGCTGACTGGACGGAGGGGTTGGGGGACGTTGGTTTTTTTTGAGGGGTGTTGGGGTGATGCTGAGCCCTGTGCCACTCACACCCACACAAACACACTCTACCAATAGGCAGCGTGTTGTGTGGGGAGCTGCAGAAGGGCTTGACCCCCCGAGAAAGGAGGGAGAGACGGCTGACGCCAGGGCCCCAGACCGCAGCTAATGGGGAACAGGTGTGGTGAGGGAGGGTGAGAGAGACAGACAGAAAGAGAGAGATAGATAGAGGGAGAGAGAGAAAGAGAGAGAGAGCGAGAGAGAGAGCGGCCAGGATGGGCCATAGCCAGCACCTGGAAATGTGTGTGTGTGGTGGTGGATGTGGGGGGGAGGGGGAGGTGGGCTCAGACCTCACAAACCACCTACCAAACAGCTTTTATTACTGCCAAGAACTACAGTGTGTGTGTATGTGTGTGTCTGTGTGCATGTGTGAATGTATTTTTGCTTATACGAGAGTATGGTAGGGATGGCGGAGCGGTTAGAGGCCTTGTTAAGAACGCTGGGGCACCACGTAGAGATCAGACACACACACACACACACACACACACACATAGTGAAGCAGAAGAAAGTGAGTTGTAAGACTGACCATGTGTGGAGTAACTGTAAAGAGCCTGGCTGGGAGGCGTGCCGCTGAAGTTGGACGTGTAGCCAAGCAGACTGCTCTGGCCAGGTGAATGACTCAAGCCATCTTCTGTTTTAATATCTAAACACAGAATAAGAGGGAAGTCATTCTTCTTAAAAATACAAAGACGCATCAAACACTTTAAAGTTTGGTCAAAATAGCTAACACTGTGATTAATGAATGAAAGTGAATGGCCCTCAGTTATCATATTGCAAACGGCATCATGCTAACTGACACCTTCTATCTTCCATTCAGTCTTAGCCATGTTAGCACGTTAGGTATTTTTAATTAAAAGCCAAGGACACAATGTCAATAGCTGCCTAGAGGAGTTCATATTTTAGCAAAGCACTCAAGTGTTAGGATGAATATAAATTATCTTATATATTTGTTTAATATCACGCTATTCATGGTGACTGGTTTACAAATCTCTTTATTTGACAAAATAAAACAAACAATAGCAAAATGGTGGAAAAATAGCTTATTTTGAAAAAAAGTGCTTTTCAGAATTTGAGAACGCATTCTAGTCATAGAAGCATAACGCATAGAAGAAATGATCACTCACTGTAGGAAGGCATGCTGTATCCCTGGGTGTGATGTGTGTATGGCGTGTAGGGGCCTGCGGGCTGGATGGCAGGGCTGTACTGCGTCTGTCCGTAAGCAGCCATCACTCACACTTGGCACAGCTGCACTAGAAAAAGAAAGAACAAGAATGTTGGAGACTGCGTTTCCTATCAGTTCCGTTTTAATCCATCACTTTTCCTTTCAGTCCAATCTTCAGATGAATCCTGCTTGGCCACAAAAACAACAGCAAACTCATAAAATACTCACATGCTGTAATACGTTGAATCGTTATATAGCGCCCCTGGGAACAAAAAGCATGAAAAGAAAGATGAAAAATAACTTCTGGAAATTCTTGATAATAAAGAGCAAATGTATCGGAACGAAAAGATGACGGGCGCCACGTGCAGTGATAAATCTAACCTGGCACTGAAGATGGATTGTCGTTTTTTCCTCTTCGTCTCTCCTATTCTAAGCTTCTTGCCATCAGATTTCCTAAGGAAACAATACCGGCCATCAGGGTACAGGCAACACACAAGGCAACATCACACCAAGCAGTGACCCCTCATCAACAAACTGAGGTGAGGAGAGTAAAGAAAACTACCCTCTTTACAGCACTTGAGTGCATTTTTCTTGATAATGGTGGTATCTAAGTACAATAATGAAACATAGTCATCTTAATTTTACTTTTACTACTTCCAGCATAAGGAAGTAATTGGCTGGGTAAGTAATCATAACCTTAATCTTAGCTACTGAGGGGTTTGTTTGTATTTTCATTATTTTGTTTTAGAAAAAAAGAAGCATTACAAACTTTGAATGGTATGTAAAGCTCTTGCTCATGTGCTTGTTATTGCTCTATTTACTCTATAGGGAATGAATCTACTGTAAGCAAACATTCAATGCAGTGTTTCTTCTGTAATTAATTAGGAAACACAATCTCGGCCTGGTTGAAACTCTCAAGCTGCTCGGTTTGGATGAGATACAGATGTTACAGTGTAACTGGCAAAGTTTACTTCCCAGCACTGCGTTTTAATGTGGTACGCACTCATGTTTTGACCAAACTTAAATTCCCATTCTGTTTTTAAATGTAAATATGCACTTAATGTGGATCCCAAGTCATTGACATGACACTGTGATATGTCAGTGTGTGGCTGAGGAGAACAAACAGGGTCTAGCCGTGGTCTACTAGCATTTAAACACAGTAGGCTTTCATTGCTGGCCAAAGAAACAAAGGTTTTCTACAAACTGAAATGCATTTTTAAGCTGGATGCACTGAAATATATTGGTGTTCACCTAAACACGAGGAAATAAAAGATTGGAAACATAACCATGGAATTTCCTTTAGCCGTTTTGAGCACGGGAAAACCAATGAAAGATCACCCTTCTGGATGCCTGCATTTATACCCAGTCATTCTTCAAGCCCTAACAAACAAAATCTGAACTATTTGGGCTTTTTGTTTGTTTGACAGCATTCACACTATTAGAACTAGTAACACTGTTCTTATATATCTCCATAGAAATGTATGCAAATCAATCTTTGGGACAGTACCAACTGTAAAGCATTCAGTCACCTATGAATTCTCCTGATATAAATTAATGGACTTTGAGTCCTAGTGAGTCACAACAACATGTTTTGCAAATAAATGTATACAGGATATAAAACATGTATACGGTGGTTTAAGAATAATTCTGCAAGCTGATACAACTCTGGACCTCCTTGTGTTTGTTGACACCTTTTCACAACCACACAAACTGCTTCAAAAGGTTAACTTTGAAAAAAAATCTGGGGAAAACATGGGAATACGTTCTAATGAGGAACCTATGGGGCAAATAAACCTAGTTAAACCTTGAGCATGGCACCTTCTTTCTATAAAACAAAGTATATAAAAGAAATTACGATGTAGCAACAAGCAATTCATACTATTTTCCTTATTAATACTTTTATTTTTATTCAAGCAGTCAGAACACTCTTAGTTAAGTGATGGTTTTCATTACTGTATATTCTGTATAAGTTACTGTATATGTTTCAGTCCTAAAAGCCCAGAGTTCACGACCTATGGAGGGTTCAAAAGGTTTGTGACACCATTTACCTGTTACGGGGAATTACAGTAACAAAAATGGTAACAGGCAGCGTTGCTCAAGGCACCTGAGGTTTACATAATTAGAATTCTGTCACACAGACAACAATGGCTGTTTGCATAAACCTGCTCGGTGAGATTATGTTCCTGGAAGAGAACAATGTGTTGACCTGCTTTTCTAACCTGGCATAATTTGGCAGGAAACCATGGACGCCGTGACATGCCAGCATCTCGATGAATAATGATGGACAGGAACAAGTCACTACACTGCTGTTCTTATACCTGAAACACAACTACCCACATGTTGTTCGCAACTGCAAGCCAAGCGGGAGCATTGTACGCCCTCTGACAAAGCACACTATCAGTGGAAAATATTAAGGGGGGGAGGTGGGGGGTGGTGTGGGGTTGGTGTTATTCGACCAGTATTAGAAGATCCTGTCCTACCTTTACCTATGTCCTCTCTCTTATACTATTTTTGTCTCTGTCTTGTCTTCATTGTCTATATAATATAAAGAAAACAGCCATATAACATAAAAAATCAATATTTCCACTGCTGTGTTTCCAAGCCTGGTGCCCAAAAGCTTTGGAGCAATGCCACAAAAGAGTCACTGCTGGTTCTCTAAAGAACATTTTTGTAAATGAGATGTGTGAGTGTGAAAAATCTTTTTAAAGCCTGAAGAACATCCACATAATGTTGTAGTTAGAGATACCAAGTTAGAGATACAAATACCAAGTACTATACACAAAAGCCAAGAACCACCTAGCAATTTAAATGCAGGGGTGGGACCATATGGCAATAACATAACATCAGGAAGCTTCAAGAAATTGTCATGATATGTCACAACGTTTATTTTTATGCACTTTATCACTATAGCAACAAATATTGTGATATTATCCACACCTATTAGGGTGTATGATGTTTACAACATTATAAAATGGCTACAACAGTCTGATGTGAGTCATTATAAAAAGGCCAACTGTGGCAACATCTTATAATAGCTGGAGCAACAGAAGACTGGAAAAGCGAGCTATTAAACAATATACATATGAAAATGACTATAATCATCAGGCCTGTTCCAGGCCTTATAGAATAGGCAAAAGCCATCACACTAAAGACAAATCAGAACAGAATGAAGCACTATCAGGTGTTTGAAGTCATCAGAAGTGGCGGAGTTTGAGGTTTGTCTTGAACACAAGGAGAAGACTGTTCCTCTCAGCCTGTCCCACTCAGTCTCCCCCTCCCTCAGGGCTAATCAATCTGGCCAGGTCAGGCCACTGTGGCCCCTGATCTGACAGCAGACAGAGGCTTTAGCCATGAGCAATGTTAGCAACAGCAGGGCCGAGGCATCAGAGAGAGTGACTGCTCTCCAAAGCACAGCAGCTGAAAGGGTAATGAAGAGAGGGGAGAGGTGGGGGAGAGAGGGAGAGGGAGAGAGAGAGAGATAGGGAGAGAGAGGAAGCCTAAGAATGAGAAGGAGTCTTCTGAAATGTATACCTTTCTTGGACACACCCTTTATTTCATGATTAAAACAAAGAAAGAAAGAAAAATAAAGGGTATCCGGCTTCTCATAATTCACTTTGTGTCAGCTGTTGTTTAACAACAAAATGTTTAATTAGCCTTCTTCGGCCTGTTCGGACAGAAACTGTGCAAATGAGGTAAATAATATGTTTTGGCAAGACTGGATGCTGAGGTCCCCCACCCAAGTTCTAATAACATGCGAGTGTGACTCATCTTAACGTGATCTGTTTTCTTAGTAAAGCACAGCTTTACTACTGTTCAGTAACATTTAAGGCTGAAAAACGGTAAAGTGACTGCTTTAATGAGAGTGAGCAAAGCAGACACGATCCAGCCATGAACGCTATATGCAGTAAGAAACGAGTTCAGCATTAGTAATATAATCCATGAAGAAAAGATTACACACTCAGGTCTTCATAGAAACGGGTCAAATGATACAGTGTGAGTGCCAGTGGCTCACTTATATACCGAACGCCATTTTTCTGGATAATAACTAATTTTTCTGCATAATAACTAAAGTAAATTTAAAAAATAACCATACTTATTTCAAAAGAGTGTGTATATATATACAAATAACGGACTAGTCCAGTGTTAATTGTAGCTCATAAGATATAAAAAAAAAATGTCTAGCCACGTTTTGTCATATTGATGCATACTTGTGCTTTTACAGGAAAAAAATGCTGCTGAGATAACTGGTTAAAATTTGCTTAGGTGCTTAAGCCAAATAAAAAATATATATTATTTCATTGGTCATGTGGTTAGTCTGTTTTTCTCCAGTTTTCCTATACGTACAGTCAGAACATTTTGTCCGGAAAATGACACACACACACACACACACACACACACACACATACACACACACACACACACACTGCTTCAAACAGCTGGGTTATCAACACAGAAGATCTGCTCTTCTCCAGGTCGAGGATGCAGGGGGTTCACACTCTGACCCTTTTACAACAATACAACACCTGCTGACTCACCAGAGAGAAAATGAGAGAGTGCAGGGAAGGCTTCGATAAAAGACAAAATGCGTGAAAAAAAGGGACTGAGAGTCAGTATGGATGGGAAAAGGGAGTGAGGGACACTCAGTGGAATCCTCACTTCCTCCCAGAATTCCCTCCATGCGCAGCGTGTTTCCTGGTGAGCGCCCGTCCCGGAGTGATGGGGCATGGGAAAGATCAGGCTACCCGCTCTGGACGCTGGTAAGCTGAGCTAAAACAAACCCTGTATGGGGCAAGGCCAGTCCAAAGCACTTCACCTGGCCTTAGCCCTGTTCTGCTGGAGCAATCTTTTTTCACGGGTATCACCTTCCACACACAGCCTCACATCGTACATCACAGCGGCCTGTCACGTTCCAAAATCCAGCTTATCAAGTCAAAATCAGTAAAGTATTAATAAGATAAATGTCTTACACCTGGCTACCCACTTTGATAAAAAAAGAACTTAACCAAACCCAACAAAAACGACCACAAATAATGCAGAACACTAGCAAAACCTAGCATAACAACACCTCACACACATCTTTACACCTGTTTTGGTCATTTTCAGGCGTCCGTTTTCGTACATTAGTGGAAATATGTATGCCTGCTAGATTTTCCCATTTCTTGAAATAAGGCTTGAGCAAAACAAGATGTCACTACAACAATTATTCTGGAAGAGTGCTGTGCTGACAGGAGAATTATGAGGCAGGTTAAAAGGGCAGACTGGATAGCTCTGAGGTGAATCAGCACCCGTGACTTCTCCATATGGTGCTCTATACAGCTGTCCTTATGTGCTAGTCTAAAACCATGTCTCTCAATCTAAACCTCTGAACATTTAGGAAAAAAAGCACATATGGCACTCTCCTCTGGCACTGAGTTTGTAGAGGTCTGTTGCATTTCTTAAGAGGGTTACAGACGAAGGCTTGATGACCCTACATGAACAATGGCACTCCCATGTGTCCATCTGGTATTAATGTAAAGAAATAGCTCATACAGTATAATGGAGCATGTTTTCATTTAATCCTTATCTGAAGAAAAGGAACTGTTATTTGCTCTGGGAGATAATAATTTTGAAACTGACAAATATGTACACACACACACACACACACACACACACACACACTATATAGAGTGCTGTGCTGACAGAAGAATATATTTATATTTACATATATATATATATTTTTTTTTTGTCTAAGTATCTATTTGTTTAGGGGAAATACAGACTCATGTCTCTGTTAGGAAAAACATGGTTACTGTATTTGTTATTGTGGATCTGATTCTGTCTCTTCACAACTCACTTTATTCACTGCACTTCATGCAATTTAGGGCTACAAAAAAACAAATCTGGTAGTTAATTTACATGAATTAATGATGTCTGTAAATATGAAGAGCTGTAAAACAGCTATTTTTTCATGTATCTTAACATTATTGTTACTGTACTGACTGCTCTAATTTCCAGGGAAAATGTTTTTTTTTTTAATAAAATGAAAAATGTTTTGCAATGTTTTGACAAACTGGAGTGTTGTTCATAAAGAGCAAAAAAGCATTGGCTGCTTTATTTCAATCATCTATCTTACGTCTGAGCACAATCTGAGCTACTGTAAGAGAGCAGTAGCTAAAATAAGTGATAGAAATATGTAGGTTAACGCTATAGCTATTTAGGCTGCAGCTTCATTTAACCGGTTTAACATTTGAACGTGTCAGTGAGTCAGTATTTGACAAGAGGAGCTGTGTGTGAACAGGTGAGCTGGCGGTATTTTTATGTAAGGTCTTTACAAAATTAACTGTATTTTAAGCCAATTAACAAGTTTTACATAGCTAGCTAATATATTCAACAATTACTGAAAAAGGTAGGAAAGCTACTGTTTACTGACCGTTTGGCTGCTTCAGAATCAATATGAAGCGTTGTGCTTCTGTGGAAAGCTCAATCAGAAGTTTGCATAAGTATGTGATCTACTTTATCCTTCATTTTAAGGAAATACTCCCAGACTTTACATCTTTTTGAGCTTTGCTATTTTTCAAAAATTCACTCTAGATGCTTTAAAAATATCAATGAAAAATGGGCAATACAGATATTTGTTGCCAATTTTATTCCGCAATGTTCAAGTGTTCTAGCCCTAATGAAACTAGACACTGTCAGGGTCTTGCCTGTTTACTAGTGACTAAAATATTTCAGTTACAGTTCAGTTCTTACTTTGTTATGCACTGCAACCCAATATACACAGAGAACACACACACACACACACACACACACACAGGCCGCCTGGCTGCATAGCGCCTCTGGGCTTTTGCTCGTCTGCAGCCTTTGAACCCAGACTCCCATAAATAAAGAGACCATACCGCACACGTCCGCTCTTTAGGCGGCTAATGGGAGCAGATGTGGGAGGCGATAACGGCCCAGTAATGGCCTCCTGAGATGACTTATACACCACGCTTACCTCACCGCCGGGGGATTTCATTAACACTAGAGCACAGCGGAGCATGGGAACTCTCTCTCGCTGTGACAGTGAAGACATGCACACAAATGCTTGGGATGACCTTATTTAGAACATGTTTTCCAATACTTTCACATATAAGTGTCTCTGACTTTGAAAAATTACTCACTCCAACTCCGGTCAAACTGCTACTGTTTCCTGGAG
Organism: Brycinus macrolepidotus; assembly: GCA_037974445.1. Classification (NCBI taxonomy): domain Eukaryota; kingdom Metazoa; phylum Chordata; class Actinopteri; order Characiformes; family Alestidae; genus Brycinus; species Brycinus macrolepidotus. Next base: position 23,408,283 of record JBBPCZ010000115.1, on the reverse strand, counting down.
GTGAAGGTATGCTACATGGCCATCTCATTTATTATTTGGTGGAAATAGAAATGAATTATTATCATCCGATACTGAAATTATAGTCAATAATTAGCTGATAATTAGATGCATATGTACTCACTAATGAATGAGCATTTCTGTTCATTATTCAGATGGACAGCATAGTGGATAACACCATACATTACTGGAGGTTAAATTCCTCGTCTGAGCATTAAATGGCACTGCTACAACAATAGCAGTATTTCAGCAAGATCTTTTATCATATTATAATGTACATTTTTACACTAAAAATCATGAAAATTAATAAATTATCAAATTTTAGACTTTGATCTATTTTATATTCTTAATCTATTTTCTATTCACTGAAATTCATATATGGAGTAGAGTGTGTACAAATATGACTGGCTATAGGTACTGGCCACAACAGGGCATTAGTTATTGTTATCAGCTGAGAAATTTTGTCAGTTGGTGCATGTCAGTCCCCTGTCAGAGAAGCAGGTACAAGTAATAAAAATGTTGTTTAGCATGAGCTCTAGCAAAAGGAAAAAAAAAAACATAAAAAACAAATCTAACACTCAAAACAAGCTATCACTTTCCTTTCCTGAACACCCTGTAAATTTATTGGCTCCTGTTATTAAAAACGCACAGCCTTGGCTGCCACCTCCCCTGGCCATCGTGTGTGTGTGTGTATGCGAGTGTGTAACACTAGCCGGCTGCCATGGTGGGCTCCCTTTTCCACATGACGGCTTCCGAAAAGCAGAAAGCCCTGCTTTCATGCCAGCTTTGGCGGACAAGCACCCCCTCTACTCGCATCTCAGGCCTAACTCAGCCTGCGCCTGTAATCGACCCCTCCGCATTCAACCCTCTTAGTGTCCCATCAGCCTCTGGCCCTCCACTCGGATCCCCCCCCACCTCCACCCACCCCAGTCTGGCGGACCGCTCTCCCTCAGAGCACTGCCCCGAGACGTGGGTCAGAAGACGGGGACAGCTGGCAGACCTCCCAGAAGCCATCTTATGTGAGCAGAGGGGTGGGGGTGACCTGCTCGGTCAGCCGGTGGTCCTGTTCCCAGGTAACACATCTGGTGTGCTCTGAGCCAGATAGGCAGAGATACAATCAATTACACAAGGATATGCATGCTGCTAGGGGCGGGCAATGTGACAATATATTACTGTTTCAGAGACCACTTCAAATTAAATGCTTTTCTCAGCATTTATGTTCTTTTAATTTTATGCTTTATGTATTTTTGCTGAACACTATGTGCACAAATTTTCTAGACATTGTGTAAGATTTTTGTCTACAATTTTATACAAGAAAATTGAAATACATATATATATAAATAAGTAAAATAAGGATATCATAGGTGTATCAGTACTGCATAATTTATGAAAATTGATTTAGACAAATTATTGAGAGCCTGTAAATAATAACTTTATATCAACTGCATAAACAGTTATCTTTCCTTCTATTCCTTCTCCAGTTTTATTTTTTTCCATACTTTCTGCTCTCCAGTTTATTCCCACTTGCTATTTTGGTCTCTCCCTATCAAACACTATTACTTACTTATTTTCAAACCCTTTTTTAATCTACTGTTTTTTGGTGTATTTTGTCCATTATAAATGTTTGCAAGCCTCAGAAAAAATTAATATCTTGAAACATATTGCAAAATGTAAAAATGTAATGTATTTTTGCTGTATCTCCCACCCTTCCATGGTCCTGATTCGAGACTCTGTTTCTTTTTCATCTTCAACTTCATCGTACCCTGGGCTTTGTTTCAAGAAGAGTAGAAGCTCAGTGTAAAATACTGATGTGGAGGACATGGAGAGCTGCCATTACCTTGTTAGAACTGGCCAGCAAACCTTCAATTCAAACTAAGAGCTGAATCCAGACTACTCACTAACCCAAAGAAGCACCTTTCCACAAGCTATTAGGCAGCTTTTGCTCTTGCTAACGGATGTGCAGGCACTTTTCTGTGCAAAATGCTTAAAGTAAGAAAAAAACTGTAAATCACAAAAGTAGTTTCCTCCATGAGCAAAGTTTAACTCTTGGCCTCAAGTCAAGACAAGCAACTTCTTTTCTGACACACTTGCTGTTGCTCTGGGCTGGCGAACCCTGGCTTGCACTCTAATCTGCCAGAGACAGTGACTGAGTGATTTATTACTTTATCAGACAAGAGCCGTTGAAAAATGGCCTGCTTATTTTGCCCTCGGGGAGGTGCCTGTGTGTATACTTGCTGAGAAGCCAGGAAAGTGGAGGGGGGAGCTTACTCAGGCAAACTAATTTGTTTAGATTGTATAAGGACCAAGCTTTTCAGTCATCACCTTCACAACTGAATTAAAATGAGAGTGAAAGAGAGACACTATGCTAGAATAAATCTCAATCTCATTATCAGGTACATAAGGACACAGTAGTCTGCAGATCAGCAGTTCTGGTTTAGCGTTCGAGAAGACAAGCTGAATAAAAAAGAAATGAGTTTAGAATGATAAAATGGGTACTAGGGTTCGGTATCACAGAGGGAAAGGAAAGAGAAGTAAAATAAAAGAATTATTACACTTTATTATTCTGTGATGCAGAAGCTTAATGTTTATACTGCTGCTGTATGCTAAAATATTGTGACAAAGGCCATAGAGAAGAGGGGGTAAGATTAGGATTACAGAATGGGCTTTGGCTTTGCGTGTGTGTGTTTGTAAACTGCCAAATCTCATTCAGACCCCCCAGGCAGATCTTGAGGGAAAATAATAGGCCAGGAATCGAAAGAGAAAAAGAAAGAGGAGAAAAGTAAACTGTGTGAATCCCCACTATTCTGAATTTTCAAGTTTTGGCTTTAAAAGAGCAAGGCAGTGATAACTGTTTCAGCTGCTATAAACAATGAAAAATCTACAGAACAAAAACCAACATCGTATCATTCATCTAAAAATAGTTCAGGTAATCATTCATCACAAGCCAGCTCAGTTGTAGAATAGGAAGTATAATTGGATTCAAAGACAGGTATAGCTTTAGGACACTGCAGCAACATCAAAAAGTGTTCTGATCAAAGAGACAGGTTTAAATAAAGTTCACTCCTCTGTGGTCAGGCTTTTAGCTGTAGCTTTGCTTCTTCCTTCACGAGGAAGACGCAACAGACAACCAGGTTCCAGTTTTAAAGGGCCCACATTCTACATCTTCTTCTAAACAGTTCATTTTTAACCTACTTTACAACCTCTCTTGATCTCTTCAAGTTAAACGGGCTGTTGCTGTTGATGTGTTTTTAAAACTGATGGAAATAACCTCTGTTCAAACTGGCTGCCTGTATTGTGCTTCATTCAGAAAACACTCCTTATAACGTCAGTTAGCATGGGTGGAGCTGAAGTGCTGTAGATTGATTAAATGAGCTGATGTTCACGACATCACGAATACATTTCATTAAAAACTGGGCTGTCTTTGCTGCAGCTTCCATAAATGGACTGTATAGCCTGTGGAGTGAACCTTACACTCTTTCATTAAAAAAACATTTATAAATGTAATCTGTTTTTCCTTATTATATGCCCTATAAGCACACTTCTTGGACCAATTTTCACAACATGGTCGATTTGTTGATAAAAAGCTTTATGTACTGAAAAGAGATGTAACTTTCTGTCCAGCTACTTCTGACTGTATCTGAAGTATAAACTACAAAATATGAAGATTATTTATTTTTTCCACAGCTTTATCTTCACATGTTATTTACTAACTGCAGCAGAGGTGGGAATTTGGAAGCACGACGTGCGACTATGTGGCATGATAACTCGAAACGGCGGCTTTTGCGATGTATCAAATTCACTTCGGTAATTCTCGCTGGACTTCCAGTACACCTCACTGGGCACCAGCTAAATATTTTGCTCATTACTGCTGAGGTTATCTTCCATCTGGGAGCTGGAAGCAGAGGATCAGTTAACTATTCCAGGCAGAGCTAGAGTTCAAGGCCTTCAGCTTCACCCCCGAAAGTGAGGGGTTAAAGCCGGCCGTCCAATAATGAAACGGACGCCGATAAAGTCAGGAAGAGCCGTGCTTCCTATGAAAATATTTACCATTCCAGGAACCTTTGGCTACAGAGGACTTTAGGAATTAATTTGTGTTTTCATAAGAGGGGGGCGCTGGGGCCGCTCAGGATGAAGCATTCTCCACACTTGCTGGTTCCCCATCCACAACTTGTGCAGCTTATTCACAATTTATTAGTATCAGTAATAAGAACCATGAAGGGTTCGAAAGGAAGCTTGAAATGGAGCGAAATGGGAGAAACACCCAAGTCCATATGGGGAGCATGTGCTCCAAAGCTAAATAGTGCCTGATCAAAACCAAAACGCGGGTGGAGGGATTTAATTTCAGTTTACATGCTTTTTTCTTTTTTTCACACAAAAGAAGCAGCATGAAATGTAAAAAAAATGGTGTATTTGCCTATTTTGTTACATACATTTATGTGACAAAAATAGGTAATTATAATCTAATGCTTTTTAAAAGTTGAATTTGCCTTTGGGCACTACGTCTTTATATGTAGTCTAGTTATTTTAAGATTATTATATCATATTAAGATCTTTATTTTTCCTTAAAAAAAAAAAAAAAAAAATATATATATATATATAAATAAACGAATAAAACTGATAAATCACGTCTTACTTGGAATGACGTTTTCATGTGTGACGGGCATGTGAAGCTGCCAAATGATCGTCAAAGAAAGCAGGACTCCTAAAAAGATCTTCATTTCTGTTTTACGTCTGCTTGAAGTAAAACACGGAAAGGAAAAAGAGCTGGCCTTTGTTTTATTGTTGAAGCTGAAGCTGTCTGTCCAGTCCAGACTGAAATGAGGTGTTCTGGGTATGGATTGAGGAGGGGGCTCGGTGTAATTGTGTAAAAGTGATTTGAGTGCAGAGCAGAGGAGGGTGAAGCGCATTTAGATGGGGGTTGTGAGAAGACCTTGAGGAGTATGAATGGTCCTCTTTGAAAAATGCTTAGCAAGGCACCCTAAAATTACCTTATTAGCTTCCTGGCTTCAAACATCGCCTCAGTGATTTCGGTGTAATCTTCGGCCTGAATTCGAGCTTAAGCAAAACTACTTCCAACAGCATAAATGCTGAGCTTTGGGCTGGAATGAATAAACGTAAGACACAGAGGCGCGTGCCTTTGCACGGACATTCCAGTGCTAAGCTTAACATTAGAAAATTTTTTAGATACAAATAAAAATGTAAAAATAGATAACCCTCCCATGCTGTGGTATGTTTTTGAAAAATAAATAAATAAATAACATTTTTGAATACACTCACAAATGGAAAACTTTAATGACGTGCTTTCCTCGAAATAACAAGGAGACTGAATAGATACTAATATATCATAATGGACAATAAGGCTATAAATAAATTAATTGGATAAATCAAAAATTATAAAGTTAATGGTAATGTCAATTTAGATGAATGCATTCAAAATGAACGGTTTATAAAATTATTACAATTGTAAAAGAAGTTAAATTCAAGGCCTTCCCTGCATTTGCAAGAACAGTGAGGATTTAAGGTATTTACTGAGGGTTTTTTTGTCTTTCTTTCTTTGCAGATTCAAGTTTGTATATAAGTTCAGCTTCTTATCTTATCAGATAATCCTGATAAGGGAATAATGCCTAATTACTATTCAACTGAGAGGCTTCATGGGTCTAAAATAAACAAGACTTAAATTTAATAGACAGATTACAGATAATACGCATAATACATAATACATAGTTTAAAGCACACAAAGTAATACAAAATGGGGACAAATCATCTTCAGAGCTATGCAGCCGTGGGGTATTCGATGTACGAACAGTGAAGTGCAATTTAAAAGCCACAAATGCGTGTTTTTACGTGGAGTTGGACTCTGCAGTTACTTCTAGTTAGCAAAACCTATTGTCACTTTCAGAAGTTTAAAAGTCATTAATGTAAAACACTGGTACAAAAAAAGTGCATTAATGTAAAATATTGATGCAAAGCTTACTCGATCCAGCCACACTGACAGCAAAGCTGAACCTAAAGATCCCCCCAGAGCAGAGCGGACCTGAACCAGAACCACAAACCGAGGACCAGCCCGGAGCACTCACCATGTCCACGAGAAAGGGGTATTTTCAGAGTATTCTCTCCATTCCTGCGTTGAGGGGGTCGGTGAGAGGTAAAAGCTCCGCGCGCCGAAGGGAGCGCGCCGTGCCGGGACCGTCCGAGCCCAGCGCACAGTCAGCCTGATCACAGGGATGAGTGAGGTCTGTCCGTCCCTCCTCCTGGGGCAGCGGTGTGTGTGTGCGTCCGTGTGTGTGTATGTGTGTGTGCGTGCCACTGAAGAGAGAGTAGAAATGCTAAATAAATGAAGAACCCCGTGGTCCCTCCCCCTCCCCCTCCTCCTCCGCGTGTCCTCACTACCTAGCTTGAGAATACAATGCCAGTCCTGACTTTGTGTTTGTGTGTGTGTGAGTGTGTGTG
>JBBPCZ010000115.1:23389202-23399932 GCA_037974445.1 Brycinus macrolepidotus | reverse complement strand
GCATTTGTTTGTGTTTGTGTGTGTATGTGTGTGTGTGTGTGTGTGTGTGTGTGTGAGTGTGAGAGAGTGTGTGTGTATTTGTGTGTGAGAGAGAGAGAGAGTGTGTGTGTGTGTGTGGGTGGAGAATAAACTCAGGTTTGTGTGTTTGTGAGCTTTGTCTCCAAATGAGCCTGACAACGCGTTTATGTTTTGAGATAATGTGTTTTAGCTACTGAGAGACTTCCCTGGTGCTCATTTTAAAGGGCCCATCTCCCACATTCTCTTCTATTTTAATGTAATTGAACTTGTGATGTTTGGGTAATTGTATCTATCTGTCTATCTATCTATCTATCTATCTATCTATCTATTTTACATAAACATTATATGACCACTCTCTTCATTCCCTCTAAACTGGCTTTTTTTTCTTGTTGTTGTTTTCCACAACGTAACATGTAAATGATCTCTCTTCTGACTGGCTCTCCTGTATTCTGCCTCTTTTCAAAAGCAGTCATAAAACTGCTTATAACTTTAATGAGAATGGGCAGGACAAAATTGCAGGAGGATGCAGAAGTGGATGTGTGTAACTGTGTTGTTTGTGACATCACAAAAACATTTCTTTAAATCCACAATATGCTTTTCCACAATGTGGGGTCTTCAAGCAAACTTATTTGTCTCATTATCCTTTAGTCGTGTTTGTACACGTTAATAGCGTGTAATTTAACATATTGTTTTTTTATACATGCATTTAGGACAATAAAATATTGATTTATGTGTGTTAGTTCTGTTTTAATTATTCTCATGGGCAGCAGTTCAGAAAATGTTGTAGCCCCCGGCTCCCCAGATATTTTTAAAATCATGCTACCAATTTACCCACGCACTATTTTTACACAGCTTTCATATCTGCCCTGTTGCGCAGCACAGATGTGTCTCTAACTGTATATTACTTCCATAACCGCAATTAAGCTGTCGTGTGTTAAATTATTCCTATTCTGCGAGTGTGTGTTTTCTTAACCCAATTTGCCAAAGGCAGATAGTAAGGCCGGATAAGCAGGGAGTGGGTGGATTATGTCATGTTGATGGTGTGGATTCTTCATTTCCCCCAAAGCATGGCTCTGCAGGCCTACCGTGAGAAAGTCAGAGACAGTCTACCTCTTGAGCACATTTACTAGAAACAGTAGAGAATTTCTAGTGTGTTTAGGTTAGCAGAGAGAATGCAAGAATATTTTGGATGGTTCACAGAGAAAAGCCACCAGTTGTAAGAGGCTGTTCCTTGCACATTGTACCCTATTGTTGATGTGAGGTTTATTTTAAAGAAACAGTTTAGTAAATACTACAGTTTGCATAATTTTCCACCCCAGATGTAGTTGATCAGCCAGTAGATGTTTTTTGCTTCTTTTGTTTAGAACTGGAGCTGCGAGGTTCACATTGCAAACAATCACTAGAAGCCAATAGTCATCCAAAACGTTTCTATAAATACACCCCCAGAACTTCTGTCAAGCCAGTCACATCACATCCAGCTCTTCATTAAGGTGGCACAGACTTGTTGAAGTGGTTTACGAAACAGTATCACAATATGAAAAATGAATAAACCCACACTATGGAGCTGAATGCAGCCATTTTTTGACACCAAGGTCTGTTTTCACAAACTCCCTCAGTAGTAGGAGTGCTGATCTAGGATCAGTGTTTGTGGCAACAAGCAACATAAACATGGAGGACCTGTTGTTGTTAACCATAGGTGGTGAAGTTTTGTTCAGTTTTTTGAGGTTACAGTGTACTAAAGTGTACAGTGTGCTATACTGTGTACTAAACCACATTTCAGATCAGATAAGATAAACCTTTTATTTGTCCCATAAGTGGGAAATTTGCAAGTCTGTGCCACCTTAATGGAGAGCTAGAAGAAGTCTGAGGGAAGGTTTTGGGATGTATTTGCAAAATACAATTTGGGTGACTATTGACTTCTAGTGTTTGATGGCAACATTAGCCTTGCAGTTTCAGTGCTAAACTAAAGAAATAACTCCAAATATATACTGGCTGATTACACCTGGAGTAACTGGAAAATTTACTTTAATCATTTTCTGTCCCATAAACTTCATCATGATTATATATATTCCGAACATTGCTTAATTGTTTACTATCAAGTATCTCGACACCATTACATATTAGTTACTGGAAAGATAAATGACCATTGTTTGCTTTTGATTTTACAGCATATCAAAATTAATGTAGTGCCTGTGTTACCATGTCATTATGGAAAGTTATCAGTTAAATACGATTAATAGAGTTTATACAGTAAAGCAATAATAGACTTTTCTGCATTTATGTGTTTTACATTTAACAATAAATATAAAATTTCTTAGTTTTTCATTGTTTATGACCCTGTAAACCAATTACAAGGGACTTGAACGCACATGTAGATATCCAACTGCAGTGCATGTTCCCTTCCTCTTCCCATAAAATATGAATGTCAAATCAAGTTCATGAATGACATGAGGAAGAACACTGTAACCATACCTGTGCCTGCAGTTAAGCAACATGACCCAGACATGAGTTTGTCTGCTTGTGATTCATTTTGCAAAAAGGGTGGGCAAGCTCCAGTTCTACGGAAGAATTTGCGGCCGAGGAAAATAAAAGCAGCCATTGTCTCCGTCTTCCTCCTGCACCAGCCCCGCACACTGACACCAGAGAGACCTTTTAAATTCACTCCCCAGAGTTTCATCCTGGGTCATGCAAATGTGTAGCTGAGAGCAAGTGACAGAGAGTGTTTTAGCCCTCGATTACAAACTCTGTGTTCAAACACCAGGTTTAAATATCTCTCAGTGTTTCATGAAATGCTCATCAGGTGCACAATCAGAATGGTTAATTTAGTGATACTAATTAATATTAAACTGTTCATCAAAAAATATTCATTCGTAGCTTCCTACTTACTCACTAGTGGTTTGTGCTAATGTGCTTTACTATGACGGACATCTGACACAGTAATCCTCATTCAGTGTTTAGCCTCTGAAGAAAGTTGTGTGCTGTTAACCTTTGGCTCAACTGATGTCTCACTTTATACTCCTGTGCTCAACCCATCTCCTTATTGGTGTTTTAAATTCAGGAAAGTACTTCAACACATTTTGTGAACTGCACAAGCAATTTAAAGTGAAATTCCACCAATATTTCCAAATTGCCAAAGAAATTTAATTGTTAAATGGTCCGTTTGCTACATTTGTTTTGCATTTTATTTCTTTTTCCAGAGGTCTATGGGACATTAGTGTGGTTCATGAACCAAAAAGAGCCACAGTGACCATTTGCTAACCTTTAATTATCCTTTAGGATTAAACAGGCTGTTTGTTATTGGGCCCCTAAGGTTGCTGCATGTAAATGATCCCTGTTCCGATTGGCTACACTGCATTGAGCCTTGTTCAAAAGCAATTCAGGCTGAAAACCCCTTTTTAACTGAATGGGCAGGGCTAAACTGCTGTAGACTGAATACATTGGATATGTGTGTATTAGTTTTTTTGTGATGTCACAAAAATGATAGATTCAAAATAGATTGTTTTTACAGCTTGGGTTCCATAGATGGACTGTATGAAATGAGTTGTGCATGGTATGTTTTAAAGCTTTAAGTGTATATACTATATTAAACTGTGAGGAAAAGTGAGTTTTCTGTTATATGGGGCCTTTAAATTGAGTGGTTTAATGTGAAATGCACTGTTCTGGGAAAACTTAACAAGTCACAATTGGTCACAACAGTACTGATAGCAGCCAGATGCATACCTTTAATGTGTAAAAGCTCCCTGAGATGGTTACAAATGTGCTACCTGATGCCTGAGACTTCGGTTTATGACAGGTTTGAGAAAGGATTTGTCCTAAAGTATTTTTTTAATCCATTTATGGTGCACAGATACATTCAAGGTGTTGAAAGCCAAAATAGTCCATAAAGAATTTTGAATTCCTCTATTTTACTATTATCAACATTACATATAAAAATCAGAAGACATGTAAGGTTCACTAATGGTTTCGGATGTGAAATAAAATGGCTATATTGTGGAGAAAGTGGGACCCCTGGTTCCTATCACCACCACTGTAAAGAGTCAGTAAGCTTCTCTACAATTTACTATTTCACATCAAACAACTCTGAATGATTTTGTTTATATTTTAAAGTTTGGATTATGAAAAAACAATACTTTCATATTTCTTCATGTTTATTATATGACTGGGTCAGCAGCATTTAGCCCTACTCTTAGCAAAAGATGTTTGAATGTTGTGTACAGTGCTGTGTATATGAACAGTGCAGGTGGTGATCACTAAGCTTCACTCATTTAACTGATGCTGCTTAATTGATCACTAAGCATTCTTTATTTGATTGAGTTCTCAGCCTGGTTTTGTTACTCCATGTTACTACAGTTATATCCCAAGTCCGTGACTGAGCACAAGCTAATAAAGTACAACTCAGAGCACCAGTGAAGCCGGGCAGTACCAATAAACACTCTGAAACCCTTCACAGCAGGCCATTCTTCTGCAGTAATAAACGCTCCCTAGCTCTCTAGCTCTTTCTCTCTCTCTCTCTCTCTGGTGATTTAGTCAGTTGTTCTGTGGGCAGTCCCTCCCCTTTAACCCATCGCACGTTCGTCCCTCCACCTCTTGCTGGGCACCCCAATACTGCTCCCCTTGTCCCAGGAATGTGGAAATGATTTCCCCTTTAATTTTATAACGTGGGGGGCTCCCTTTGGTTCAATTTTCACCCCCACCATAAAAAACGCAGCGGCTGTAAGAACAGCACGGACATCTGTTTTTTCCATCGCCAAGCCTTTAATGATCAGGTAATAAAAGTTCAATTTGACAGAAATTACAACAGATGTTGCAGACCATAAACCTGAGATATAAGCGACTTCTCGGGAGTCAAGGCCGACCCTGCATGGCCACCCCTACTACACACCTCACTTTCAACTCCTTTAAAAAGCTCCTCTATGGAAAGTGACAAGTTTTCATGCTTGTATTCAGTCAGTGCAGATTAAAATCATGGCTCGAGCAGCAACCATGATGGCATAGTGGGTCATGGGCATTCTGGAAAAAAAAATCAAGATGTTAACAGTTTGTTGATGAAACAGATGTTTTGGATATGTGATGTAATTTATGTCATAATTTCCTTGCTCTTTGCTAGGTAAGTACTTTGAATGACCATTAATGTCAATGCGAATCAGAAACAATAGCACACTTTTCTTCGGTACCAATGTGTATTTTGCCTTATAATATAGTGAATAATCTTAGACCAGGAGTAGGAGAAACAAAGCTAAACAGGTACATTTTTACTTCCAGTTAACTTTAAATAAATCCAGTTTTAAAAAGCACAAGTCAGTCTTAAAGAAACAGCTCAGTGAACTGGAGTCCCAACATCCACAAGCCTGCAAGATCTGGATGAAGTTGGAGCATATTAAGTAAAGTTTAGGTGATGTAATTTTACAGAAAATAATCTGGCTGTTAGGGTGACTATTGACTTGAAGCGTTTGTTAGCAATATTAGCCTCGTAGCTCCAATGCTAAAGAAAAAAAAAAACATAATCTGGACACCAAACATGTCTTGGCCAATTTACTACATCGATTTTAATCTAAAATCAAGAAGCAGCAAAAGCACGTTCATTGACTATCATCTTTACAGTCATTTGACTATGCATCTCTTTGTTTCCATACTTCAACACATAAATAAACAAACGTATAGTAAAATGTTTCCAACTATGTGCTGTCGGAAGCGGGCGTGTTCAGGTTTGACCTGCAGGCAGGCATCCGAGACGGCGCTGTCGGATTTTCCCATGGACTCCTCTTGAATCTTGTCTCGTCAACTTGTGAACTGTTTCCTATCTGACTGGTTGCTGCTGTTCATACAAACACACACACACACACACACACACACATGCACGCACACACACACACTCACACCCCACCTGTTCTCTTGATAAGAATGATATTTAACCCTTTAAACCCTTAGGGCCTGTCTGTGGGCTTTCACTCCAGCTCCTCACTGTAATAAGTGCATAACTTACATATTAATTTCATACACATTGATGAATGCTACTTTTGCTTTCTTCTTTGCTTGAGTCTCATTAAAGAATCCAGCAAACCAGTTAAACTGCTTCTTACAACATTTGTTAAAGTAAATGGCAAAGTGTTTTGGACCATGTGAAAATTCTTATCTTTATCAGTGTAGTTGGTCTTTTGGCTCTATTTAAAGGCCCCTATATTTTCTATGGCGACAGTGCTTGATTGACACTTGTTCTGGCCTGTTGACATAAACAGGCCCCAGATGATTTGTAATAAAGCAAGGCCACGAGCAGGCTGAGCACTTTATGATGGGTAGGGGCTGTGTGAGAGGGTGTTGTGTTTTGTGTGTGTGTGTATGTGGGTCTGAGTGTGTGTGTGTGTGTGTGTGAGAGAGAGAGAGAGAGAGAGAGAGACCGAGAGAGAGAGTTTCACCCAGTTTCATTAGTCCAACCCAAGGTGAGAGAGAGAAGTTCACACGTTCGTTTTTTTTGGTTCCCACGGCAGGGAGAAATGCACCTGACCTCAGGGCTAACATACAGAGAGCACTCTTTTTTCATCTCGTTCTCTAAGACTCGGGCGTGTTAAATAGTCTGTTTCTACTGTCTATATGGGCCGATGAGGCACAGTGGAGTCCCACACAGCGTGGGGTGTATTTACTTTGATTACAGGCTCAGCGTGTGCTCGCCATCACACTCTCTCGGTAGATCAGACTCTGGGTGCCTGTCAAAGTCTGCATGTGGGAGCATGTCAGTTTCAGTTGACTTTTATATGTACACGGCTCTTCGTGTCTCGTTTCTGTCTGAAAAAAGGTCTCTTCAATTTTTATTATAATTATTTTATTTTATTTTTCATTTGTATCATTTGCACCACTTGTATCATTTACAGAATCAGTACAGAAACTGTTCTTTATATTGTGTAAAACTTGATAATGATAAATAAACCATTCAAAAAAACTCAACATTTCCAATATAGTAACTTTAAAGTAATCTTTTTAGCAGTAACAAAATACGTGGGTTTGAGTGTGTGTGTGTGTGTATGTATGTTTGTTTTGTACATTTCCTGGACCATGAAAAGAAAAACAAGACCAACCACCTATTTTTTGACAAAAGTCACATGCTCCATTGAAACATAAAAACTAAATGACCCACATATTTCTTAATGGTTACCAAGGTTCAGATTTGATTTTCATTCAGTCTTATTGAATTCTTATTACATATAAGTAGCATCTATGGATGGCGAGCAATTTGATAACTGAATTAATACTTCATATTCGTATTTTTGCATCTTATATGCTCAAATTTGACCCTAAAGAAAGATTTTCCATTTAAAAACTGGTAGATGTTGTCAGGCTATATGAGTGGATGTTATAAGCTTAATCAGAATGGATTTGTTATTTTAATCAATTATTGTAAAACTAAATGACATTGTTTTCATAGTGTGAACACAGGATTAATGCGAACTTTGATAAAATTTGAAAACTGTACACATGAGATTCACGTCAAAGTTTCCAGTGAGAGTGGACAGTGGTTGCATAGGCCCCAGCAGTGGGATCAACCAGACAAAAAGTCTAAAGAAATTACTGAGGGTACCTTCACCCAGTAAAAAGCTGATGATATAAGTTGAAGTAACAAGCTAACCTATTTAGCAGTAGCACAAACAAATTGCACTAGATTTTCTTGTATAGAATTCAACCTTCATGATTACACACACGTGTAAACAGTAATTAAACAACATGCAAAATTATTATAAGGGACTAGTGTTTGTGGGTTGAGAATGGAGAATGCAGAATGGAGACAATGTGCCTTGGTGAATGGTAAACTCTCACAAATGGAAAAAAGTGTGTTTACTGTGGCAGTGATGTTGGCTTGTAAGTGACACATCAAAATAAAATTAAAGACAGAATTTGCATTTTATGCACACATTCCATTCTGCAGTTTCTTTCACTACCGTGTAATGGGCATGATGCAGATCGGTCTGTTGGAACTGTGTCAGTAAGGCATAAAAAATGAGTTGGAACGACAAGTTATTCTATACATCACAAATAAGGAACTAAACTGAGAACTGCAATGTTCACATTTCGCTAAAATTTTCTCATGGTTGTTCCCAGACGTTCTCATTACGAGGTCACGTCTGGGACATTGAGACCAGTTAGTTAGCTGTTCGTTGATTTATCTTCCACAAGCACAGTCAAGCACAGCCTGCCAAAGGTGCTAAAGGTATCACACATATAGCACACAAGCAGCTGGGCTTCAGCCTGCACTGATAGAGAGTGTGAGGGGTCAATATTTCCAACAAGCTTTTCCTGCCAGAAGTTGGTTAGGATTTTGACTTCAGAGTAGCTTTATTGGCAGACCTGTTTCAAGAACAATGCTGCTAAAGCACGGTGCTATTTAAATTTTACATAATAATGGAAATAAAAGTAATTATAGAGTTATTTATTATAATAATGCTAATAATGATCATAGCATAACAGCAATAATGAATTCATTTGAAGATAAATGATAGTAAAATACAAAAGACAACTCTTATAAAGTAAATATATGACTACTACTACTACTACTACTACTAAGAATAATAGTAACATTAATAATAACAATAATAATAATAGTGGTAGTGGGAAGTAGACAAACAGGGCATTTTAAAATTTTTAAACCTGTTGAGAGGTTTGATGGTCAGTGGGGTGAGTATTTACTCACTGTTACTCAGGCAGTGGTGGTATCTCAAAATAATTACTTCAAAAAGTTCGACTTTATATCTCAAAATGACTTCGTTTCTCAAGGGAAATTACTTTTTATCTTGAGATTTTGAGATATCGTTTACAAAACGTTTACATGCAATATTGAAAGAATGAGATTTAATTTGAAAAAAGTTAAGCCTTTGAGAAAACGCATTTTGAAGTAATAAGTTCAAATTTTGAGAAAAAAAAGGACTGTGGACGAGAATTTGATACAACAGCGATGGCATCATTAATACACATGGGACATATGCGTGACCCCACGTCCTGATAAGGCATAAAAACAAATGTGTGTAAAAGAAATACTCCAGTATCAGCATGCATTGTTTTCATGACAATGCATTGTGGATTTGATGGTGTATGTGTGTGTTGCTGGACCCTCTTGGGATTCAGCTTGGGATGCTCCTGTATGCGAGACAGAGCGTTCTGAACGCTGCTTCAGGCAAAGGCGATGATGTGAGTGGAACAACAGAACTGGCTGTGAATAGCGCTGTCTTTCTTCTCGAGCTTTGCCTCCTTAAGCTGACTGCAGCTAGGAGGGGCTCTGAGAAAAATGGAGCTTCAATGACCTGAGGAGTTAAAGCATTGTTCAGCAAAACAATGCAGCAGCTCCTGGTATTAGTGCATCTCCAGGTGAGAGCCACCAAACAACAGTCAACAGCCAACAAAAGCACAAGCATGCTGCTGAAACCAGAGAGAGGCTGGATTTTAGAAATGGCTGGAAGAAATTCTTCCACCTCCCCACCATGTAAAAATGGGCCTTTATGGAAAAAACATGAACAAAACAGAGGAAGCCGCAAAAGTCTATGACACTGTAGGACATGCTGAAAGATTACAAATGAATGTGGCGACACAGGCTGTCTGACTTTTATTTTGTGTGATACATGCATGGTCTGACGCACACACAAGAAAGACACATAAAGTCACTCAGACTGTAAGAAAAAAAAATGTCTGTTTAGGATAACAAGGCCCCATTCTGTGCTATGACAATGCAACAAAAGGGGAAATCCCCCAAGTGTTCTTTGGGGACTGCTGAAGGCTGCCTGAGGTGGGGCGCTGCTAAACATCAGGCAAGAACAGCCCAGAGCTCCATGTTCTCTACAGCTTTCAAAAGCTCTGGAACAGGTTTGTCAGTTGTGTGCTGGGAGTGAAGGTCATACACGGGTCATCACAATGGCAATCAAACAGAGAATTTTCATAGGAAAGAATTTACTTTAAGTAAATTTAACTTTACAGTTCAGTCTAAAAAGAGGGAATTAGTTTGATTTGAACCTTTTTTAAAGATGCAGATGAGAGACGGAGTAAGGTAACACATAGATGTTTAAGTTAAACTTGTGATAGCTATCTAGAGTGGGTTTGTGGTTATTTATTAAATTATTTATTAAAAGGCCCCACATCCTACATTTTCCCTGTTTTATTCTTTTTTTCATTTGTGTACAATAAACATGCAGAGTTCTTTTTTACATGACCATCTTCTCTTTATCTCGTAATCCCAGTATACACTAAATAGTGTATACTGGGCATAAGAGTAAATGGTGGTCCTACATTGTACTGTGAGAGAGGTTCAATGACGGCTGTCGTCACGGCAACCAAAGACAGCCTGCGATTATTTTCTGACAAAGTCAAAAAATTTAGGACGACCATCTCACAATGTGTGTGCTGCTATGACCTACATCTACTGACCAGCTAGTAAAATTCCAGCATGAAATTATGTTCATCAACGTGACAGAATGCGCAAAATCTAAACAGAATGGAGGAGAAACGAATGAGTATCGGTTCAAAAGACACTGGTACTCTGCCTCTTCTTTGGATTTTTTTTCTGCACACATTAAAAGCTTTATTTCCAGAGCATGAGTCATCCTGTTCTGTTAATCCAGCACCAGTGTATCATACATCTACACGCTTTTACACACACCATCATACATCTACACACCTTCACACACACCATCGTACATCTACACACCTTTACACACACCATCATACATCTACACACCTTC
>JBBPCZ010000115.1:23356079-23377705 GCA_037974445.1 Brycinus macrolepidotus | reverse complement strand
GAGAGAGAGAGAGAGAGAGAGAGAGAGAGAGAGAGAGAGAGAAAAAGAGAGAGAGAGAGAGAGAGAGAGAGAGAGAGGTCTGATCTGTCCGCACCTCCTCTGATCCTTTCTTCACTCTCACCTTGTGAGCTCCTTAAAGAAATTACTAATCTGATCTGAGCTCAGGAAACATGAGCTCCATCATTGATTCTCTCTCTCTGACCTGTGCTGGACAGGCGGAAGGTGGGAGAGACAATAAACTACTGGAAAACCCTCATCATCATGTCATGTATTTATGCTTATTTAAGCTTCTCAGATTTTTTTTTGAACATTCACTTTAACTTTCGAAAAGACCAGCTGCCAGAAAATGAAATGTAAACTGGACCAGAAAGAGCCCAAAATAAAATCTATTTGCATGAATATTAAAGTTAAGGATGTCTTTTTCAGATCTTGTATAGGTTGATGGAGATGTGAGGTTTTGATTCAACAGCAACTAATGTTGAAAAAGAACTTTTTAAATATTTGGAATCACTAAATAATCATTTTAATACTTTTGTTAGGTTACATATAATATTATATGTAATATTTTACCTATATTATTATTAAATTATAGTACTGCATTTATATATGAAATAATACACATTCTAGATGCTTTTTCAGTCACACAAAATAGAAAGGTGTAACAAAGGTGTTTCTGAGTAATACATGTTTTGCATTAGTTCCCTGAGTTCCCTAAAGAACCATGTTTGAAAAAGGTGTGAAAATTCTATAGCAATTAAGAGTCCTGTACTAATATAAAGGTTTTTCAAAGATCCTGTACATAATGTTGATGTTCTAAGGGTCTTTACACTCAAAAATCTCATGAATTTAAATTTAAATGGTTCCTCAAACAACCATTTATTGGTTCTTTAGGGAACAAAAGGTGGCTCTTCTATGGGACAGTGCCAAGAATCCCTTTTGCTGTTTATTTTAAGAATATATTTAGGTCATTTGGAATCATCTATGGGCAGATCTAAAAGCCGTTGTTGTTGTTGTTGTTGTTGTTGTTGTTGTTGTTGTTGTTGTTGTTGTTGTTCTTCTTCTTCTTCTTCTTCTTCTTCTTCTTCTTCTTGGTGTTGTTATTTTCTTTTTCCTGTTTATTTTTATAGCACTTTTAACAATAAGGGTCCTGAAAAGGGTTTCACTAAAGAACCATATCTGAAGGCTCAAAGGACCTTCACATAATGCAAAGATTATTGACCAATTTAATGGTACGTAGAAGTTATTTGCACTTTAAAAAGGAGCTTACACATTCACAAATGGTTCATTAAAAACACCCTCTGGATGGTTCTTCAAGGAACCAAAAATGTTTTTTTCCATCATTCAAAAAACTCTTTTTGGCACCTCTATTTTTAATAGTGTATGCAAAGCTGTAAAGCTGTAGGGAATTAGCATATTAAAATAAATTGGCTTTCTATTATTATACTTTTTTTGAAATAAAACTGATCCCAATTTGCCACTCAAATCCCCAGTTGTAGAACATACTCTGTTCTCTTTGGTCTTTGGTTTGTGTGTCGAGTGCTATTTTCTTCCAAGCTCTGTTGTCATCGTCCAGTGTGAAAAGCAGGCAAGCACTCAACACGGCCTGCAGAAAGAGCCAAGATTATTAAAAGGTAATTCAAGGGTAATTTTAGTCAGTACTAAAAAGAGAAAAACGGTAAGAGAGGAGAGGACAGAAGAAAAGAGATGTAGAGAGGAGAGGAGAGGGGGGTGCTGAAGGGAAAATATCAGTCGGCATTTTGCAAAGCACCTCTTAAGTTAAGCAAACATGCACCGTCTGAGCAGAACCAGCTGTGTGAAAATGAACGCTGGCATCAGGGATAGAGAATAAAATGCCTGTTAATAGAAATAATAACCCTCCATAAAGACCCTGGTGAGGAGGCCGAGCCATGGTAGGCCCCAAAAGCCCAGACAGGCCATGTCATCTCCACTCTGACTGCTTGATGGTGTACGGCTCTGTTCTGGAACGGCCGGCAGGGTCCATGGCTCTGGATCTGGTTGTGTATCTCTGCCATGTTGATATTGGCGTAGGGCTACCAGAAGCAGAGGTGCAACACTTCATGATCTGGGCACCGGCTTCTGCGCCATGGCACGGAAAAGCCCCTTTTTACGTCTGCCGGCCAAACCACCTCCGTTTTTTTCGTCTCTCTCTCTCTCGCTCTTGAGGGCTATAATTTGCTCCCCTCTTTCTCTCCTGCTTCTTTTTACTACTTAATCATGATTCTCCTTCGTGCACACAGGCAAGCATGTTTCTTTGTCAGTTTGCAATAATAAGGCGAAATCCCACGCATTTTATCCCCTTGTTGTGTTTTCAGCACTAATCAGCACTCAGATCTGTCAGGTGTTTAAAAGAGCTTTGGGCTAAAAGAGTTTCAGTCTGTGATTTTATCAGTAGTTTACAAAAGAACAACGTCAAACCATTATTTAGGCAAAACTTGCTCTTCATATCAGACACTTTGATGAACACGAAGCTGAGGGATGCCGAATATATGCAGCTGCTTTACACTTACAGAAAGTTTTGCAGGTATTTTTTTTTTACCTAACCTGCAGGAATGCATAAAATGCCTCAATATAATGTGATTTTTAAAAAATATTTTATTAATATAAAACATTTCTTTGCTTGATTTTCCACATATACCTTATTTGTGGGCCTCATGTCTGTATTTCCTGGACATAGACACTGAAAAAGTAACATAAAGGGAGTCAGAACGACCCCTATGACTCATCATGATATTTTACCATGATTTTATTCCTTGATATTCCATACATTAACTAATATGGTTGTGGCTATGAAAACCTCATTCTTTTTGTGTTTATTTTTTATACATTATATGACCACTAGTTTTTGTAAAAGGGTCAATTCCTTTATCACAAATTTTGTCCTAAATTGATGTCTTTTTATTAATATTTTGCATCTTTTTAGAAATTTGAGTCCTGAGAACATTTCTCTTGATTGGCTTCCTCCGTGCATTCAATCACTGTCTCCCATATCTGCTCCTGTACCCCCTACATCAACTGCTGTTCAGAATTTGTTGTTCAGAACATCAGTTAAACACTCAGCTGTTAACACTACAAGCTTAAACTTAATGTTTTTGTCAAAGCAAGATATGTTTTCTCTGCAAATATGTATTTTTTAATATACAGATTCTGAAGCATAGATATTCAAATATTCTAAATCAGAGTCCTATTTTTTAAAATAGCAATAAGAAACCTTTAAATGATTATATATACAGTCGTACCTGCATTACATGTTATATTTATTTCATTTTGTAGAGCTTACATGCAATTGATTAAGGCAAATGACTCTAATAATGTGACCAATTATGCCACTCACATACAATTCTTTGTTTAAAATCAAAGCTATAATTTAATTGATCATTTATGGTTCAGTAGCAAACACAATTTTGAGAGCTTTTAAAGCATAAAACAGTTGTGACTGTTGGGATTAAATTGGTTAAATTTAACAGCCAAATTTCAAAAGAGGGCACTGAAGTGTCTCCAAACTTTCTTTTTAAGGATTCCTTTACATTTTCTTATATTTTATTTTTTTTCCCTGATGTTTACTTATGTGGTCTAATGTACCAATAACACTATTTCATTTTCAAATGATTTTTTCTGTTTTTTTTTTTTTATGTTTTCTATGTTAAACATGCTGTTTTTGGTAATGTGCCTTTAAGAGTGTCATATGCAAATGAGCTCAATATTGATTGGCTGCCCTTTGTTAAGACTCATTCAAAAAGCAGTCCAGCCTGCAAAACTTCTTACATCTTCATAAATGAGCAGAGCTAAAATGCCGCAGGCTGAAAAGACAGATATATGTAAAGAGACTGGTGTTTGTGACACTGTAAGTGCAATGAATTCAAAATAGGCTGTTTAGCTGCTAGTGTAAATAAATGAACTGTATGGACTGGGGGTTAAATGGCACATTCTTAACAGTGTTTATTTTCTACATTA
This sequence comes from Brycinus macrolepidotus, assembly GCA_037974445.1. Taxonomy (NCBI): domain Eukaryota; kingdom Metazoa; phylum Chordata; class Actinopteri; order Characiformes; family Alestidae; genus Brycinus; species Brycinus macrolepidotus. Next base: position 23,373,733 of record JBBPCZ010000115.1, on the reverse strand, counting down.
ATTTCTTTTATTTAAAAAAAGGCAAGGAAATGTGATTTTTCATGATATGAAGCCTTTAACTGGAGCCTTGAAAAAACTGCTTGTCCTGTTAGGTCTAAAAGGTTCAAAGTCAGACAGCAGCGAGCTTGTTTAAGCCTCAGAGGTCGTATCATGGCCAGCTTGTGAGAATCTCATGCACGACATCTCTTCCAGCTGAGACACAGGAAGGCGGTAAACGGTGATAACATTTCCTTTGTGTAAAGACAAAGAGGCTTGGAGGATGCACAAAAGGGAGGGGGACATGGATGCATGTAACAACTTCTGCGGATAGTGATGGAATGGAGGATAAAACGATGTGATATGAAAGCAGAGGCAAGGTCTCGGGGCGTTTTGGCTTCCTCTGTTCCCCCAAGGTGTCTCTCTGGCACGAGTGGCGAAGCGCCAAGAGCTCTGCGCTCGTCTGATTTACGAGAACAGAGGGAACGAGTGAAAAGAGAGAGACGGCCTGCTCATAAATCAACTTCATCCCAATAACTGTGCTCTAATAAAACACTCCCTCCTTCTTCCTCTCCCAAAATGGACATAGAGAGAGAGAGAGAGAGAGAGAGAAAAGAAAGAGAGAGAGAGAGAGAGAGAATAAAGATGAAAAGAAAAAGGAGAAGTGTGAGAACATAGAGAGAAGACAGACAAGGACGATACTGCAAGTTATTAGTCATGCAAATGATGGCACATGAGTTGCCCACTCTTTTCTGCACTACTGTCACTTCAGGACTTAAAAAAAAAACAAAAACAAAGAACAGGGGTATTCAAAATCATAATGTCTCCATAATGTAAATTTTACATGTAATGCTTAGGTTGTGCCTCGATCACAAAATCAGAACTGTCTCGAGAAACCTGTCAGCTAAACGGCAAATTTTCAGAGGAAAAGGAAAAAAATCTTTGTTTTCTGCTTAAAAATATCAAAGTGTTTAGACGCAACTTTGATGGCTATAAAATGTGTAAAAGGCCTAATGGGGATGATAAGTATGTGGCAACATGCAACTGCAGTGATTTGGAAACGATACGGTGAAAACAGAGAAGCTGTGGCCTAATTTAACTTCCCTGAGGCAAATGTTGTTCTTTTTAGCAAGGAAGCGAAGGAGTTAGTCTCCTAGACTTACATTTATTGCCAGACTCCACACCTTGTGTGTTCTCAAGCACCTCCCTTAAGCACACAAAGGCCAGAACGTATTTCACGAGACAACTTGGAGCACACTTTCACATATATATTATCACTGTCGTATCAAACCTTTAAAACAGTTTTTTGGTGCTGGGGTTGGTTGGGCTTTTAATTTGTGTGAATGTTGTGTGATTCTATCAACAGAAATGGTACAATATGACTCCCAGTTTTATATATTAAGGTTAAAACACAACTTATAATGGAAGTTATATATATAAATATACCATTTCTACTGGTCCATTTATCATGAGATTTTCACAAATTATAAAGTTAAAAATGACGAAAACGGAGAAAGGTTTTGTTACAACAGAGGCAATATGAAACTGTATGTCACTTAAGTTGGTAATGGCATTGTAAACAACAACAACAGCCACAACCACAACTACATCTTTCCCTTTTGTCCTCATGTGTGGCATGAAAGTCACATTACCATCCTCATAAATGCCCTCTGTGTGAAGCCCGGAGCAGCAGGTCGTGATGTAAGTGTTTCTGGTGCTGCTGAAAAGTCTCAGTTGAAACTGCCATCATGTGGAGTTGATTAGTGTCGTGTACTTACTCACAAGCATAGACCTCTTAGTCCTCATCTGGATCCGAGCAGGACTCGGGCCCAGAATTCACCCTTGATGCACCCCCCAAGCTCACATGTGGACAAACAGACACACACACACACACACACACACACACACACACACACACACTCTCTCACACACACACACACACACACACACACACACACACACACACACACAGGCCCTAGGGTGAGTTGATTGACAGGTTGGGGTTGTGCAGTTGGATTAAGCTAGCAGAGGGGGGGTCGAGTGGGAAAGAGGGGATTAGGGGCAGTGAGCTTCATTAACCTGAATGTTTACACAAGCTGATCCCCGGCAATGAGAGCTTTTCCTTCCCACAAGTGTCCCCCATCATCAGCCCCCGCTGGAATGGACATCCACAGTCCTAACACTCTGATTGGAAGAATGTAGAAAGTCCAGCTGAGGCAAATGACTGTAGTGCTATGGCAGCTTCATTAAGAAGCTCAGTGACTGGCTTATTTTTGAAGAAAAAAAAAAAAAAAAAAGAAAGAAAGAAAATGAATGGAATGTCTCAGCTGAGCTTGATTTAATATAAGGATTAGCAACAATAACAAATAGCACCACGGGGTTGGAAGGTTTGAAAATCTTGCCAGGATGAATAACTGCCATCCTCAAAGGCACTGTCATCAATACATGATACCAGAGCGCCTCTACAATAGCCTGCCTACCAGTGGCCACTTTTACATGTGAGCAGAAGGGGTGTAAAAGGGGGGAAAAGTCATAAATCCAAAGCCATCAACCCCTCTCAGACTTCAAACACTCTGACTCATTTGCTTTGTTGAAACTCTCAGCGGACCCATAGTGGAGCCCTGAGTCACTCCTGAGCCTTAAAGACAATATTGGGAGCTCTTTTTTCCTCTTTTTTTTCACACAGTCTGACAGTATGTATGCGTGCATGTGTGTGTGTGTGTACTCTCTCACTAAATATCCTCAGACTTATAGGCTAGCTGAGGGTAGAGAGAGAGCTTTCAGAAGAGCTTCTATCATCCCTCGAGTGGCCGCTTTGTTTAGTCACTGCAGGGCAGTTGTTTTCCTACTGCACTCAAGTGGAAAAGTAAATTAGTCTTCTCTCCCTGGCTGAGGGAACAGTGTGAATGGTGTGTGTCGACAGGCAGGGTGCTGGATGGCTTTGGGTGGGCCAAGGGGGCGATTTGCTGCCTCTTTGGCCGAGGCTCATACTCACTCTCGCTCGCTCCTCGTGGAGATATGCGGAGGCTGGCTGGGACTCAAAGAATAGGCTTGCGCTGAGTAATGCAGGTGGAGAATGTTAGGAGATTCGCAAAGGCAAACTTTTCCCTTGGTTTGGCCAAATTCCCGACAAAGCTCCATGCATGCATGTGTGTGTGTGTGTGTGTATGTGTGTGTGTGTGTGTGTATGTGTGTGTGTGTGTGTATTGAAATGTGATGTAGACCACGCTCATTTCTCAACCCTGATAAGAAGGAACATATAAGGGCTTGCCTTAAAATCCCACTAAATAAATCGTCAAGAGCAGAGGCCTCCAGGGTGCCCGTAGCACCACCACCACCACATATCCCCATCCACACGGAATGTGGAATTCCAGACAGGAAGGAGGGACGGAGGAAAAGGGGAGGTGAGAGGAGAGCAGAAGAACGGTTTAGGAGACATCTGGTGCTGATTTGGCCAGGGTGCTGTGGACATGCTCGGCCTGCGCTTGTTTTGACTTGGATTCCAGGGGAAGTTGCCGTTATTTGTTTTTGAATAGCAAGTGGGGCCATTAATCGATGAACACAGGGGCACGGGTTCTAAACAGCACGCCGCAGAGTTTAAGGGCTTAGGATTGGAGATGTCAGACAACAGCCTGAGGGCTTGGAGGAGCTGAGGATGATGGAGCTGCCACAAAAGCAAAAAGAGAAAACTTAAACACAGTGTACTGACTGACAGAATGTGATCCCTTTGTAAACACAAATGTCAAATTAAATGATGTTAATGGTTCTATACATAATTCTATGGAAGTATTGAAACAGAATTTTTTACAATCAATTATTTTAACATACTAGGATAACAACAACAACAACAGCAGCAACAACAACAACAACAACAATAATCATAATTATAATAATAACAATAATAATTATTATTATTATTTAATTTAGTTCATATAGTACTCTTCAAAACAATGTTTACTGTATTTTTTTTGTTAATGTTGCTTCCAGAGTTTTGGCCTACAGATACAATATTTTGAGAGGAAAACTCTAATGATTTGTCAACCTTTTCTGTATGATTCAATCACTGAGACACAAACAAAGTCATTCAGGGTGGTTTGATGTGAATGATTGCAGAAAAACATACCGATTCAGATTTCTTTCCAGTGCTAGTAAATGGAACCAGGAGTATAATAAGAACCAGGGTACAAATATAATTATTTTATTTATCCAAAACCACCAGTGAACCTACACGTGTTCTCTGTGTTTTTATATACAGTGTTGAGGATCGTAAAATAGTGGACTATTTGGGGACTATTTTGTATTACAGCGCTGTACATCCACCATGAATTAATTAAAAAAAATGTTTCAAACTTTAAACTTCATGGCAAAGCTATGAAAAACAATATCTGAGGCACCAGTCAGTGGATTCATAATCACTTGCAGTATATTTCTGTGAGCTTTTCAGAGGCATTAAATGCTTCAAATGCCTGGTTCCTATCAGTACTGCTGAGAGCAAACCACCCTGAATGGTTTTATTTACATCTTAACCCCATAATTATGCATAACTTTTGAAAAATTGTCAGAATCCCCTTTAAGAAACAGATTTCTTTAGACTCTGAAATTTGCTATGGAGCCTTGGATATGAGGTTTTCCTGCCTTCTGTTTTACTCAAAGCAAATGTTCAGATTTTGCAATAACCATCATGATTTAGTTTCTAAATTCATTTTGGTGATTTGAAGAGTAGCGGAACATTATTTTCATCCAATTTAACACACACAAACCTACAGTCAGCAGTTTAAACTCATTATAAGGCAATTGTTCCAGACAAAAGGGGCACAGCAAACGTGGCAGGTAGGGTGGGTGGAAAAGCAAAGATGGGTGGCTGCTCTGAGGGAAGCCCATGTCTGACTAACCATTCTGATCGGGAAAAGCTCATCACGTCAAGAAGCAGACTGACTCACACTCCCCTCTTTTAGTTGGATTAAGTGAGACTGAAAGAAGTGCACAGCCTTGATGCCCTGAGCATCTGCTTATGCATAAAACCACAAACCTGAGGGACCTGCCAAAGCAAACGAACCGCAAAAGCAGTTTGCACTTAGCTGAGAGAGAGAGAGAGAGAGAGAGAGAGAGAGAGAGAGAGAGAGGAGATAAAAAGCACACAACAGATATAAGAAACAGGCTACCAGAAAAACCACTGCAAGTGCATTTGAAGTTTGTGTCATTTCTTGTTTCAAGACCTTTTTGAACAGTTTTGAACAGGTTTTAGCACTCTAAAATGAAGGACAAAAACAGCGGAAAAAAAAAAGAGCAGGTTCTATAGGTTGACTCTGGTTATGAAACCTCAGACTCTGGCATTCCCCCGTTGGGGCACAGAGCAAGTTGATGGTAATTGGAACTGGCATTGGCTTGATTTAGTGAGGTGTTGGGGTATGGTGTGTGCTTTCTTAAGTAATGTATTTGGTTAGGATGCATTGCAAGTGTTTTCGCTGTTGCTTATGGTGACCGGTACTAAAGTAAATGGATACTGGATTGATGCAAGAAGAAGAAGAAGAAGAAGAAGAAGAAGAAGAAGAAATAAAAGAGCTATATAAATGTAGCAATAAAAAAACTGCATACTCTTAAAAGAATGGTTTGAGAAAAACTCAAATTTGCACAATTTTCCACTAACCCCAGATGTAGTCAACAGTCATGTCTGTAATTACAGCAAAACTTCTGTCTACCCTCTAAATCCACATCCAACTTTTCACGAAGGTGGTGTAGACTTGTGAATGTGGTTTAGGATACAGTATGACTTATAGTAATGAACAGTCTGACTTATGGTAATGTATGACTTATAGTAATGAACATTTCAGACAACACCAGGGCTGGAGAGGGTTGATCTTGGATCAGTTTCCTCCATAATTGTGATGGTTGTTTCACCACTCTCAATTGTGTCGTGTGAGACCCAGTTGTCTAAAAAGTGTGTCCGCAATGACCAGCCATACTTTGCTCAGTGTTATATCTCACAGTATGTCATACCGTGATGTTATACTTGTTTTTAAATAGAAAAACAGAAAATTTTGCCATTTTCCAGCCTTAACTTTGTTGAACTTTGATCTCATCTGTCCCCTAATGAACATAGCTTTTAATCCTCCAGATAGACAAAAGACATGCAGACCAGTATGTATCAGAATCAGAATCAGAAAACCTTACAGATCCCAGAGGAAACTGCTTATGTTAAGACTGCACAGTCACACAGAGACACAGAGAAACAGAGACAACAGCAATATAAAATATACAATCTAAATAAAATCAAATAAAACCTGGCAGAAAAAACTATATGAAATACACTATGCTATATACACAAATGGTGGGGTTTAATACTATGGATAAACAACTTACAGTTAAGTAATTTACTAGAAACACAAACAGTGGTTAGGAGTTGTTCTCTATACCGTTATTGTATATAATAGAGATCAGTAGTAGATAAGTACTATTGACATAAGTAGTGACATTTCACATGTTAAGACTATTGCACATAATAATAATATATTGCACATAATGAAATGATTTAGCACTCATTAAGAAAATTGCACATATGTATGATGCTGTTCACACAGCCACTGTATCCACACTCATGTCTGGTTTTTAAGAGAAAGTATAACAGTCCATATTAGGTCTTAAACCACACTGACTAGTCTGTGCCAGCTTAATAAAGAGCTGTATGTGATTTGAACCAGTTGAGGGGCGTTTTGGGAATGAATTCACACAAAAAGAATCTGGGTACCTACTGACATGCTTTGGTGTTCAAATTATTCTTCTTTAGTTCATACGAGGCTATGAGGCTATTATTGCTAAGTGGAAAATTCAGTAAATTTGATTTTTCACTTTACCATTCCTTTAAAAATATTCAGAATCAGAAAACTTGATCCCAGAGGAAACACACAGACAAATAGAGACACAAAGAGCAATATAAAATATAGTATAAAGTCAAAATAAAACTCTCCAGAAAGTACTCTGAAAAGAAACTGGTGTGGTAGAAATAAATAAATCAAGGAGCCACAATAGAGTTTTTTGGAGTGATGCCACAGAAGTTAATGTCAACAATAATGGTGAAAATTTCAATTTACTACAGGCCTAGGTTTAACTTGGGTCAAGGAAAATGTTTAAAGAATCTCTACATTAATTCAAGGTGTTTTCAGAGAACTCTACAGTCAGCCAAGAACCATTTAGGAGCCTTTTTAAGAATGCAGGGGAGCAGAGAAATCTTGCATGTGGAGCCAAGAAATCAAGAAACTGGTGCTGACCCAGGAGCTGGAGAGCAGAATGAAGCTGAAGACAGAGTTTTGCAAAGACGTAAAGGTAGCTAAAGACGAAGGTGCTGAAAGGAACTGAATGCTGGGCACTGCTTCTTGCTATGAAGCCTTCATGAGGAGCTCAGCTCATCAACAGGAGTTCAGTGTGAGAGAAAGCCCACCTCCACCGTGCGGTTCCTCAGCTACCACTAGCATGACCGCAGCACAGGCCAGAGTTAATGAAACAGTATCTGGGAGCTGGGAGGCAGCTAGGAGGCACAGGCGCAATTCAGTGGATTAGGTGTGACGTTATTCCCAGTGCTTAACAAATACAGAAAAAAAAGAAAAAAGGGATTGGAGGGACGGCTCACTGAGCAAGAATGTCCTCAACCTCCTGCTTAATGGGAGGAAACAGCCCACATCCTCTGCTGCTCTGATCTACTCAGGGAAGGTGTATGTGTGTATGTGTGTGTGTATGGACTGATGACGTGGTATGGAAGCTGGCAAGACATTTATAATTCACAGATCAATTCACATACATGGATCATTAAGCTTAGGAAATGCCTTAGCAAATTACGCTAACCAAGGTATGTGTGTAAATGCCAGCATCAGCCATTGTCGGGACGATTCCTTTAGACTGCAATTATGCTGCATTTTTCTTCCAAAATATTCAGCCCTTGACCTCACTTTTTGGGCACTTCTTTAAACTCTATTTCACACAGGAGGTATTTTATTTGTGGCGGCTTTAATGAAGTGCGTGTGCAGACGCTTGGGCGGGAATAGTAGTGAATTAGCACTTGACAGTTTTTCCTGGTGAAGTGTGAAGTCAGGGAGGTCTTGAAATTGAATTTACTGCCCTGTTTTGTTTTCGTTCTCTGGTCAGAAATGTGTGTCTGGGTGAACACCCAATGCAGTAATGCAGGGTTTATTTTCATTCAGGACTCTGATGGTTGGATTGAACTGTCTGGCTGTACTTTATCTACAATCCTGGGACTATAACAGAATTTCATTCACTGTATTTTGTGGCATATGAAGCCTCAAAATAGGGTTATTATTATAGATGGGTCTTTGAAATAATGGAGTATTTTGAGCATCTTAGGGTGAACTAAAGTAAAAACCCCAGCGTTTTTCAACCTAATGTCTATCTGTCGCATCTGTTGCAGTCGATTACCACAGACAATTGCCATGCACTTATAAAAGGACAGAAAGCCCACTGAGCGCAAACACACTCATAACAGAGGTCAGGGAAATTAATGTCCATGGTAATTGACCATATGCTGCAGATTAAGATAAAATGCTGGAGTATGGTAACTTCATATTGGAAGAAAGAGACCATCCATGGGAATTGTCCCTTATTAAAGCGGAATTCTATTAATTTTTTAAATTCTCTGCACAGTTCAGTCATTGAGATGGAAACAAATTTGTTCAGAGTGGTCTGATGTGAAATGGTTCATTGTAGAGAAGCATCTTTACTTTCTTTACAGTGGTGGTGATAAGAAACACAAACATAGTCATTTTATATAGAACGTTTTTACATGTAATGTTGATGATGGTACAATAATGGTAAATACGAAAGAATATGTTTTCTCTGGGGACTATTTTGTCCAAAACAGTCTGCACATAACCCTCCACAGTTAATTGAAAAATAAATCTTTAGGCCAAAACCTTCTCAAAATGATCATAACACATGATCATAAATCTTAGGCATCAGGAAGCATATTCCTAAGAATTTCATGTAATAACATCCAAAGAAGTAGCTTGTAAAGGCATTACAGGCTTTTTGCCACTGTGAACAGACACTGAATTGAGTATTCCACCTCAAACTACTTTGTTTACATCTTAACCATTTGCTTATGTGTGAATTTTGCAAAATTGGTGGATTTCCCCCTTAACCCAAAAATGCAAGATACAAAAGTGAAAAAGAATGAAAAAGAGATGGTGAGCAGTACAGAAAATTAAACCTCTCCATCATCCCTGCCCTTTGTAGCTCACCATCCTTATCTCTCCTAATGAAACACTCCGTTCTCTGGGCGTCAGAGCAAGTGTCTACAGGCCTGACCCCCGGCCATCTTTCTTACCTCATGAACACATCACTCAACCTGGGTCGTCCCCAGGAAACAACTGCCCCCTGGCTAGCACAGGTGAACTGCTTAAATTAGATTTAATAGACTGATGACTAACAAGCCAGGATGAATGGTGTGGGAAAAGGAGCGCTAGTGACTTTTATAAGCATGAAGGCCCGCGTGCTAGAAAGCAGCCAGCGGAGAGGGCGTGTGCAGGATCCTGCTGAGAACAATTTCAATGCACGTGGTGCAAATGCTGCAAAGCGGTTTTATGTGTGCTATGTGATTGGATTGGATTTATTTTGTGCCACTATAAGTGCTGTTAGGTCAAATAAACTTGCTTATGTGGTCTCGAAGCCTGCATTTTTTTTCCATTTTTATAGATAACTGTGTCATACTGTGCCAGAAACCACATAAGCGAGTCTATTTGAATGTACTTTACAGTTTGCTATGGTTTGGGGCAAGTGTTTTAGGCATGCAGTTTACAAGGTGCTAGTTGGCGGGGTAAGCCTGTCACAATGATTACATAATCACCTGCAATTATTTTCCACAGTTGTCAGATTTCACAATCAGATGTTTACATCTCATCAAATGAGATGTAAATTGTGTGCATTCTTATTGCACTACCTACTACAGACATAAACAAACTAAAATCAGACTGTGATAGGCATTGAATGTTTTAGGCCAAAGAGAATGACAGCATAAATAAGAAGCATTTGGTCCATGATGACATCATTCAACCTATTAAATAGTAGAAACAGAACTGGACATTATAGAACTAACAATAAACATGAACATGAAACTTCACAAAATAATGCATTTACAAAAGCCCAGTGAAGGCCAGTACAGATTTATCCTTGTTTAAGGGAGTGGCCAAGCCATTGTTAAACCTTAAGCCTGATTAAGTGGTGGAACCGAACATGTTAACTACTTTTATTTCCTCTGGCAATTTGTGCAGCACTTGTATACAGGAAAGATTTTTTCCAAAGCTCTAAATACTCCAGTGATTTTCAGTCTAATCTGTTGCGTCTACAGCACACAACCGATTTCCAGTGATAATTCTGATGTGTTTTCCTGTACTTAGCAAAAGAAGAGGAAACCTGTTGACTGAATCACGAATAGAGCCCAATAGGAAGTCGTTTTAGCTAAAAACAATGCTGCCATGTTGGCAATGGGTTTTACTAAAACATACCTTTTTACTTTAACATGCTGTATCAGTTCACGTGCATTATTTATTTAATTGTTTTTTATGTTTTTTTCTGAGCCTTGATTTATTGTTAATAGCATTGTTTTCAGAATGATTTATTTGTAGATTTTTAATGTAATTTTAATTGATCTTTCATTTTACAGTACTTTAATTTTTTCTATTTTGTTCTTCTCTTTCTCTGTTTTTGTGCCCTCCCCCCTTGTAAAGCACTTTGAGCTACTTTGAGATGCTCGAGGCACAGGAAGTGCATACCTTCACATGGATTAAATGTTATCTTCAAATGGTTTAAATGTTTCTTTGCTTGACACACCAGACTTTCTACTTACTTTTTCCTTTTCTGGAAGATTTTGGTCAACACACAATCGGACCAGCTGTCTCACCAGGAAAATATCTGACTGTTTTCTTATCTAAAATGTGTGTTTGATGGCAATTACTGCATTTCCACCTTTGTGTATCAGCATTTTAAAAGCTGGACAGGAATGTAAATAGGGTCAAAATTATTAAATAAAATGCTAAACAATTAAAAATGGTCTTATTATATTTGCTAGGTATCATATTCTGAGGCGAGTACATATCTGTAATGCAATACTTCTCCTGATGGGCTCCTATAGAAGACACACTTAGCACAACACTGCAAATTTATTGACAGCCTTTAAAAATATTTACCATGCCACTTCCTCTTCCCAACAGGCGACCAGCCTGCAATCCTTCTGCCCCTTTATTAGATCATTTGTCAAACCCCAGAGCTTTTTTCCCCTTCTTTCTCTTTCTCTTACTTTTGCCCCCCTCCCTTCCTTGTCCTCTCCTTTGAGAGAGTTATTGTGCAATGGGCCTCCGCGGGTTAACTCCTTCCCTCCCTCTCTTTTCCTTCTTAAAACAGAATTTACAGCTGATTAGCCCGCGCAGTAAAGACAGAGCCGGTCCCAAAAGGAACGCACCGAAAACATTTATGCAAGGCCAGACGCTCAGGCCTTTATAAGAAACACATGCGGAAAAATGAAGAGAGAAGGAAGAATGAGAGCGAGAGAGAGAGAGAGAGAGAGAGAGAGAGAGAGAGAGAGAGTTGGTTAAGCAGCAGCAGCTCATTTAAAATCTTTCTGGAAATAATAAGAAAATTAGAGAAACAGAGATGTGGTTTCTTCTGGACAGTAAATAAACAAAAAGGAGCACTGGAGAGAGAGAGTGTGTGTGTGTGTGTGTGTGTGTGTGTGTGTGTGTGTGTGTGTCTGTGTGAGACACAGGAGCCCTCAGTCACATGGGGTCTCTAAAACTTCCCTGTCAGACGGGTCCTGGCAGTGGCAGAAGTGGCTCTCAGGTTTAGGCTCACATACATGGCTGTGTTCAGTTCCCTGACATCAGGCCTTTCCTCCCACACGCACACACACACACATGCACACACACACACACACGCACACACCTAAACGTGGAAAAGCAAAGTGCTGGAGCTCATTGATATGCAACAGCATGCAGCCTGAAGGCAAGAGAGGCCTGTTATTATTAGGGTTTGTAGAGAGACGAGGTCTGGCACGGGCTACTGTGTGGCAATGCCCCTGTGCAGAGCAAGCAAACACACACATACATACACACACACACGCATACACACGCGCACACAGATAGCCACAGGTATGTCCCCATCTCTGTGGGTAACCCCTGCCTAAGCCAAGTAGCTGTCAGGAGCCCTCTGCTCCCCCTTCAGCATAACGAGAGCTGACCAGGCCCAAGCAGCCAGCAGCCGAGGTTTGGGGGGAGTGCATGTTGTGGGGTGGGGGGTTGTTCCACTCCTACACATATGGAGGTTTGGGTTTTCCCCCTGACTCTCGGCCTTCAGGCTTCCCTCGTTAGCTCCATAGACGCTGCCAATTACTGCTCCTCTCGAGCAGCGGAAAACATCTTTTGGAGCTCTGTTACCAAGAGTGAGGTCAGGTGGAGCCCAGGAATCAGGCGTAATCAAGGCAAATGGAACAAGAAGTGTATTATCACTGTGTGCAATCATATTTGATAAAACACAGTGGGTGGGTGTCCCCTTCCAACTTATTGCACCAGCAGGTTTTTCCACTAGAACAGGGGTGCACAACTCCCGGAGGGCCAGGATCCAGCACGGTTTGGTGATTTCTTCACCCAAACACACCTGGTTCAGCTCATCTGTTAATTGCCAGGTTAGTGAATGTGTTTGAGTGTGGGAACTATCAAAACAGTGTACCAGGACTGTGCAACCCTGCACTAGAACAAAGAGAGGGAAAGGGAGAAAAATGACATGACCCAAACTGCACTGGGGTGTAAAGTTTTCTGGGGCGATGTTGTTGTAGATTGGTTGCTTTTAGAAGCAGAGGTTTTGGCCAAGAATGCAGAGGAAACAACAACGGCCCATAGATCATGTTCATCATATCAAAGAATGACCGTAAATTCACCAGCAAAAACAGTAAATTCAGTAGCAGAGGAGAACCACTGCAGCTGCTGAACTACTGAACTAATTCCCTTAATCTTTCCTTTACATCATCATGGTCAAGCTCGCACCTTTGTCTACATTGACAAAACATCATGGTTTATTCTTTAGCTCTTGAAAGGGTTGACCTGAGCAGCAGGCTTTGAATACTTGGTATTTCCAAAATACCTGAGTATTTGTTCTCAAAATCACCTCCAAAAGCAATGCGATTTATGTTCCATAATTAACCACAAAAATATATCCAGTATCCAGTTTCCAATAGGCAGCAGTGACAAATAAAAAGTGTATACTGGTGACAGAGCAAGTAAACTGAAATCAGCCATGGTGTAAGGTAGCTAGTTTATATGTACTTACTTGTGAATGTACCTTAAGAGCAAAATTACTTTGAATGAGTACTGAGGCATGGTAATACAGGTGCCCCTGAGTTTATGATGCATTCAACTAAACCAGCTATTACTGATTCATTTCCACATATTTACTGTTCTATTTAAAGACATTTGTAGTTCAGGCCATCATTTGCTTTGATGATGGCTGTATTTAAAGTAGTACTAATGACAATGTACTATTGTGGAATTGAAAGCTTTTCCAAATAGACAACAAATGTCAAAATGAAGAACGTTCACATAGTGTATAGGATCTTTACTAATTGAAGGTTATTGTTTTGGAAGCTTTAAACCATTGAGGAACCACATGTCCAAACCAAGAACCACTTTTTAACAATGCAGTTGACGAATAAGATTTTGACTTAAGATGTTTAATAGTGCTTAGTAATAATAGACCTCACTAATGTTGTAGACCCCCTTCCTAAAGTCATTTTAGTGGGTTTTATTCGCTGCGCTGTGATAACCTTTATTCCATTTGTAATGACAAGTCAAGAAGCAATTCAAGCGGAGACATTTGCCATCACAGCCATTGTGACTGACAGATTGGTCTAATACTGCTCCAGGTGCATTCAGATTAAATAAGGCACAAAAAAGCCTCCCATTTTCAAGCGGCTCAACATTCTTTTCTCATTGCACGTATTTTGATGGACTACCTTTTGAAATTCAATCAAGATATGCCTTCCCTTCCCCAGTCGAACCACTATTATTTTAACCCCGAACGCGCTGTATGATCTCTATACCATATCGGTCTGCCAAAACGTCCCCGGTATGCTTCGCTTCCTGCTTCAGAGGAGAAAAAGCAGAGAGAAGAAAAGTTGCATTCCTCGGGTTTCCAGAATTCTGGCCTCCTTTGAGTGGCTGGAGACTCTTTTGGTTGGGAGAAATCTCTGCCAGTACAAACAGCGAGATGCTTGCCCAATTAGAGATGCTAAATGCATTTGACTCGCTGCCCCACCAGGCCTGATGAGTGCGGCTAATGCCTGCCCCAGGTTCAAAGGCCAGCGTGGGCCGATTCCATTACGTTGCCAAGCATGAGTTCTGATTGCGTGAAAAGGACAGATATTGGATTCTCTTATTCTTTTCAAAGAAAGGAGGCGGGATGAAGTAATCACCCCTTAAGATCTGGGCTTACTCAGGTCAAGTCTAGTGGCGTTGATTTTGGGATAGGAGAAGGAGAGAGAGAGAGAGAGACAGACAGACAGAGAGAGAGAGAGAGAGACAGAGAGACAGAGAGAGAGAGAGACAGACAGACAGAGAAACAGAGAGAGACAGACAGACAGACAGAGAGAGAGAGACGGGGAGAGAGAGAGACAGACAGACAGAGAGACAGACAGAGAGAGACGGGGGAAGAGAGAGAGACAGACGGAGAGAGAGAGAGAGAGAGAAGACACTCAAAGTATTATACAGGCCGGACTAACAGCAGGCCACATGATGATCTAATGAAGATCCACACTTCCAAAACATTCAGCAGTCAGACTCCTACATAATCCAATCACTCGCGTCACATAAACTGCTATAACCACTGGGTAACTGTATCATTAACTATTACCTTAATAGCCCAGAGCATATTCATGCCCATCAATCATCCAGTCACAGTCTTCCATGAAGGAGCACGTCAATGTTAAACCAATCACCATCTGTGGGAGTCTCAGGAAATAGATTTTTATTAGCACTCAAGAAAACTCTTATCTCTCACCCTCAGAAGTGGAGCAGCGACCTGTCATTGAACATTTCTATTCATATTCATTGTCGACGACGAGACAAAACTGACTTGCAATGATTCTGGGAAGGTCCACCCACAGCTCTGATTGAGACTTGTGTTTCTTTTTAACCACATTCTCACTGTTTAGTCGTTTTTGTTCTTCAGCTGTGATGGACCTAGCGCAGTCTGTTTGACTCAATAAGGAGTATTAGGCTCCATCTAGTGCTCGAAATATATAAAACATTTAAAATGTTGTTCAAAGTAGTTTTAATGACAATGCGCAATTGTGGAATTCAAAGCTTTTCTAAACAGACATACAACTGTCAGAACGAAGAACATCCACATAATGTAAAGGATTGAAGGGTATTGTTTTGGAAGCTTTAAACCATTGAGGAAACACATGTCCAAACCAAGAAGCATTTGGGAAACTTTTAACTATGCAGTTGATCAGTAAGATTTTCATCATAGTGAGATGAAAGACGGTAGTGAGACCAGCTGTGTTGTCTGGTTTGATGGTTTGGAGACAGTGGCACTGAGGAAAAGACAGGAAGCAGAGCTGGAGGTGGCAGAGTTGAAACTGTTAAGATTTGCACCAGGAGTGATGAGGATGAACAGGATCAGGAATGAGTTTATTAGAGGGACAGCTTGAGTTGAACCTTTAGGAGGAAAAATCAGAGGCGAGACTGTGTTGGTTTGGACATGTGCTGAGGAAAGACTCTGAGTAGACTAACATCTAGAAACATTTCAAATGGAGAGATTACAGCCAGTGTGACTGACAGATTGGTCTAAGGTAATCTTCAGATTAAATCTTCTTCTACTTCCGGCTGCTCCTGATTAGGGGTCGCCACAGCGGATCAGCCATCTCCATTTCCTTCTGTCTTCTGCATCTTCCTCTCTCACACCAACTGCCTGCATGTCCTCCCTCACCACATTCATAAACCTCCTACTAGACCTTCCTATTTTCCTCTTCCCTGCAGCTCCATACTCAGCATCCTTCTCCCAACACACTCTCTCCTCAGTCTCTCCTCAGCACATCTCCAAACCAACGCAGTCTCATCTCTCTGACTTTTCCTCCAGAAGGTCCAACTCAAGCTGTCCCTCTAATAAACTCATTCCTTAAACAGCACAAAACTGTTCTCTGCATTTAACCCATTCACCAAGTGAAGCAGAGGGCAGCTAGGAATCCCACGCCCAGGGAGCAGTGTGTGGGGACAGTACCATGCTCAAGAGTATCTCAGTGGTGCCACTAGCAGTCCTGGGATTCAAACCCACAACCTTTGAATTACAGGGGCAACACCCTAACCACAAGACCACCAGCTGCCCCTGATGTTGTAGACCCCCTTTCTAAAGTCATGTTAGTGGGTTTTAGTTGCTGCAAACTCTTATTCCATTTGTAATGACAAGTCTAGAAGCATTTCAAGTGGAGCGATCACAGTTATTGTGACTGACAGATTGGTCTAATACTGCTCCAGGTGCATTCAGATTAAATAAGGCACAAAAAGCCTTACATTCTTTTCTCATTGCAGGTGTTTTGATGGACTACCTTTTGAAATTCAGTCCAGAAATGCCTTCGCTTTTGATGAACGCTCGGTGGCGACATCCCAGACCAGCCTCTCACTGTCTGGGCCCATCTTTCTGTGGTTTCCTCGATTGTTTATAGCTCCCTGATCTGTCTGCTGGTGTGTATGTACATTAGCCACACTCGAACAGTCCACAAAACCTCTATAAACCTTCTTAATTTCCTAACCAACATGGGATGCGACGGCGGAACCATTCCTAAAAGGCACGAACTGGTCAAAGGACCAAAGAAGGTGGAAAAGGTGAGTTTCTTGTCTAGCTAAAAATAAAAATAACACTGAATCTGTAGCTAAGCTAACGTTAGCTTTGTTTTGATAGCCACTTAGCTTGTTTTTGATAGCTGTTTGGGTCTTTACTCACTTTTGGTAAGTTCCAGCTAGGCTGCTTATCATTTTACGTCTTTAGACTGTTTTGTTCCGTTAATTTAAGTTGTATTTTTTGACAAAAAATACATTGTTTGGCTACTTAGCTAGCTAGCCACGTAGCTCAGTAGATAGCTATGTAGCTAGCAGCTAAGATAGTCAGTTGATTCAGAGATTAGACGAGTCACAGAATTACACATTTGTTTTAATCGACAAATATAGTTTGTAAAGTGATTAGCAAGCTGAAAACTGATTAACATTAGTGTTTTTTAGGTGGATAAAAATGCTGAGCTCGCTGCCAAGTGGAAATATTGTGCCCTGAGCCAGGAGAAGCTCAGGCGTCCCATTGTGGCCTGTGAACTTGGGAGGTGAAAGACTTTATTATTTATTATTATTTGTATTTGTATTATTTATTATTTATTATTTATTGTGTTTTATTATATAAGACAACCCTTTATTAGTCCCACAGGTGGGAAATTTCCATTTTTACAGTAGCAAAGTGGATAGAACAGAAGAAGGAAATAACCTATAGAATAAAAACTATACAATACAATAGTATAAAATAAAAAGTATACTATACAAATAATACAAAAACATAAATATATGTTTGTATATATATATATATATATATATATATATAGATAGATAGATAGATAGATAGAAAGATGGCCAAACTCTATTTTAACA
>JBBPCZ010000115.1:23316526-23348295 GCA_037974445.1 Brycinus macrolepidotus | reverse complement strand
ATATATTTATTTATTTATTTATAGGGAACAGGAGCATTGCTGGAATCAATAGGCAAAGTTTTACAATCTTTGGCATTTTATACGATATAATTTATTGTGTCTCTGCGCACCCACCATGGGATGGTTCCACCGCGGGCACATTTGACAGATTTGGCATGCATTTTTGTCAGTCAGTAATTTAGAGTTTCTTTTAACTCTGTGGGGCATCTTGACAAATGCACATTTGCGCCAATACATTCTGAAGACTTGATTATAGTATGGATAGCTCTGGCACAGCGTGCGCTCCTATTATGGTTTACATAAGTCACAATTTTGGCTCACATTTATTATCGCAGTGACTTCGTCGACCATCGTGGGCACAGAATGGATCATCTGATATACACTAAACATCAAACGTGGACAGATTACTAGTCAGACATTTACATCAACTGCTCTGTTTTCCTCAATGGTCTCAAGTTATGCATATTTTATTAATGCCATATGGCTTTTGCCCATACTGAAACACCACAGGACACAAACATCCGCTTTTTCTAAACGACCACCCATCCGGCTTTCGAGATTCTACTTGTTGGTGTGCTTTGGAATTAGAACTAGGGAGAGGCAGATCACTTGATCGCTTTTAGAGAAGCTTTTCTGAGGGACTTTCGTGATGGTTAGTCTTGCTTGATTGACTGGCGGTAAAATCTGAGACTGAGGCTGATCTGTATTAAAGACAGCAATTGTATTAAAATCTTATCATCTTATCAGACTTATTATTCAGTTATCAGTCTTCTGGCCTCCCCCAATAATAGGGCTCATCAACTGAATTTGCCTTGCTTTTTTGAAATGACAGAGTTTGATGTAGCGTGTAAACATTTTTTAAAATATCAAATATCAATATATTACTCCCCAGTTCATACAGTCCATATCCTAAGCCACTAAAACAAGTCATTTTGAATTTACTGTCTTTGTGATGTCACGCTATCAATATATTTACATATATGCTTATTCAGCCTAAAGAATTTCTGCCCCACCAATTCAAGTTGATGTTATAAGAAGTGTTTTAGCTTGGACTGCTTTTTTGAATGAGACACAATCCAGGGCAGCATCATTTACACATATCAGTCTTAAAGGCACAGTAACAAAAATAACCTGCTTAATTCTAAAGGATAAATATAGTTTGGAAAATGGAAGTGTGAAAATGAGTTAATTCCTTTTTGGTACATAAAACCATGTAAATGTTATAAGTGGAGCTCAGGGGAAGAATAAATTACAGTAAAAATGTAGGACACAGGCCCTTTGAGTATCAATGAACACAGTATTGGGGAAACAGGTCCAAAACACATTCTGGATCGGTTTAATGACCATTTCAAAAAAAAAAAAACAACAACAACAAAAAAAAAACAACCCAAAAAATAATCTCTCCCTAATCTCTAATTATAAAGTTAGACAATTGTCTGTCTGTCTCCATTGTGTTACTGGATAACTTTGGTCGAGCATAATTCCATGTCTCTCCCCCTCAGGTCCCCTGACTCTTCCCAAGGGAAATCTGATGGGTCTTCCCTTCCAGAAGGAATCCCTGCTGGGTATGGTGTCCAATCCCACAGAAGTGTTCTGCTCAGTTCCAGGTCGCCTCTCTCTCCTCAGCTCCACCTCCAAATACAAAGTGACCGTAGCTGAGGTCCAGAGACGCCTGTCCCCACCCGAGTGTCTCAATGCCTCTCTGCTTGGAGGAGTACTACGCAGGTAAGAAACTCACATATACGCACATATAAACTATAAATAAACACATTCTAACATTCAGGAACAGAGCACTGGTTTAGCAAATGCCCCAAGCAATATGTTGCTGCTATATTTACTGGTCTAAAGAAAGGATATGGTGTTTTCACCAGTGACTTCTTTTTCAAGCTATAAGCAGAAAAATGTCAGCATGATTCAGGGCTTCTCTTTGAAGACACACAATAAGGCAGTGTGTCACTTTCTGTAAACATTTGTACCTGTATGATGGTTGGCAGTATGTTTATGGGAATTTGTGGTATGAAAATAGCACAATCATGAGACTGCCATGAGAATATTAAATATTAAGATTATTCAAACTATATGAGTTATTCCATTTTTTTGACCCAGCACTTTTTTAGCCTTTTATAATCTCTTATTGTTTGTCTGTTTGTCTCTGGAGAGAAGAAGAGGCTAGTCTTTTATTGAAAAAGTGTTGTAGAAATGAGATGGTAGAAAACATTATGTGTATATTTGTGAGTGTGTGTGTGTAAGAAAAGAATGGTGTGGGATGTATATGTGAAAAAAGGGGTTTGCTTGGCTGATTTGAACTGTAGCTGAACAGTTCACTTGTGCCCCATATGCCAGCAGGAGCAGTGTTGACGGAAATGGAGAGAGATGGGGGTTTCAAAAGTGCTCTGATGTCTAGAGCGTTTTTTGCAGAGAATGCATATTTTTCACTTACCGTGTGTGTTATACACACATGCACGCATATACATACGGGTTGTTTTTATGCCTTGACTGGATGTCATACATTTGTGCTATATCTGTTACAAATTATAGGTATTTATATTAACATATCACACATTTACACCCATCAGCCATTACATTAAAACCCCTGAGAGATGAAGTAAACAATATTGATTTATCTCGTTACAGTGGCAATTGTCAAGTGGTTAGATATATTAAGCAGCAAGTGAATAGTCAGCTCTTAGAGTTGACAGTGGAAGCAGGAAAATGACTTTGACAAGGGCCAAATTATGATGGCCCTTGACTAGGTTAAAGCATCTCAAAATTGGCAGGTCCGGTTCAGACCCAGTATGAAATGGTTAGTACCCACCAAAAGTGAATCAAACAAGGACAACCAGTGAACTGGCTTCAGGGTCATAGATCACTGAAGTGCGTAAGGAGGAAAGGCTAGCCTGACTGTTCCATTTCCACAAAAGAGCTACTGTACCACAAACTGTTGAAAAATTAAAGCTATGATAGCAATGTGTCAGAACACACTTGTGCATCACACCTTGCTGCGACTGGAGCCTCGTTGCTTACAATAGGGATGTGAGCATTAGAAATGGACCCTGAAGCAATGGAGATGGTGCCAGGATGCACTATAGGAAGAAGGCAGGCCGGCAGAGGCAGTGTGATGGTCTGCGCAACATTCTGCTGGGAAACCTTGGGTCCTACATTTATGTGGATGTTACTTTGAAATGCACCACCTACCTAAACATAGTTGCAGACCAAATACACCCCTTCATGTGGCCTCTTTCAGTAGGATAATGTGCCCTGCCACAAAACAAACATTGTTCGGGAACTGTTTGAGGAACACGACAAAGAGTGCAGGGTTTTGTCTTGGCCTCCAAATACCCCAGATCTCAATCTGATTGAGCATCTGTGGGATGTGATGGATAAATTAGTCTGATCCATGGAGGCCCCACTTTGCAACTTACAGGACATAAAGAATCTATTGCTAATGTCTTGGTGTGAGACTCCACAGCACAGCTTCAGAGGTTTTGTAAAGTCAAGCCTCAACGGGTCAGAGCTGTTTTAGTGGCATGAGGGTGACCTACATAATATTAGGCAGAGGGTTTTTATGTTATGGCTGACTAGCAATTTTAATTATATCCTACATTATGTCATGTTATCTTAAGACATTTTAATTGGAGGAATTTAACCCAATGATACAGACCTTGCTGCCACTTTTGCATGCTACATTCAGCATTTAAACTTCATGCCTGAAAAAATTGATGTGCTGGTCTTCATGTGGGAAAAACCTACAGAAAATAATGACATTTTAAGCAAATTTGCAATATTCAACCCTTTTCTATGTATACAAATACATGCATGTCCATGTATGTGATATGTTGAATACATATAATATAGTAATTCAATGTAATAATAATTTCTTAAACCTAATCCTAAACCGGACCCCAGCCTTAATCTCAGAGGTCACAAAGAAATGGCTTCAGTTTAAAAACATTAACCAACAGTGTAGGTTAGTCTTAAAAGGCAGGACATTTTTATCCAGAAACAAAGCAAAAACACACACATGCACATGCACATACTCAGAGATGTGACAGACATTATTAAGTAGGTCATGTATAGATTTTTGAGGGCTGAGGGGGCAAAGACAGGGGGGATTTGCGGGGGTGCTCACTCCTCCCTAAAGATGTCATCTTTCTCTCACCCACCATGCGGAGGGCAACGCCAGGCCTCCAAGCCTAGTCATGCGGAAAACTAAAGCAGCTCAATTAAGTGGGGAATTTGTTTGTGTGTGTGTGTGTGTGTGTGTGTGTGTGTGTGTGTGTGTGTGTGTGCGCATTTTCACTCCAAAGGCTCTGTAGCTGTGGTTTCATTTGTCCTCACACTTGCAGTTTCGCAACTTTTCATTTACATGAAGGTGCCTCCCTCATACAGTAGACTGCAGGAAAAAGGTCTCTCACTCTTCAAACCTGTGTGTTGCCCATAATTAATGTATGGTTAATTCAGACCCAAAGGCTTACATATGGTTTGTTTTATCACACAGGGCTAAGTCCAAGAACGGTGGAAGATCCCTCAGAGAGAAGCTGGATAAGATTGGGCTGAACTTGCCAGCGGGTCGTAGGAAGGCCGCTAATGTCACCCTGCTAACAGCGCTAGTAGAAGGTATAAGTCTATTTAGGCACATCCCTGTTATGGCATCATGGTCACCACTGAAGAAGTCATGATCACATGTTTGCAATGCGACTAGGTTCTGATAAGTGTGTGATGTGACTGATGCTATTATGTCCATTCATGTTGTCCCAAATAGTATTTTCATTAACTTGATGATGATTATTACTCCAAGACAAACTGTCATTTCGTGTTTTGCTACTGCTGCTCACTTGTCCTGAGTTCATATGTCAGCATTTCTCTCTGGAATCAGTGCAGAAGACAGAATGTCCATTACATGAATGCAGCCTAGCTTTCATGAGACACGAGTTTGAAGCGGTTTCACATGACATTTTGAGGTTAGCAAGCAGCTGCCTAAAACTTGAAGAGCAAGAAATGGCTCATAAAAACCCAGGCCTATAAATTCCAGTGGATCTTCTGCAGTGCAGCTATTTATCATGCTAGGCAATGACAAGTACTGGCTTAGCCATTTCAAGCGTTCTTCTCTATCTTGAAATGCTAACTATGTTTTTTTTTTCTTTGCACAACTCTACAGTACAAATTAACCCAGAGGGCATGTGCTAACAAATGCTTTAATTTCGTGACATTTCATCTCAAGATTTACCTTTTGCGAGAGTGTATTCAAGCAATGAGTCACAGAGTTGTTAATGCAAGCATCATGAGTGAGCTAGTGCCCACAGCTACGTGGAATAATTTTTTTCCCCTTTTCTGTAATGCTGCCGTTCTCACTGTTAATAGGACAGGGGGATTAGAGCAGGAACATGACTGGAAGGCTATGTTATTTAGAGACCTTCAAAGCTGAATTGGGGCTTGTTATCATGTGTTTGCTAGCCAAGAGGAGAGACTGACCTTAAAGATGGAGACTCTGCGAGTAATGTGTGGTCTATCAATAAGAGGCTCTGTTGGATCTGCCGAACTGTTTTGCTGCCTTCAGCAACATGAGCCCAATAAAGACGTGCAGTATGACCACCCCTCCCTTCCTAGAGAAGATGCATCCATCTGTGTTCTTCTCAGCAGCTCTTAAATCCCTCCAGCTGGGAACTGATTCCTTTTTCTGAGGCACCATTTGACTCACTGGGTGAACTACTGGCTTGAATGATGAGTCATGTTCGTTTGCACAGTCTTATGAACCTGACTCACCTCTGATTCCCATCTACAGGTGAGGCCGTACACCTGGCGCGGGACTTTGGTTATGTCTGTGAGACAGAGTTTCCTGCCAAGGCAGTTGCCGAGTACCTGGGACGACCACATGTAGAACGCAATGAGATCAACTCTCGCAAGAACATGCTCTTGGCTGCCAAGTGAGTTATATTCCTCCCAGCTTCCTTCTTTTACAATATTTCTGACAGACAGTTTACTTTTCCATTATTCAACACACAATCTGTTGTCTCTATGCTGACAGCACCATGACAAAACTGCATAATTATAATAAAAATATAGGGTAGGTTTTTTATTTGTACATTTGAAACATATCTGCTGTCCCCTGACCCACTTCTGGTAATGCTCTGTGTCTCTGATGAGCTGGCTTCAGAGACTCCAACAGCAATTGCGGTCTTATGTCCTCATTACATCAAATAAACATATACTAATTTCCAATAAGAGGACAAATGAGTTCACTGTGTTAAGTGTGGCTTCTGGAGAGAATCAAAATTAGGAGCCTCACCCATTAAAAAAGCTACCACAACTGGTTCTTTGAGTAATGCCATAGAAGAACCCTTTTGTTAAAGAACCATGATTGATAGACTTGATAGACTTTTAGGGGTTAAAGGATCTTCACATAATATAAAGGTGGTTTGCAAGTCCTTCTAGAATGTTTTATGCAGAGGTTCTTTAATCTTCAAAAAAGGTTCTTCACATTCACACATCTTATTTGCAAAAATGGTTCTTCTATGGTATCGCAAAAAGAACCAATTTGGGCACGTTTATTTTTAAGAGTGCAGAGTTCGCTGAAAAATTAGATTTATGCTATTTGTTATAAGAAATGTATCGAATATTATAGGGGTGTACTCAAATGGGAGTTATGTGCCAAGGAAGAAATGATATTCTTCATGTACATTGTATATAAACAATTTACTTTTACGTAGATTAGCTTTATAGAGAATTATAATATTAATTTCTGTAGGGTTAATAATGAAATCAAATATCAGTCAAAGGTAAACATACGTCCAATGGCAGTAATTTTTGAAGCAATCATCTTTATTCCAGTATCATAGCAAATAGGGAGTTTGTCATACTCTTCATATTTTGACCTCACAATAAACTGATATATAGAACTTGTGGTCTTTGCACTCAGGCAAATCTGCAAGGAGTTCACTGACCTTCTGACCCAGGATCGTTCTCCGCTGGGTAACTCACGGCCTGCGCCCATCCTGGAACCGGGCATCCAGGGCTGCCTGACCCACTTCAGCCTCATCACCCATGGCTTCGGTTCTCCAGCCATCTGCGCCGCCATGACCTCGCTGCAGAACTACCTCAACGAGGCTCTCAAGCAGGTGGACAAAATATACCTAAATGCAGGTGGAGACTCCTCACAAGGCTCCTCAGATGGAGGTAGCAAAGCTTCAGACAAGATGGACAAGCACAGGAAGTGAATCAGTGAAAAGCTGGAGGTTTCTGAGGATTGTGGAGGCCCTGGTGTCTCATGGACTACATTTAACTTTGTCGCATTCTTGTCATCATAGTTGTTGTTAATGGTTCAGTTTTCTCACTTGACTCTGATGGACGTTGGGCAGCCCTCATTGCCCCAGGTCTTCCAGAACTATTAATCTACTAAGACGCGCTTCAGCCCGTTTGAATGGCTGGCAGAGTCGATGACCACTTTCTTCAGTGACATCTGTAGACACATGCATGTTGTCCATGGCTCTACACAAACAGTACAGAGGAAACTTTTTTTTTAAATTTCCAGACACCATTTCAAGAGTTTATGTGGATTTTATTTTTTTTCCCCTTTTTTTTCATGGAGAGGAAGTCCTTCATTTTTTGTCTTCTTCCTTGGTGCTGAACCCCTATAGGACATGCAGAGGACATGTGAGAATGAGTTGCTCTTTGCTTGTCTTCATTTGGACGCAGTGTTATTGTACTTTTGTCTGTGGGAGTGTTGTTAGCATGAGTGAGTCTTATGTATGTTGCTGTTCTCAAGATAAATAAGTCCAGATTGAAATGACCCTGAAGGCACTAAATCATTGCGGAGACACACTTTGGGCTAAATGCAAATAAAACGCTCTTTCAAGGGCACTCTGTTTTTAGTCTCCTGTTAGTTTGACCTCTTTAATGCCACCTATGCAAAAATGGAGTTCTAAACAAAGTCAATGACCGTACACTTAAGCGTTATTTACATTGGAATCCGCTGGTTTTAAACCTCCATTTGGAGAAGATCAGTCAGGCATATGCAGGTGTGGTTTCTTTGTGTGAAATTACGTTTTCTGTAAATACAGTATGTCTTTTTATGCTTTTAGATGAGCTGGACTAGAAATGTCGTTTCCACATATCTTGCCCTAAATGTAAATATTTTCTAATTTATGTTGTAATTTAATGGGATTTGTAAATATCGGTACAATTCTGGTGTATGGTTTAACTTTCAGACAGGCGTGTTGAACTTTTTATAAACGGGTTAGTTTTTTATCATATAGTGGTTAGGCCGTGGGGATGATTTTCTTTTCATATATGTGTAAAAGTCTTTTAAAGCTATAGGATAAAGAATAATAAAAAAAACAACAAAAAAAACAAAACACTGTTCATAGTGCTTGTTAAGTCTTCTCATTTGTGTCTTTGGGTCATCAGCACACTCTGATACACACACTTCTGCCAGCGAGGCTTGCAGAGAATGGCCAATTCAAGCGTACAGAGAGTGATTTTATGTAAAGAGGGACAAAATGCAGTAGCAGCAAGGACGTTACATATAATTGCTCCACAAAATTATATCTTCTTATTTATTGTCAGTTTTATTTATTTTTTATATCATTTGAAAGTAGCTGCCTTTAATGAAAAACTGACCAATAGAAATGGTCCCAAATCACTTAAAAAAACATTTTGGTACATTAATGTTTTTTTTCCCTCTCTCCTGTAAAGTTAGAGGGAACTTTTTTGGAGATACAAAAATTCGTTCCCACAACAACAGTGTCGTATTTTAACAAAAGCCTGGGAAATGCAGGTCAGTAGATGATGGCTGGATTTCCCAGGAAGTTCATCATGATGCAACAAACCACCCAAGCACACAAGGATAGGTGGTTTTGAAGCTTGTTTGCTCTCGATTTTAACGTCTGGCACACCTGCCTTACATGGATCTATTTTCTGCTGTGTGTTTGTTTACGCATGGCCTGTAAACACAGTTTTCTTTTCATCTCTCACCTCTCCATCCTGCAAATGGGCGTGCCAGCACAACAGATGGATACATGAGATAAGATCCCGAATGCTATCTTTTTTAATTTCAGCCTATGCCATGTCCAGACCACATCATAATAATTACAAAATGAACTGTTGAGCAACAGCTGACAGTAAGGAATTAAGATCATATTTGCTCACACAGGGATTAATCTAGTCATTTCATTATTCTGACCTCGTCAGAACTTACAGGACGGAGGTTTGTTGTTGCAAAACTGTTGAATTCACTGAGGATATGGAACTGACACTGAGGTCTGATGTTACAGCACAATGTTCACAGGGGTCTGTGAGTCCCAATTGAAAATTTTAAAGCTGAACAGTGATAAGCTTATCCTTTGCTGGGGTAAAATGGAGAGCTAACGATTATAGATAAGTTAGCTTTACTGAGCCACTGGCTTCAACATACAGACCAGTGTCTGAAATCTGATATATCTGAAAAAAATATAAAAAGTGCCATATTCCATGTCTTCAGAAACTAAAACTGGCTTCCTGGTCAATTATTTTGTTCCACCTTAAATGATATATAAGTTACAGTTTTGGCATCTGTGCAATTAAAACCAGCTGCAGCACGTAACTACCACACCATTTAAGGTGGAATGGAAAATTTGAATAAGAAGCTGGTGAAAAGTTAGCCATGTGTTTTGTTACATTTATTTTTTTCACTATTTCTTCATTTTGCACTCTTTCTATGTGTGTGTGTGTGTGTGTGTGTGTGTGTGTGTGTGAGTGTGTGTGTATTTGTGAGTGTGTGTGTGTGAAGCAAATGACTCATAAGCCTGACAGAACAAGTGTGAGCTTCTCCCTCAGAACCTGATGGACCGGCCGTGTGGCTTTTGCCTCGCTGTGCCTGCCTGTAACCGCCTTCAGTTGATTCTTTCCCCTGCACAGGGCTGAAAGATGAGACATGCTAACTTTGCCTTTATAGGACCTGCTTTGATGACTGATTGCATGTGGTTGTGGCATTCACTTCCTCTTATACCTGAAAGGTGTTGATGACCGGTGTAAAACACTCACAAGCTGGTTTTCTAACTTCATGGTCGCATTCTGAATGGGAATGTACAGTATTTCATTTCTGCCTAAGCTCAGACTTCCTTCGTTCAAGTCCATGACGAGGATTAGTGTTGAAAATGTGTGCATTTTTGAAACACACCAAATTTGGCCAAATTTGTTTTAGTCTCTAAGCCTCAGTGGAGGCTGAGATTGCATTTTGTTGCTACTTTGGTATAGGACAGGACATATATCACAGCTAGAGATGGAACGATACCGCTCTTTCTGATTCTTTTCTGATATTGATATATCGATATTAAAAAGTATCATCCGAAACCTTTAAAAATTACTAAGCTTTAAAAGGAGCTGTTTTCAGTTCAGTTTTCACTTAAGAGCCTAAAAGTAGTCTGTTATGATCAGACGCTATAAACATTCTGCTGCTTCCAAAAAGAAACACACAGCTACATGCAATATGAGGTCACACACTATGAGTGAGTGCCTATGACTTCAGAGAGCATGTTTGTTGTAAACAACTCCAGATACCCAAAAACTGGTACACGCTGATTTTTATAGATGCGTTTTGCCGAACTTAAGAACAAGGATGAGTCTCTACGAAGAAGCCAGCTCCCTCAAAATGTTTATTTGCATTGGCTGTAACCTAACTGTCAAAATAGAAATGTCATGGAGGCCTTTGCTAGCAAGATTAAAAACATGTGTGGACAAACAGAGAAGACCAATAATTACTGCAGCTTTTGAGATCGCATTTTAAATTAGATGTACACAAGACTGCATGCCTGAAAAAACTGCACAGTTAAACTAATGTAAAGATCAAACAAATTCAATCACCCGATTACTGCCTAATCAAAATAAAACCTTTAGGCTGTTTGCTTTTGTTTGATACGCAAATGGACTAAACATGAATTATGGTTTATGAATGATTAGAAAGCAAATAACATACTTCCACTTTTTAGTGCTTTTGTAATAGTTATTTAAGCACAAATAAAATTTAACATTGCCGCAATTACGGTGCAATCCCACAAACACATTGTTGGCATTTCTTATGTCCTGGTGTGCAGAAATGGTGCCTTTAATGAATGCAGAGTCTCCAGCTTTATTATGCCAGTTGTCATGCCTCATTTGTTTCAGCCTTAACTGCTTTTATTATGACCCTTGGTAAGCTTACCCATACAGTAAGGGGTCACAAGCATTTAGACACATTTGTTTTCGTTTTTTAATACGCCTCCAGTTCATATAATCAAAAGAGTCAAAATGTCTTTTGACTCTTTACTAATAAATATGAAAATGTATTTATAAATGTAAACCAATAACGATTTGTTGCGATTAAATAAATTAATATCAGAGTGAATTATGGTGTATTATAAAGTAAATCTTCGATACAGAAAACCAAACAAGCGTCATTATAAAAAAAATGAAATAGAAGCAAAATGTACAATTTGCAGAGAATCAGCCCATGTAAAGATGCTCCCACCTCTGTTCTTCACTGTGGGTATTGTCCTCTTATGCACAATTATATGTGCAGCCCTTCCTTCTGCAGTTTCCTTGCTCATGTTCCGAAACAGGCTCTGGTTTGTCTTGAGGACGTCTTTTTCTATGGCTCTTTTTTCCATTTGAGTGTTGTTTAATATTGATGTCTCTGTAAACTTTTGGAACCTCATTCCCTGTTGTTAATTGTTGAAATTTTCCTAACCAATCTTTTATAGCAACGCCAGGTGAAGTCTGCATGAGAACCTTTTATTTTTTACAACATTAAAATGCAAAACTTGATTTATTTTTATTTTTAACATTTGCATTGATTTTTAAAGTTAAAGACAACAATGAATTTGAGGTGTATATTTGAACTGGAAGTATGAGTGTGTGAATACTTGTTTCCCCTCGCTGTGTTCATGTAGGTCATAGAGAGCCATATGGAGGAAAATGTGAGTACACGGTGTTAACTCATTTTATTTGTTTGGTGGCAAAGGTATTATTTTGTTGTTCAGCTGAAGTGAATTCACAACCAGCGCTTGGAAACACTGACATGTTGCGTAATCGCTTGGCTCCACAATTTGCACAAAAATGTAGTGTTGTGGTGTCATGGCACGGCTACTAGCCATCACGGAGCGATTGGCCTTGCCAGCCTGAGGATACAATCATATAGCCTAAAGCTTTTCCTATTTGCATTTTATCTTGGGAAGTTTCTTTGCTCCTTTTGTTGCGCCACACCTCTCGATGGAGGCATACGGCGTTGACTTTCGTTCTCCCCTCAACCTGGTTTACATTAGGAGTCATTTGCAGGAACACTAATGGGAACAGAAACTCCAAACCACTGTAACCACTTGGTAATGCCTTCAGATTAAATGGGCTTTGTCATGTGTCCATCAGCACACACACTAGCCTAAGATATGTACAGCTGAATACCATAATGGCACAACTGGTGCTATGCTCTGACATGCATTCAAGCAGTTGGCCTATACCTGGCCGTAGGCATCGGGGGGGCAGGGTGTGTTGTAGCTCTTTTCTGGCCAGCAAAAAGCTGTGAGGGGGGCCTGGTGGGGGGTGGCTTGCGGGTACAAGGAATCCAAATAACAAGAGCATAAAAAGTAAAGGGGGAGGGGAGCGAACATGTAAGCTCTGGAGAAAATGTGGAAGGAATTAATCTAAATTACAGACAAGGAGTGCGCTTGTTGCCGCATCGGTTGGGGTGTAAACGGACGGAGAAGGAGAAGAGGAGGAGCAGGGCTGGGAAAGAGGAGACATGGGAGCATGGAGTGACTCCTCTTTTTGTTCCGCCTTGACTTATTCTGTGGGAATGCGGTGACCTGGCTCCCTCTCTCTTCGGCCAGCCACCCAAACACCCCTCCCGCTCTCCCTCCCTCGCTAGCAAAATACTGCTAATTAGGCTAGCGCGGTGCTGCAGAGGCTTTTCTTCTGGTAGACAGCAGATGTCTGTGTTTCTGAGGGAACGGCATGGCTCCTCCAGTCCTTCAGCGTAAACGCGAGTCCTTTACTTATCGCTCAGAGAAATAAGGTACACGTTCCTCTGCTATTTTCGACAAGAACAAATTCTTCCTGTTGAAAGTTTCTTTTGTGTTTTCGCTTCACAAGGAGCAAATTTCAGTCTATTCATCAGACTTAATTAAACGCATCTGTCCCTCATAGTCAGTGTACACGCAGCTACTGCGTCCACCAAACTGGACCAAAAGTATGCTGCCTTGCTAACCTAATGCTAAGTGTCTAAATGGCACAGTCGCATGTGTTTCTCATTTTTATATTCAGCACTCAGCAAACTAGTCAAAACCACTTTTCATACGATTCTTACCAAAGACTATTATTGACCAGATTGGCCTGCTAATCCTATACTGGCAAAGCCCACATGGTCAGTTCCCAGGGGTTTTATGCTAGTGGGTGATAACCTTCACTAATTCTGTGTATTTTCATGAGCAGACTTGATTTAAGTGTGTGTGTATGGGCTGGGGGATGGGGGTGTTGAGGGGCCATGAGCAAGAGAGTCTATGAACCACCTGTCAGAGTTCACTCCCCAACAGATTCTCTTGATTTTGGGAGAGCTGCATGATGGCGTCAACAGAATGAATCATAACATTTTGTTGGCGACTTTCTAAAGTTGTCTTTTGTTGACGCCCTGCCTTCTCTGTCGCCCCTGCACTGGCTCAAGATATGTCTAAAATTGAAGTAGCAGACAAAATAAACAAACAAAATACAGCAAGAATTAAACAAAACAGGAGGAGGAGGGTTGGTGTGACGTCCACTAAAACAAATGATAATGCAAGACTTAAGCAAGACCTTCCAGCACTGAAACCTTACCTCACTGAATCAATGGAGTATCTTTATACTGGAAAGAAAACAGTACTGCAGTTAAGTGGTGTGTGATATACTGTTCTGCAACTAAATTTATACATTTTGGAAAAATGTCACAGGACATTCCACTTTTGTTTTGTGCAATTTTTAAAATTTATTCATATATTTAATTTATGTCCTTCTTATTTTTTAATTCACAATTAAACTCTATATGGACATAAATGGGCTAAGCAGTCTTATTATTTATAACATTACACCAATTTTGATCCATCATTTGGGTTAACAGTTTTTTATTCACACTTGAAGCAGATGTGGACATTTTTGGGACTAATAATGAGCAGTGATGACATTTATTGATTATATCCTGACAGACCTTCACACTGTATTATTCATACATCTTGTGTTGACGTTTCTCTTGTCACTAGACTTGCTAATCATCACTCAAACGACACCATCGCTAATTACGTTTCACGTTTCCGTCAAGTGAGAAGCATTTTCCAGAATGCAAAGGAAACCATGCTTTTTGGTAACACTGGGAACATAAATGGGATGCCGACCAGCCGACAGACAGGCAGTGCATTGTTGTTGAGTTCCTTTTGTCTCCTGTCAACATGCACATGGTATTTTCAGAACTGGACCTTACACCACTCCACAAACTCCATGCAGGTCTGCCCTGTGTCTGCCACAACGCATTGCAGTTTGAAAATGAAACATGTCTCTTAGTGCTGCATGTCCCTGCACGCTTTCACAGCAGTGCAGTTGGAATGGCATCACTTTGCCATGACTGTAAACTTTCTATTGCAGTTCCAAGAATGGTGGAGGTCAATGAGGCTTGCTTTACAATGAAAAAGAAAAATAAAGACAGGCTACAAACAATGGGTCATTGTCAAATCTTCCATATGTGGTTTATGTCTATGATATATACGACTGACTACCAGTGTGGAAGAAAAATACATGCATAAAATCTCTATTTTTATGTATAATTTAAAAAACACTGCTTTTTACATTAGGTGAACATTTCATGGTAAAATGACCATATGGAAAAATATATGGGTAAGTATTTTCATAAAGTGAGATTGTTTCATTCCAATATATATTCCAAACACTAGAGTATGTTAAACCAAAGTACACTTTGGCCATTCTCAAATGCATTCGATAAACACATTCTACTTATATTTCTTTTCGGTACTGGTAAAAAATGCTCAAAATCCTCACTATATTAACACACTTTAAAGAAATAGCTCAGTCAATAATGCTAATGTTGTAAAGAGCAAATGAAAGCCAAAGGTGACCAATAACCATTATTTAAATAATGCTGTGCTATTAGCCTTCATTCACTGTTGGCATGTATGGCTGAATTATTAAAAAATAAATGCCCAAATATTTACCTTTTTTTTTTAAATGTTTGTGCTGTATTAATGCCTTTTTCTACTGCACAATTAAATGCAAGACATGATCCAACAGGATTCAACAGAACTTTTCCTTTTCCACTTGTTTGAGAGGCATCTGGAACTGCGTCACAGAAACCGCTCTAAAGCATCTAATTTGGCTGAAATCTTTCTTGCTAGTTGCTTCGTTGCTGGTTTCAAGTGGCACCAAAGACAGAGAAAAACACCCTTAACTACCTTCAGGACTTATTTGGTACCAATCTTGACCAAAAAAAAATGGAATCTTTGATAATGTACCAATGATCAATGGAAAAGGCACAGGTCCAGTTTTATGGTGCTAAAAGTTCTGGGACTTTTTTGGAAAAAACACTATATTAATAATTAGTGATAGCACTGAAAATCCAGATGTAAATGCATTAAAAAAACTCAAACTAAATCTAATTATTTGCATGTTTTAGGACTTCACAAATGCCTCAAACTAGGTATAGTCCAAGTCAAGAAAAGCCTGCTCGTCTGGGCTGCTTAAGCAAGCGTTAGTGCTGCCCTGGAATTCTCAGAATTGCAGGTATTGTTCGGCTGTTTGAGTGCTGTTCTGTTGAGTCGCTAATCAGCAAAGATAACCCCACACTGATAGCCATCAGAAAATCCCCAGCTATGCTCAGTTATGACAACTAGGACCTAAAACAGCCAGTCTCTATTGAATTAGCTTATGTTAGACTTTTATCTTTACTTGTCAATGTTTTTTTGTTTAGTTCTGATGGAGGACATGAAGAGCTGTCAGAGAGAGAGATTATGAGAGAGAGAGAGAGAGAGAGAGAGAGAGAGAGAGAGAGTCAGAGAGTGCATAGGTGCCTGGAGGCAGCCAGCATTTATGGTTCAGCTAAAAGTAAAACTCATTACTTGCCCTGCGCCACTAACCAGCTGTCCTGCATGGCTAAAGAAAGGCCCTGGGGCTTATAGACTCTCCACTGATAGCACTAGCTAAGACAGAAAGAGAAAGAGAGAGACAGAGAGAGAGAGAGAAAGAGAGAGAGAGAGAAGCACATCAGGATTTAAAGAAATATTTCACCACACATACCATTTCTGCAATGAATGGAAGATAGTAGTCACCAATTGATATTCTCATCTGAATGATGCTAATCATATATTATTGGCCTTCATTCGTTGTTAGCAACATTAGCATTACTGATGCTTGAAGTATTCCTTTAAGGGACCCTGTGCTCACACTATATTTCACTTCCAGCCCAGCCATAAACGACCCCACACTTCAACCAAAGTAGGTTCCGAGATAAATCTCCAGTCATGAGCGCTCGCCATAAACAACTTTAAGATGAAACTCACAGAACCCTCTAGTGTATTGCAAACCTTACCACATTCATAAAGACTCGCTAAAATTAGCAGTTACATGAGAGGAAGTCCATCTCTGCTCAGTTGTTAAAGGAAACAAATAGGGTAAACAGCAGCATAAGATGCTGTCTAGTATAGTAATCATGTAATGTCTGAAAGCTTGAATGAGTTTCTCAGACAATAAGTGTTTCCAGTCTAGGGTGAATCACAGCCCAACCACACTCATTTCCTGCATGTGTTTATCTAGAAAAAAAAGAGGGGGAGATGCAAGCTGTCCAGACTTGTTTGTAACACGCAAGATGGAGGAAAGAAGAAGAAGAAGAAGAAGTGATGAGTGGAGATCCTTGCCTTTCCAGAGCACCTTTCTCATGGCAGAGGCAGAAAGAAAAACCCAAGATTCAAACCAGAAAGTGTCGTGATACCGGTTATCTCACCCTGATTTGGGATGGGCGAGTTCTCAGCTGAGTTTTCTGAATAATAGTGAAATGCGGCGGGGCTGACCGTATGAAAATGCGACACAGCTGCATGCCCATAAAAAGGGGTGTATGTTATCTAATTCAGCTGTGGGAAAATGAGGCATCTAGCAAACATGCAGCGCTCAATCTGCCTTTCACTCGCAACTTTTGACTTAAAGTCTCATTTCATGGACAGTCTTAAAAATAAAGTTGATAGACAAGGGTTCTTTTGAGAGTTTTCATAAAAGAACTACTACTGGTTCCTTAAATAGCCATGCAGATTAAATCGAGGTGCTTTCAACTTCAAAAAGGTTCTTCAGGGTCACAGTTGCAAAAATGGTTCTTCAAAGAGTCTTAAAAAAACCTTCATGAACACTCTTTAGAGTAAAGGTAAAGGGTTCATCACTAAAGAACAGCTGCCTTTAAAAGTAAAGGTGCCAGAAAGGGTTCTTTTGGAAGAAAACTACAGAGGAAGTACTGCCTACTCCTTAAAGAACCACCTACATTTATTCAGAGGTTCCATAAACTTTAATAAGTTTTTTCAGAGTCACATTTACAAAATAGTTCTCCAAAGAGCACCAAAGAACTTTGTATACTCTTAAAGGTAAAGGTGCCAAAAAGGGTTCTTTGGAGGGATAACACACAAGAACCACATAAGGAACAATCCAACCATACCTCCAACCCTTGAACCGTTTAGGAATTTATATTTTTGAGAATGCTAACGTCATTTGAGAGAGCGAACGTCAAACACTTTGTTATCTTCTATAGCCTGTTTCCATGTTTTTATAGTTATTATTCATGAACAAAGACATGGATGCATTTCTAAGCATGTGTATATTGCCATATGCCGAATCTTAATCTTGAACATTCTTTTGCGTGATGTGGAGGAGGGTTCGAGCCTGTTATGTACTCTGTCTGTGTTGGCTTATTGTGCAGGAGGCGTCGCCGTGTTTACAGTAGACGCTGGCCACCGTCCAGAGTAAAGAGCAGAACATAAAGAAGCTGCACGCTGACGAAACGTGTCAGTGTCACCTTGTCAAAGAGCAAGGCTCTTTAAACAACGGGGAGAGAGTTAGCCAGTGAGCATATTGCTCCATCAGGTCTATTGGAATTTAATACTCTACCTGCTAGCTATCTCTAGCATGATCAGCGCCTGGCAGGATCTCATTCTGGATGCACGGTTGCATTTCGTCATAATATTTCTCATGTGTTGGTTTCGGGGCACAAAGTCAACAAAGGAGAATGGACGGGGGAGAATAAAATAATGAAATGATTACTGATGTAAGACATTAGCATAGTCTTTGTGCACTGTGACTCACAAGGCTAAGTTTCATTAGCCTGACAGAAACTTCTTCAATGCAAATTATTATTATTATTATTATTATTATTATTATTATTATTATTATTATGTGATGTTGATGATTGTAAAATCTGATGGTAGTAAATCTGAAAAATATAATCTTTATTTTGCCTTAAAACAACATCTTCCTCTACCTTGAATAATTAAAAATAAACAAAATTAAACGCCTCTTTCAATTTAAAAAAAAACAAAAATCAGTTAGAGATATATATCAAATTTGAAACCATTTGATGTAAAAACCTTTTAAGAGGCAGCTTTAAGAGGCATCAAACGTCTGGTTCCAATCACATCCACACTGAACAACTCAATGAGTTTTTCTAGAAATGCAATTTTTCACATTAAAACACTCAAAAATGTAAGTGATGGGTTAGTTTTAGTTGGACCGACACATCTTTCTGCTTTCCCTCTACTCATGTGTGCGTTTGTTTATCTGTGTGTGTGTGTGTGTGTGTGTGTGTGTGTGATTGTGTGTGTGAAGGTGTACTGTCTGACTTGGGGCGAATTAGTGTTTCATTCTTTTCCTCCACACATGTAACCTCAGGGGTTTTGTGCCTCGGCATGATTCCTCTAATCACAATATTTTGAAATCTGATTCCAAAGGAACGAAAGTAAATCTCTATTGTGGCCTGTATTTTTAAAGGCTATTTTGGAGTTCCTATCACTTCCTAAGACTTGAGATGCTTAGAGGTGCAAAGAAAAGGCTGAAAGACTGAGAAGTGTATTGTTACATTAACAGCCTATACCCTTTATTTATTCAGAGGGACAGGTTGTTGAGAACATGATTCTCTGACTCTTAAGGACATTTTCCCAATGAGCTGAAGGCAAACTACAAAACATGGTTCATGGGTAAATGAGCTAACTGAGCTCTTTAAAGTCACCAGAAGTTGAACTCAACATCATTTCACTAACCCATGAATTCTTGCCAGGAGCAGAGCTCAGTGCAAGAGCGGATGCCTTAGGACCCAAAACTAGTTGTCGAATTGTAAAAAAAGTTCAAGGGGGATGGTGGGGTCAAACGACTGGGGGTTGGGAAAGTAGAGAGGGGGTTGGTTGTAAACTGTAGCTATACTTCCTTTTCTCTCAGGCCTTTTTAGATATTTCTCATGATCATTCTTCCCATTTATTTATATTGGAATGCTATATAAAGGGGCCTACAACGTGGAAAATCCTATTTTCTTTACTTTGAAAAACAGAGTCTGGTGTAGTGAGAATTTTTAAAAAAAAAAATACTGTGCATTCTCTGTATCGGTGAATTAATTTGGTCGTGATGTCACAAAAACCAGCACAAATTTCGGCTTGTTTAGCTTAACTCAGTATATCCTCTTACATTCATGTTTAAGTATTGCGAAGTCAAGCCAAGTAGGCGTTTATCGTCATTTCAGAAGTACATACTGAAAGGAAACAACGTTCTACCAGGACCATTGTGCAACATAAAGAGCAAAAATAGAAATAACACAAGACTACACAAGTGGAGACAGGACAGGAATACACAGAGTGCAAAAGGAGAGAGAGAAAGAGAGAGAGAGAGAGAGAGAGAAAGAGAGAGAGAGAGCAACACAAGAGCAAACCATAAAATATTACAGTACAGATTAGTATACAGTGCAGCTGACAAAAGCAATAACAATGTGATTGTGAATGAGTACAGAATTGTGTCAGATATCAAAACTGTGTTTTAACATCTCAGCTATTAGAGGCAGGGTAGGCAATCCAAAAAGAGGTATAATTCACATAAGTAGCATAAGTCTTAAAGGCAAACAGCCTTTTAACTCTGAGGGATAAAGAGGATTGTGTCTGTTTCTGGCACATACGTCGGCATAAATGTCAAAAAGTTGATTTCAGGGAAAAACAAAAACAGAAGCATAACCAGAAAATATAAGATTTGGCCTCTTTGTGGGCTTTCCTTGTATTCTTTTTGCATTCTATTCTTTGCATGAAACATCTGACATCACATACCGCAATTATATCACTAAACCAAAAAAGAGTAATTTTTATCTTTATTTCCCCTTGCAACCCCCCCAGTTTAAGCCCTTTAGTATACATAATGTTCCCCCTGTCTTCCGGTTAGCCCCTGGCCAAGTTATCTTACAGCTGTTGATATATTTCAATCCAAATGTATAAAGGTAACAGTACAGTGTTTTCCAGAGGCTGTGTCTGTCCCTCTAGGCCATGAAGAGGAAGATTCATTAACAGGCCTTGCCCTGCCTCACCATGCCGAAGACTCTCTTACCAATGACATTTGATCTTATTGCTCATAAGTAAACTGTTCGTTTGACTGAATTACAACAATCTATATAAATAGTATTCAAATTAACTTTGCTTTGAAGCTCGCTGATAACTGTAAAGAGACACTGCTTTGGTGTCACAGCGTTAGGATAGCTTAGAATGCTCAAAATTTGCATAATCCTCTGCTTATGAAAATGACGGATCCTGTGATGAATAACCAAAATATATCATAATATCACACTTTGCAATTTTGATGGTCGCTCTCTTTTTAAGAGAGACACCTCATATGAAACACTTTTGGTTCCCTCAGGCTCCTTTTAGTGAATGTTCCTTTAATAAACTATTTTTGTAAATGAGATGTGTGAGCATGAAGGACCAGCATATAATGTGGTTCTATACCTTTTGTTACTTTGCTAGAACCACATATCCAGGCCAATAACAGTTTTTAAGAGTGTGAATGTGAATGAGATGCACTAAGAAAGACAATCAGACAAATGTGCAGAAGCAGCAAAATGAGAGAATGTACTACCAGATGAATGGGCCACTGTGAAAATACAATAAGCCTATGACTGTAAACGAATATTTGCGTTGTCACAGTGTTCCAGGTATGGTGTAATGAGAGAGTTCTTGTGAACTCACATGAAAGGTCCTGAATGGTAAAGGGAAGGTCTCAGGGAGGGATAGTTGTCATACTTTCTCTTTACGACTTTATTCGTTGGAACTAAAGTAACAACCCTTTCTCATAATAATTAGAAGAGATCAGGTTCC
Organism: Brycinus macrolepidotus; assembly: GCA_037974445.1. NCBI lineage: Eukaryota > Metazoa > Chordata > Actinopteri > Characiformes > Alestidae > Brycinus > Brycinus macrolepidotus. The sequence goes on along the minus strand of JBBPCZ010000115.1, from coordinate 23,326,948 downwards.
AGCTAGGAGACAAGGTGACAGTCTCTGTCTATCATCTGTGTAGCAACACCTTATACCTTACCAGAAATGCAGTGTTATTTAGAAACAGATTCAAGATTCATGATTTTTTATTTGTCCCATACACATTAATACAAATGCAACACATAGTGAAATGTTGGCAATGTTGAAAATAAACAATAGGGTGATATCATTAAGGGGATAAATTATAGGTATTATCATTCTAGGACACTACACACCTGCATGTGTGATAAAAAAGAATTTAGACCAATTATAGAGAGCCTGGAAACAGTAAGAAGCAGAGCACAGGGCAATACCTGCATAAACAACATAGTAGCTTATTGGGTGTTACGCCATTGTTTTATTTCAATCATGTATATTTCCCATTTTGAAAAAAAAAAACATTAAATATACAAAAATACATTAAATAGTAATGAAATCACTTTGCACCAGAGGGTGTAAAAATTAATATGAACTAATAACATGTTTCATCTCCCTCTCCCACCAGCCCACTCATCCTTGAGAGAAACACTCAGCTAGGTCACACTACAGAAAGAAAATGCCTTATGTTTTCCCAATCAGACTGAATATAAATATGTCATTTTTTGCAAAGGCTGAATGATCGTATTATTATTTTAAATTATTTTATTAATTTAGTATTTGTGGCAGCCCTAATCAATATATGTCATGTATAGTGAAAATATCTTTTGTCACTATTTTAAAATATCTTTTGTCCTTATCTCTAAAATGGAAACATAGAATGCTCTTAACATAAATGTATGTTAAAGTATTGAGATTTTTAATGTCATTTCGGAAGACTTCTGTCAGTCTATTCAAATGTTTACACACAGTGTAAAGAGCAGCTGATGTTTCTAATAATGAATATCAGACAGTTTCGACTCTCATGACCACACGACAGTATAGAGGACTAAATTGTACTTGTTGCTTGTATAATTTTGCATGTGACAAATAAAGAATCTTGAATCTTGAATCTAAATGCTTGGGTAACGTGTTATCAGCAGTTTTGGATCAGTGTTTGCAGATGTGATCTCTGATGTGGACATTTTTCTAACAGTTTCCCCCACATATGATGGTAGGCTGCCACACTAAGTGTTTATATATGTGTGTGTGTGTGTGTGTGTGTGTGTGTGTGTGTGTGTGTGTGAGAGAGAGAGAGAGAGAGAGAGAGAGAGAGAGAAAGAGAAAGAGACACACACACACACACCTGCCTCCTCTGGGTTTCATAAGGCTACACATGCGTGACTGCCACAGACAATGGCGCTGCTGACACAACCACTTCTGCAGAGACAGGGAAACTGGCACATCAGAGACACAAACAGAGAAACAGAACAGGCCTTCCAGAGAAAAAGAGGAGGATGAGCAGATGGCAGAGAGATGGACATGCAGCTCAAATAAACTGACCTCAGCAAAGCACAAAAACACAAGCAGAAGGGGTTCATTACTATGAGTATACAGGGAACCCGACAAACACTGTAACGTGTTACAGTAACGAAATTACATTTTCTTGTAAGGAAGTACGTGCTATACTTTCAGTTTCTGTGATCACACTACCGTCACTGACTTAGTAGGCCTTGCGTTACTCGCGTTACTCATATATTTTTAAGAGAACGCGTGTGATTCATTTAAAACATGTCTTTGTACGTAATTTTCGTGCGTGTGTTCTCTCTGTGTCACCTGCATGTGTTCTACCTGCGTCTGCCTGAGCTCGTGACTTTCCACAGTCTGTGGAACCAGCCAGTCCTCCCAACATAAAACTGGAAGATAAAACATCCCACTGCTGAAGAAAAGAGAGAACCAGTCTCTTCAAAACATGCCAGACAAGTTTTCCATTCACAAACAGCTCCTAAAGCTTTACCTTTGGTTCCTAAAGCCCTTATAACAGGGTAGCTCTAGTTGGACTGGCTAGTTTCTCAGTTTACAAACAGCATTAGCTGCACATAACTGTCTTGCTAAAGTCAAGGACAGTGATGTGTCTTTTAAAGTGTTTTCTGTTTTCTGTTTCTTTTTAACTACATTTCCCTTCTGCCAGTTCCTTGTTTTACACAGTACTGCAGAAGTAATGAGTCGTGAAACTACTTTTCCCAGGAAGTAGGAAGTAATTACATTTTGAGAGTAATTAGTACCTTGTAGTGGACCCCAACATTGATAAAATATGTGCCCAAATATAAGTGTACTTTATACATTGATAGATTGATAGATGTGTTGGTTTGTAGTTGCTGGCTCATTCCTTTCTTCTAAAATTGAGGATATTAATAGGAGAGTTGTTGCCCTTTACTGCAGAAACAGCTTCTGCTCTTCTGGGAAGGGTTTCCTCTAGTTGTTGGAACATTGTGGGAAGGAGTTGATTGCATTCATCTACAAGATCATTATTTCTGATTAGTTCTGTACCACAAGTATCCCAAAGGTGTTGGACAGGGCTTCTTCACTCCAGAGAATGCAGTTGTACAATTCCACAGGCATTGCTGAAGGGATTTATATACCTCTCTAGCCAACGCTTGGGATTGGACCTGATGACCCTAGATGCATGAGTAGTTGCTCCCATTCTCTTGCCAGTGCTTTTCTGAGGAGAATATACAAGCTGTGTGTGCAGATAAACACCTGTGTAAGCAATAGGTGTAATTTTACATGGCTCAATTCACAAATTAGATTGTTTGCATATTTTTAGACACATAGTGTATGCTGGTCTAATTCCAGACCATAAGGACATATAGTAGAGTAGAGACCCAGATAAGATATGTAGTCATGGATAAAACAAATAACGTCAGCAGAGTGTTGGCAAATGTGTGATTAGTGTTAGTATTCTGGAATAAAACAGGCAAAAACAAGACATGAAACAAGGCTCTGTATTCTATCCCAAAAACCCAACCATTCCTAAAGCCACTGCACGACAGGCTTTCCTAGTCATCAAAGTGCCATTTACTCATCCAGAAGCACAACAAAGCCACAAGTATTTCTCCAGTTCTTTCTTAGACGGTTTAGCATGGCCTAATTACGTGGAAGATATTTTTTGTGTTTTGTGACATGGCTGTTCCTTTAAGCCTCACTTTGGCTATGGCTTTGGGAACAATTTTGTTTTGAAGGTTCCCAGTCAGCTGGCAGTAATGTCCTTCAGCTTACTCATGTGCTCACACACAAGGACCAGAATTTCAGGTTTTTAAGTCTTGAGTCCCTCCCGATGTGCCTCTCTTCACTTCATCTTGTGTTCTTTGTTGCCTGGTTTACAACTTGGCCACATGTTTGGGCTTGATGTTGAAGGGCCAAAATGCGTAACCGTTGTAAAATCATTGTAATGCGACTATTTGCAATTGAATGTGATGATTGGTCTTCAAGTCATCACATGGCTAGTCATCAGAATAGAGTCTTAAAAGTATGTCATAAAATGAGAACAAACAGTAGCTAATTCAATGGTGTTTTACATACTTCATTTTACTAACAACACATGCTGACCAGACTGTTTACTGGACAAAAATTGATGGCCTGCATCAAGGATGAGTGTCCTACTCTACATCCTACTCTGACCTCTGACCTTACATCATTTAATTCTGTGTAAGAACATTCATTACCTCTTAATTCATTTTGATTAAAAAAGAGTTCTTGAACCTACTGTGTTTTTTTCTAGAAACTGCTCATACCACTTATAGCAAGAAATGTCTCTGATTTGTGTATTGGTGTACAGTATGTTTGCACACTATAGATGCTTTTATTATGAGCTGGATACGCTTGCTAATTTAACTTAGTATCGGAAACTGAAATGCGGCTTTTGGTTACAAAGAAACTCATAAAATTATACATAGGTCTATGTATACCATGTTTGTACATTAAGGCCATATGTTGTGTTATTTGTCTCATAATATTTAACACTATTTAAATAAGTAGGAACTCTGAGCCATGTTTTCCCAGGAAAAATACAACTCTTTATTTCTTTTTCCCTTTAGCTCTCTTACATATTCTCTCAGAGACCTAACCACACACAAAGACACCGACAGTTGTTCAAGAATGAGGTGTGTCTTCATCAAAAGCAGTCGGGGTGTTGGGAAACAGCCTTTCTGGGCTGTGGTGACAGAGAAGGTATGGAGGAAGGGGAGAAAGTATAGTTTATTTTTCTATATAATGAGAGAGAGAGAGAGAGAGAGAGAAAGAGAGAGAGAGAGAGAGAGAGAGAGAGAGATCAGAGTAGAGTTGTGTAGTGTTCTCTGAAATCTACCCCTTTCTTCTTCAGGCCTGTCAGATTCATGTCCTGAGGGTTGCAGCACTGTCTAGTTGCTTAGTTTAGAGTCTTCCCTCTTTTACCCCACCTGATTCACCTCATTATCTAATTATCAAGATCTTCATAAGGTAAATGAACTGGGACACACACAGACTCTGCAATTCTGTTGCCCTCCAGGGTTTGTATGACACTCCTGTCATTTAGCAAAGTTGAGCCAGCCTATCGTGTCCCTAATTAGTCGCACCACATGAAATGACTTCTAAGAAACATTTGTCATGGCAGTGATTCCACAATTCTCCAGTGCTGTTAGCTCTGCTACATAAAGCTCCAATGACATTCCAACAAGCAGGAAAAATATGTGGCCTGGGAGACAGTTACCAGAAAAGAAGGCTCATGTTCTAACATGTCATAATGTGCTGTGGTGAATGCATATGCTGCACTTAATAAGATACACCACATAATACTTCTCCATGGCAGTTAAGGTTATGAATCTGTTTAAACAAATGTGGGGATCCATGTAGAGAGGAAATGCAAATAATAGCTGCTGATTCTAACAGAATTAGCTTGAGTGAGAATGCAGATAAACACCATTGTGATAATGCTAGTAGATTTGTGTTTTTCTTATATTAAATATCTGATGTGGCTGATAACATGTAAATAATACTATACTCTAAGTGACTTGCTTATGCTCTGACCACAAATGCTGTTTTTTTTTTATCGTAGCAACTTAGACAGTTGCACAGTCTTTACAGAAAATGGTCCAAAATCTCATTCAACCTAATGAAGCTCAGTTTAGATGGTACCATTCATTTGAAATTATATTTTAAATGAAATAGTTCAAATGGGATTCATTTTCAATCTGCCTAGTTTCAATTAATTCTAAATTAATTCTGTGATGGCCGGTGCAAGCCCAGATGGGAAAGAAGATGGGAAAGGAGTCTGGACCAACAACCCAGCTCGTAAAAGCCTGAACGCTTCAGAAACGGAAAGCAAGCACTAACAACTTCAACATCAGCAATGGCACAAAAGCAACAATGACACAATGATCCCGCTGGAAGAAATCCAACTGGGGGTCCATCATCTGATGTGGTCAGACGTCTTTAGCTCCAAGGCAACTATTGGAATGTGAGAACACTAGTGGCAAACTGGCACAGATTCTTCGAGAAATAGGCAACTGCCTGCACATCCTCCGATGGATGAGAAATAAAACGATAGTTAGCAATTGCAAAACTATCCTGTACGCCAGAAATGACCAACAACACATATACTGTGTTGTCCTGGTCCTTATCAAGCAGGCAACGAATGTGTTCCTTGGCTTGGCAGCCTGTCAATGAAAGAATCACCACAGCACGCTTCCAGTTTAGACATGTCAAAACCACAATTGTCTGTGTACCAACGGAAGAAACTGCTAAAGCAGAGAAACACTGCTGCTAAAGCAGAGAAATTCTACAGCTAACTTCACGACATCCTATCATACATTCCCAATCATGACATGTTTCGGTTCATCAAAGATATGAAGGAAGTAATTTCCTCAGGAGTAATTTTCTGATTCTGATTCTGAATGTGCAGATCAATGGCCAGGAAGATGGTTTGGAACATGTGATTGGGCAACATGGCTCAGTGACATAAACATCAGACAACAGGGAGATGCCTCTATCACTCTGAGGCTCAAACAACCTCTGTATTGGCAACACTTCCTTTCTGCACAAAAGCATTCATATGAAAACCTGGCATTCATCTCCCGGCCACAATTGCAACAAAGTTGACTACTTGTGCATTAGCAGACGATGGGGGTCGGCACTGATTAATGTTTGGATGAAAAGAGGCAGAGCTGTTGGGTCTGACCACTACTCCTTATGAACTTTCCTTCATCTCAGACTGTAAAAGCAAGGCAAAAGAAGCAAAACCACATGGCCCAAACAATGTGACATAGAAAAATTGAAGGAAGGGAACTGCTTCCAAATTGACATGAGAAACTAACTTGGACTATTACAAAATTTCTCAGACATGGACTTCGAGAACCAATGGGGAAATCTTTTGGATACAGTCATTGCAAGTGCAGAGGAAGTACTTAGACGATGGTAAGGATCCTTCAAAGAGAGATGGACTCAATATTGTTCATGGAATCTCATCGATGAGAGGAAAGCCACCAAAATTCAGTGGGAACAAGCGATGACTCAAAGGGCAAGAAAACTGACCAAAGCAAAATCCCCATCACAGATGAGTTCGTCATCAAGACTGGCGTTAGACAAGGGTGCATTCTGATGCCATCCCTGTTCATCCTATCTATAGATTTCACCATGATATGAGTGAAATGTAGCGCACTAGGGATTATTTTGTGGGCCAGAGAAGACCAAGCTACCAATCAGTAAATAATATTTTCTATGGTTTGTGTAATACTTTCTATGTTACCTCTAGATTACGTCCTCAGGATGCATGAGGTCAGTTTTCAGATGCGCAATTACACATTTCCATTCCTTTTGAAGATCAAGACTCTTACGTCTTGATCAGTTGTGTGTCAAAAAAAATTCTCAGTGGATGGTACAGGATTTTCTACAGTAAAAATAAAAAAAGAAAGTACTGATTCTTCTGAGAAAGCTTCTTTGTGAGATGCTAGGCCCCTTTTGCTTTGTATACCGACTCTGTAGTTCAAAACCTGAGCTCTTTTTATCCTGCATGTAAAATACAGTCAATTAAGTACATGTGTATCATTTAAAAAGTTAGACCTTTCCTATCCCAGAGCAAGGCAGAAAAAATGTACTCATATTTGTAACAAATGGGAATGATTATTGAAATGCTCTCTTTACTGGACTTGATAAGAAAACAATACTTCTACAGCTTGTACTAAACACAGCAGCACAGATCATAATCAGAACTCGAAGAACTTACACCACCCCTTGAAAGAACTGATCTAGTTACCTGTATTTCTCAAGGTTTACTTTTTTTTAAGGCTCTAGATGGCCTTAAAGTTGACTGAATGTCTGCCTGTTTATCTTCTAACACATTATCTGAGGTCTGCAGGTACTGACCCTCAGCAAATCCCCTCCATAAATTACAGAAAAAGTGGCTTCTTTCTGTTACTACACATTTTCACTCCGTTCTTTCAAACCTTTTATTATGCAGTCAAGCCCAGTATATACTTTTAAAAAATATTTAAAAACATACCTCAACGTATCCATTGAATTTAGTTTTTTTTTTTTAATTAAAGTTCTCTGTTATTTAGAGTTTTAAATTTTGTCTGTGTTATTGTCTGTGTTATTGATTTTTGGTAATATTCTTAATGTTCATTCATATTTATTGATAGTTTTATTTATTGTTGCATATGTTTTTTTCTGTATCAGAAGTAGAAGAAAATCACATTTTTTATCAGTGTTGAAAAATGGTAGAAAACTGTGAAGAACTTTAAGCTGTTACTTGTATGCTCTATAAAGTTTTATTATTATTATTATTATAATAATAATAATTATTATTATTATTGTTGTTGTTGTTGTTGTTGTTGTTGTTGCTGAAAATTGAACTTGAAATTAATTTATTACTTAGAAAAGTAAGGCAATCAGTTTCCCAAGCTTCAAAAAGTAAAATGTGTTTACAGTTTACTGAGTTGGACAGTGTTGTAGCTAATCAACACTAGGCAGGTTGGAATGACAATTGGCCCCCATCCAGATGTCAGCTGGATTATACAAACACTACATGTACGTCAAACTAACAGGTACTTGGACAGTAATTGTAGTTGTGTGCTGCATTTTGAATACAATTTGAATAGGATTTTGTTTTTGTAAAGCTTGTCCGACCACAGTTAAGTAGATAAAAAAGAACATAAAGCATGGTCACTTGATCTGCATTTCAGTTTGGACTCTATTGTTATTGCTAAGTGGTATCAAAAGTCTGTTCCTGTTTGAATGGCATTAAGTGGCATATGGCATTTGGTGATTATCAGGATAGTGGTAGATTAGTGCCCAAGAAGAGATGAATTATAGATGAGGATAACTGACTTTTTTAGCTGATCTTTTAAACCCACACCTGCAAGCCGGACTCCTTTTTTCCATTACATTTCTATATTGACTCACAACAGTCTTGATCCTCTGCCCGCATCCACCAACTTGGCAGATTGATTTTATTTGCCTGACTTGGCACAATGGCTCTGCCTCTTGGTCTGACTTTCTTCCAGCTGCTAGCCTGCTGTGTTAGCATATCATTGCTGTTCTATCAAAACATCATAAGTCCTTTTTTTCTTTATTTTTTCACACCTTTTGAACAGCAATGCAGTTTACGCTGTGTAAACATCTCATTACATTACTGTTACAGTTAAAGATCCATTTTTTTTCACTTTGGAGACACACGATCTTGTCACAACCATGAGGATATGCTAAGCTAATTTAGCCCTAGCCACTATCAGCCTAGCACACAGGCCAAGGTTGAGGGGAGTGAGCAGGTGAGACACAAGCGGGTCAGAAGAGAGGGGACTGAAGGTGAAGGAAATTGACCCCTATGTGCAGGGATGGGCATTTAGAAGAGGAAGTGGGTGAAAATGAGAGAGAGAAAGAGTGAGAGAGTTGGGAGGGGGGCACATCGAGCAGCATGCGTGTGCGTAAACATCCTGCGGGCAATGGGAGTCATCCTGGGAAATATTTATCTTAGCTGGTAATGCAAAGAGGCAGCCAAAGCTCTAATCTGGCCTTCAGCTATTTTCTCTGAAAAAAATCTGGTAGGGGGTGGGGGGGTACAAGGAGAGGCCGAGTGACCGAGGATGGAAGAGAATGGGGGAAAGAGAGAGAGAGAGAGAGGGCAAAAAAAGACAGGACGGCGAAGAGAAACGATGGACAAATTGATGTAGACAGGAATGGCGTGGTTGGTGGTGGTTTTTGGGCGTGGGGGGGGGGGGGGGTGAATGAATGTCCATGGGGGAAGGCGATGGGATGGCACTGGAAGAGCTGGAGGGTGGAGAGGTAGAGACAAAGACGAGGGGGTGGAGGTGAGGAAAAGGGAGAGAGGATGACTCGGGGGTTGTGTGTGTGTGTGTGTGTGTGTGTGTGTGTGTTGTGTGTGTGATCTGATGTGAATGGCAGAGTTGCCACAGTGCCCCATCTGGGCCAAATCTTTTCTGACACTCTACATTCTCTCAGACGTCTGCTCCAAGAGGGAGAGTACACACACACACACACACACACACACACACACACACACACACACACACGCTTATTTTTATACAATGTCAGACCAAGAGAGAGAGAGACACTCACTATAGACCCCATAACTCCACCAAAGGACATATATTCAAACGCCCCAAGACATATATTAAGCAAATAATTAACTTTAAAGAGCCCATGTTCTACATTTTTTCCTTTACTTTTATGGTTTATTTGCCAAAAATAATTCATTTTCATGTTGATGTTTTACACCCTCTTTTTATCCTTAATAATTGAACAGGCCGTTTTTTGGCCTGTCTTTAAGACTGGTATGTGCAAATAACCTCTGTTCTAATTGACTGCCCTGTATTGGGCCTAATTCAAAAAGCAGTCGTGGCTGAAATGCTCCTTATACCTTCAGCATAAATGGTTGAACTAAACTGCTGTAGCCTTAGAAGGTAAATATATGTATGTACATTTAGTTTTGTGACATAAAATTATGCAAACTGGGCAGCTCAATTTACATACTGGGTATGGACCAGGGAGTAAGTGGTACACTGTGAAACTTTCACAGTGTTTACATTCAGTGTTATGTGCTTGTAATGTGGAAGCTGATGATGGATCCATCTCAGCTAGTAATGTCGTATGAACAGAAGCTGTGTACGTCTCGCTGACACAGAGAATATGTTCCACAGCAAGCAAGCAAACTTCACTTGCCATCTATGTCGACGGGCCTGTTCCAGTCTGACACAGAGCTGCATACGGTGACAAGGGGGACAGGGTCATGCTGCTCACTGACCAAGAGCAAGTCTCTCTCTCTCTGTCTTGCTCTCTCTCTGTCTCGCTCGTTCTCTCTGTCTCTCTTTCTGTCTCTCTCTCTGTCTCTCTGTGTGTGTGTGATCAATTTTACAACATTTTCTTGGTCATTAAAATATTTCATTAATTAACATTATTAAACAAAATGAAAACAAATGACATTCATACAAATTATAAATACCTCTAAGTAGTAAGTAAGAAATCTAGTTGGTAAAATTTATAGTGATTTATAAACATGCTGTTAAAACTTTAAAT
>JBBPCZ010000115.1:23267364-23298726 GCA_037974445.1 Brycinus macrolepidotus | reverse complement strand
TATATATATATGTATGTACAAATACTTTACCTAAAAAAATAAAGTAAAATACTATGGGGGGACACAACAGGGAAACAATAACCACACTATAATGTTGTATACAGTATACAGTAGAGTTATAATACACTAGACTAAAGACAACAAAGAGACAAGAAAAACAGTCCTGTTAACTTCAAAAAACTGAAGCATTTGCCTATTGGCTTCTATTATAGAAGTGTTAAAGGGTTTTCTCTTGCATTAGCAGGTCTCCAGATACACACAACCAGACTGAAATTTTTTTTTTCCTCCAAAGCAGTGGCTGCTCTAAATCTGGTCAAAAAAACTCTAAAAAACTAATCTCAGCAACTACAAAGCAATGTGAATGTCATTCAGTGCAATACTGTTCAGTACTGGTTTTTTTGGGTCTTAATTGTTTATTCTTAATACTGACTTGCTGCTATTGATAGTTATACTGTTCTAATTACTTATCTATTTATTACACCCATGCTGCTAGTTCATAGTCATTTATTTTATCTCCTTAAATACTGGTCTTTCTGGTACAGCTGAGGCATCTCCACTTGATATCACACTATTTATTTGTTTTATATATTTTATATGTTTATTTAAAACAGGTAAGCATCTACAGAGCTGCAGATCTTATCTTGTTGCACTGTACATTCCTGTGTATTGCAATGACAATAAAGATATTCTATTCTTTTCTATTTAGGTGCAGGACAGGACATCAAAATGTTTGTCTGTGGTAAATGTCCTGCACTACATTTGCAGTAATAGTGAAATAATGACTAGGGGCCAGAGGGGCAATCACAAGGGGGCCCATGGAGTTTCTTTATTAGACCCTCATTTAGATACTGATACCATTATACACCCACAATTCAAAGAAAGATCCAATTTCTTAACAGCAAACCATCAGGTAACTTCAGTCAACACTACAGACTGAGGTCTGTTTATCACTTTATTTATAATGCAGCTCATAAAATAATTTGTTTTCAAACAAATCTTTCACAATCTGCAATATAATTATATATAAATGTGTTCATTTTTATATTGTATGCATTTAGGTTCATGCTAAACTCCAGAGACGGAACAAACGCCTTGAGAGCATGAACTTTTTTGACATGCGAAAGTGTGTAAACAAGCAAAGCTGATTGTCACTGTTTAATATTCACTGGAAGTAATCCTGGTTATGCCTCTGTGCGGCAGATAGAGATTAGGAGTATTGCTTCAAGACTCTAAAAGAGCTGGAATGGTGCTGTATTCCAGTCTGCTCAGTTCAAAGACAGTAAATTGAAAGCGAAGAGTGAGGCAGATGATGTAACTGCTTCTTCTATTGTGCTCAGTGTTGGCCCTGAGTGGTGTAAAGAAGCTATCAGCCTCTACTGAATCACACTCAATATTAACCAAAACAGACATTATCATGGCTTTCACATTTAGCCCCACCAGTTACAATTTTGACACTGCAAAAATCTCTCTCTCTCTCTCTCTCTCTCTCTTTCTCTCCTCCTCCTCCTCTCTATCTCTCTCTCCCCCCACCAACATAACTGAGCTTGGCAGCAGGCGTGTGTGGGATGCCAGGCTGGGAAGACTGACCCTCGAGGAACATTAGTATATATGTGTGTGTGTGTGTGTCTGTTCTAAGCATCCTCATTCCACCTCTGCCTCTCTCTCTCTCTCTCCCTCTCTCTCTCTCTCTCTCTCTCTCTCTCTCTCCCTCTCTCTCTCTCTCTCTCTCGCACGCTCTCTCACCAGTCTTTACAGTGACTTGTGAAAAGTGCCGGCTTGTGGATTGTAAGCGAGAGGGACACTCGTCAGAGCGCTCGGCGTGTGCTCAACTGACACCTGTCACGGCCGCTTACTGTGAGGAGCCACTGTGTGCCCCTCCCGGCCTCGCCCTGTTCCACAGAGTGGGAGGAGAGCGGCCCGGGACGGCCGGGTTTACCCCGTCTCCTGGCGGGGCTGGGGGGCATGAGGCAGAGAACAGAGAGAGCGGCCTGGGGTGGAAACGTCTGCCTCAGAACACTGCGCCCGGCGTCCTTCAACAGCAATATGCATTCACAGCCCGTGGCTAAAGAATATGAGAGAGGAGGATCATAAAGTTCTTTTAGGCAAATAATCGGCCCTAATCCTAATTGTTAAAATGAGGCAAATAGTAATGCCCTCTGCTTTAGGTTGTAAAGATGATTATAGATGAATTTTTATTTCTGATTAAAGATTAAATGGTTATTTATTGATTCTTTGATAGTCTCTTTGGGAGAGCGAGTTTTAGCCCCTATTACGTTAGAGCAAGCAAGAGGATGAGAATGAGAAATATCCAGGCACCAAATTTGGGGTCAGTCCATACACCATCCATAGTACCAACAGACCAAATTTCAAGGTATATTTTTGCTTTTGAATTTTGTTCAAGGGTTTGTTCTTTTTTTCCCCTGAATCCTTGGGTTCGTCTCAATCTGAATGCATGCATTGCTGTTGAGGTCAAGCACGTTTTCCACTATTCAAATAAAAGCATAGATAATTCGAGTTTGTTGATCCTACCACCACCACTTATCATCTACAGAAAGTTCTGACTAACAGTTATTCAAAGAATTTGAATTTTGCTATGGCAAACAGTATGGCTACTGTCATCCAATGAAGTTCGATGGTAAAGGAGTCATGCCAAACTTGGTATACTTTATTGTCAGAGGGATTAGTTTCATTAAATTTGGCCACATGAGTTCACTGTATCAGAAAACAAAAAAAAAAACAGCCAAAATCAAATGTTTCAGCCAATTTTCTTGTGCATCATAAATTTTAGCCATCTTGGTATTATATTTTTTTAATGCAGATCAAAGAAGCCCTAAATTGATTTTGCTGGAATATAGCACCCCCATATTGCAGAGTCCAAGATATCCATTCACCAAATTTGGGATCAGTCTATCATTCACCATACTGCCATCAACAGGCAATATTCATAGTACATTTTTTCATATAACTTCAATAGTTTGTCATAGAGTTGTGATCCATATTTCCCCTAAATAAACAGACTGTTCCGCTGTTCTTAAGAAAAAAGAAAAAAAAAAAAGGCCTAGACCGTTGAATGTATAACCATCAAATTTGGTATGAGTCGCCAAGAGAGTGTTCTGGCAGTGGGTGTCAATGTGTCGTTTGACCCTGTGATGGACTGATGCTTTGTTAAGGGGTGGTTCTGTCTGGTGGTCCTGTGGTTGCCCCTTCATTGCTGCTATATTTATTATTGTTGTTTCTGAGAAAGAGAGCGAGAGAGACAGAGGGTCTTTAGAATTAAGAAGGGTCTTTCTGGCATAATTTGCATGCTCTAGCTGCTCATTACTATACATGAAAGCATTAGAATCAGTGGACCAATAGAGTAGAGGTTTTAGAGAAATAGAGAGAGGAAGTGACCTTGATATTTCTCTGTATGTAATTTGTCTATGTGTGACTCTCTGCAACATTACACAAACTTTATTATGATCAGGTTTAAGCTACGTAATCTACATGCTCTCACGTAAAAAAACAAACTCAAAAGAACTCCTGTGGCTTCTGAGTGTTATGTGGCGTAAAGGGACAGTTGAGGAGAGAGGGAGAGAGTTTTAGAAAGAGGGAGAAAAAAAAATCTTGTTTGGTTCAGGAACCATTTAACAACTTCCCCTGGAAATTGAAAAAGGAAATAGTTTGGGGATGGATTGCAGCAGGGGGGTGAACAAAACCCATATGAATACCAGATGAAACGGACGTGCAGGATAGAGCGAGAGAGAGAGAGAAAGAGAGAGAGAGAGAGACGGAGAGGAATGACAGCGAATCTCAGGGGGGTGAAGTGGTCAGGAAAGGAGCACGAGAGAGGGATTGAGGAGGGGGGGTGTTTATGAGGTCATTTACCAAACTCGTGTTTTCAACATTTCCCCTTGACTTTAATTTTTCTGCTTTGTTCTACACTAATTACTTCCATCCGAGAGAGAGAGAGAGAGAGAGAGAGAGAGAGAGAGAGAGAGAGAGTGAGAGATACTGGCCAAGTGTGTAAAACCCTCTCTCTCTCTCTCTCTCTCTCTCTCTGTCTCTCCTTCTCTCTCTTTCTTTCTCTCTCTCTGGCCAGAACTGGACGAAATATAGTCAAGACAAAAATCAAAATGCAAGCGCCCACACTCTCCGACAGAAATACAACTCGCTAATTTGTTTTCTTAGCTGCTGCCCAAATTGTTCATCGGGCGTTTTAAGAACTTCACTGTCAAGTCCATTTTCAGTTACACTTTATCATGTAAATCGCTCCCACTTGCAATTTAGCAACTGCAGGTCACCTTAATGTGGCTGTACATGCATAGATGAACATACGACTTACCATTAACCCTAAAACAGACAACTATATCACACAATATAGTCTTCATTCCCATGCTTATCAATCTGACACAAGTATAACTGCTATTTCCTGCACTTTGTAGTGCGATAAAGCCAAAAAGGGGTGTGAGTTGAATGCTGCAAAAGCTCAGACATGAAAGTTGTTTTATGATAAAAATAGGGATGATTAAAATCATTTAATTACGCTCGGCTTACTTTTGCCTCAGCTCTGCTTCCGTCGTACGTGATTCTGTACACTGGATTGTGACATGGTTTACTACACCATCAGATATATACAGTAACAAGCAGAAATCAATTTATGATACAAACAAATGGGTAGATAGGTACAATATGAAGAGCAGAAGAAAATTTCAGTCAGAACTTACTATGAGTCACACTCTCAAAAGTAAAGGTACCACAAAGGTTCTTCCACAGCTAAACATGGAAGATCCACTTTTAATTCCCTAAGGAACTTTCCAGTATATGGCTCTTTAAAAAGCTATTGTTGTAAGATGTGTGAGTGTGAAGAACCTTTATGAAGGAAGGAAAGATCTTCTCTATATCAAGCCAAAACTCGTTTGTTTTTAAAGTTAGTATGAACGCAGTTAGAACAGAAGGACAGATGCTTCTAAATGCTCTCGGACTGACCTGGCTACTGTAAGATCAGGTGCGCTGTAATGAAAACAGGAATAACAATGCCATCTCATGAAAGCGCTCTAGTCAGGCCTGATCCCTCCGCTTTAAACAGAGACATGCGTGCTCCTGGCCTGGCTTTGAAGCCAGTCTCTGCAGTCTTCAGGCTGGCTCCAGAGTGGACCGCGGGGTGCCTTAACACAAAGCCAGCAGCTCAGCGGTGGTCCTAATGCTAAACAAACTGATCACAAAGGATCCTAAAAGGGTTGAATCCAGCACAAATAAAGGTGGACCGCAGGGAAGAGAAAGGCAGAGAGATTAGTAGGGTTGAGAGGATGTCAGAAACGGTTAATTGGCTTGTCAACCCATGGGGCCACTTGTTTACAACGAATTTAGCCTCAATCGAAATAGTTAGATATTCATACTCGCACTGGTGACTTTAATAACCAGATTATTCCTTTTTTATTTACTTAAATCAGCAGTGATTGTTGGCATTACAAAAGTATTATGTATACATTATGTATACAAAAATATAATGTGTATATATATATATGCATATATAAATATGTATATATAAATACGTGTATATAAATAAATATGTATATATATATATATTTAAAAATATATATATATAATTTTTTTTTTCTCACATGCTAAGTACGGTTATTGTTCAGAACATATTACTATTTCTTTGCCTTTTTTTAATTCTGTGATTCCTTAATCTTCTAAACAATCAGTTGAATACAGGATTTTGCAGTTATTTAAGTAATTCCATTACTTGTACATAACTGTGGTTGTGGTCTTAGTTCGTACCCTGTTTAATAATTTGAATTTCATTTATTTGTTTAATTCAGCGTGGTACATGTGATGGAAGAACATGGCAAAGTCTATGAAATGGTTAATGCTGATGTTGTTTTATGCCTTGGTTTGCCCTTTTAAGTAAGTGTGAGCTGGGCCCCAAATTTATTACTGGTCTGTCACAGTGTGGGTTCTATTTCCAGTTAGTCATTTCCACCTTATGAGTCTAAGCCTAAAAACATTCTTAATTGCTCAGTGTCTTCTCTGGAATAGTTTGTGTGTGTGTGTGTGTGTGTGTGTGTGTGCGTGCGCGTGTGTGTGTGTGTGTGTGTGTTATATAGAGGTGATTAACAACAAAAGCAGGGGTGTAGTGGCTGAAACACACACTGTGACTCACACAAGCACATAGTCTGTGCTTTGCATGCAAATATCCAGAGCAGGGAGGAGCCAGGAGTGAAAAACCACAAACAGGTAGAAGCATGGGAATGAGTTGACGCTCAGATCAAAGGCTCCGGGCGTAAAGAGGCTGTCAAAAAGTGTCACACACTCAGTGTTACTGTCACTTACTGGCAGGTCACCCACAACACACATGCTCCACCCTCAGGAATGCAAATATGCACACACACATGCACGCACTAACAAAGAGTGAAAAAAAGAAGTACTGAAAAAAGCAAAATTCAGTGGTTGTTTTGTTTTTTTTTTTCGTCCAAGGCCATCTTGGAATAACAATTGATGTTTAAGGTGTAATTCAAGAGTTTGGAGAAGTTTTAATAATGACATCATATTAATGCAATGTAAGGATTGAGATGGTGTGTAATATGAAATGAATGAAAACACTGCAACTGTGACACAATACTCATTGCTTTTTTTACTTTTTAAAACAGAGTTATGACTTAATTATTAAATCTTAAAACGTTCAGAATAACAATCATTCAGGATGTCATTATGACTCAGTAACTACTATGAACTAGGGTGCACAATATACCACTTGTTATTCGTCATCTCAGTTGTGCCTTTTGCAATCCTTATATTGCAAAAGGCTGCAAAGTGCAAAATAACCCTTTGAAGTCAACCTGAAATTAAAATGGGCCTTTTTTAAATACATTGTTTGAAAGGCAAAAATCTTTGATCTAAATGTAAGTGTAATGTAAATGGAATGTCAATGTTTTGCCTGCGTATGAAACATTTTTTTGAAGACATCAACGTTCACCAGCAGGCCTGTTTAATCTCCTCAACCCACCTCCCGACTACAGTACCACCGAGCCAGCGAGCTCCAAGACCCTCCCCTATACTTGACCTTCTCTGTGATACAGTATGTTATGGTACTGAAAGGCAATTACTTAAGTGAGCATTCTGAACAACACTAGATGTTCCAGATTGGGTTCTATGTATTTAGATGAATGAGGACACTCACGTAATTCACCAATGGTTACTAATATTGCTTGGAATAATGCAAGTAAATATATAGTTATATAAGTTATACATATATACATGTTATATATTGAAAGCACAAGTTTTTTTTTTTTGACATATTGCAAGGCATATCCATTTACAATATATAGTAAAATAACGTCATTATTTTGCCTGTATTGTGCAGCCTGGGCCTACGACGGATGATTTTAAGTCTTAATCGTAATCATATGTATTTTTAAGCATGGATCCACATAGAGACCCTTGCTGTTTTAAGGGGCTAATTGCTGAGCAGCTCTTGCTTCGACCTTTTTTTTTTTTTTGTAGCCTACTCATTTCTCTACTTGGACAGGAGGTGAGAGGAAGAAAAAAGGAAATATAAAGGGACAGAGCAGCGGGTGAAGGAGCGTATGACCATCTCCAGCCCGTATTGGGCATGCCATCCCAAGGCACTGTTTAACATGCAGTACATAGTTAAGGCCGCAGGCAAGACCCCTGTCACTTCTAATTATAGATCGACAGAAGTGTGCGGGCAGCACGACAGAGCACTCTCAGGTCCCGAGGGGGGATTCCAGTTCACGCTGCAGAGAACAGTAGTCACCCGCACAACCGTGAAGCCAGACCCACCTGACGTTTCAGCACTGCTGTTTTGGTCGTGCCCTCTGGCCTCAATGAGCAATCGTCTACAATGGGTGGATCTCAATTTGTAACAGATAGTAAATCAGTAAATTCTTCAGTGCAATGAGATAACTTCGACGTGCCTCATCTCAGGTCATTGCTTCGCAAGTGTGCACCTATTCACACTTTACTCAGATTTTATGATCTACACCTCATATTTGGAAAACTGTATTAATTTATTCATCCATACTCCACACCCAAATGGATTCTTTCTGAGTCACGGTGGTTAAAATTAAAGTGGTATGCATATACACTGGTTTTTCACAGGTATTTTAATGTCAAATAAAAACCTCAAACTGAATTTATAGTTTAGATTGGATATAAATTAGATTTTTGTCCTCCATGATTAAAAAAAAGTACCTTCAGAGGTACATCATGGTCCAGTTGTGCACATTAAATGTATTTTAAAGGTACACTACCTTCACCTTTACAGAGGAAAGGAGTGTATTGTTCCTTATCTTTTTAATATACCTTCAATATGACTTTTTAAACTAGAATAATAAAATGAAAAGCCTGGAGTTCTGACAGTGTGCTAGGAGAATGTAACTCTAACAGAATATAGTACAATTATGTTCCCTAACTAAAGGTAGTGAAGACGCGCTCTTGAGGACAACACCCCAGGGAAAGTGTTTCTTCTATGAAAGGTAGTTTTTTGTGTAGCTTGTATTTTAAATTTGAGATTTTTGTTAATGCCTCGTAAAGCTCTCATAAAGTCAAACTATGCAACAGTTCCTAGAGGCATTGTGAATTTGTGGGTGGAGTATGTATAGTTCACCTTCTTTACAGATCTTCATGAATTGTTTTTAAATGCGTCAGTGTGCTCTTGACACCTCATGTTACGTTATTGCAAATTCCTTGTTGTTAAGGTTTCAAAAGCTTAGGCTTGTAGACTGAGTTATTCCTCTCTTCACCACGAATCTCTGAACCAGTTTTAATAGCCTAGGTTTCTAATGACATCCTCACTTTTCTGTCCTTCATTGTTAGAGATCCTAATAGGACTTTCCCATCATGAAAGCCAGCAAATAGGCCCCACATGGAGCTTTGAATGCCTTCAAAAGTGGAGAGAGAAAAGTTTACAGGCCGAGAGCATGATTCAAAATCATACAGATCTACACAAACACATGGGAATACGGTGCTTGGTCGAGAAAAGAACTGTTTTAATATTAGGAGTGAAAAGGCTTTAAAAGGAAATATTATACTCCGAATGACAGGCAGCTGTGTGTAATATGGAAATTAATGAATCAATCAATTAAGCAAGCAAATAAATAAATAAATAAATAAATAAATAAATGCTTTCACTCTAAAATGTGAGAATTATTTTACAATTATAACTATGCTAGTAATGGATAGACTTTTGAATGATAATCTTCATTATTTTGGTATGACCAACAACTGTTTGTTTATGTGTTTGCACATGTTTACACATAGTCAATGAAATACAGTTAAAAGTGTTGGGATAAATAATGACCTGCCACTCATGGCCATAAGAGCAGAAAGAGAGAGAGAGCTCCCTCTAGTGTTGAACTCAGAATAAATGAATTTCTGTCCTTTAAAAAAGTTTAAATATTCTAAATGTTGTCTGAGAACAAATCTGAAGATTTGGGGGGCTAAAAAGTGAGTGTTTATCACATTATTTATCATATTAAAATTAGCCTTTTGGCCACAAAATAAAACAGAAAACCCAAAAATTGTGATTAAATGTGAATTTTAATGAATGAATGAACGAACGAATGAATGAATAAATGAATGAATGAATACTGTTAGACATTCATCCAGTGTGTCACCATAAGACAGCAAAAACGATTATAACTGGTTCTGAGGCATTTTCCCTCTCCGAATGTACTTTTTTAACACAAACATTTTGAACCCATTCCCCTTAACGAAAACAATAAAGCGTCTCTCAGGCAAGAACTGGAAAAAATGAAAGTGTGTAGAGACCAGTTATAATCCTGTATTAACCCCTGACCCCAAGCTACTGGCGTGCACTTCACTGATCCAGTGTTGCAATGTGTACTTACAGGACCTACAAATAAATCAATACCAGAGCTATCATTTCGCCCACTGTGTTTAATCTGCACAGGAAAATTATTAAGAGCAGCCCCACAAAAGAGCATTTCCTGGAGAATTTTACTCCACTTAGGCTGAATGCGGGATGTTTTAGGAAAAGTTTCATGAAATAATTGTTATGGCATCTCGTTGCTGCCATTTGCAAGTGATTATGTAGTGTTGATAAAAAATTATGGTCGTGCTCATAGAATTTAATCACTTCTAAATATTTGTATCCAAATGTTTCCATCTGTGCCCTGTAATGCACCCCTCTGTGCGGGACAAAACCAGGTCAAAGAAGAGTGCTCATCATGATAATGGAGGTTTGTTTGCATGATTGAAAGGGGTCAGCAGGGCTAGCAGTCCAGCACCTGAGAGAGAGGGAGAGAGGGAGAGAGAGAGAGAGATTTGGGCTGGGTGAGTAAATTCTACTCTGAACTTTAATTACTGGCTCCATGGTCTGGCCTATTGTCATTCACAGAGACGACTGGGCAGAACTCAGAGAGCACAGACAACATGCCGCACTAAGTGTTGGGTGTGGTGGGTCACCCAGATCACCATCTCCCTATAATTACCCACAGCCCCCTCCTCACCATAAACCCGCACGGGGCACACAAAAGAAAATAATGCGACAAACACCAAGCTACATATTGACGACTCTTCCCTTTCTCCTTCACAATAGGACACTAACACACTCCTTTCTAATTACCCTCTGTGTATGCATGCGTGCGGGCCTCTGGAATTCTGTTCAAAAAATCTTTCTGAAAGGGTCGGCTTTAGGAATGAAGTGAAAGTTTTGTCACTGAAACATGTCGGTCAACCTGCACAAATTTGTCTACAGTCATTTGCTCTACCCTGCAGTCCTCGCTTCATATGCACGTACGTTCACCATCATTAATCCGCACCTTGTGTCACGGGCTGATTAGTGGATGAAATTTACAGTACATCCCGTGTGGTTTTCCTGAAACTTTATATCAAGCGTGAAACCACTTTCTACCCTCCTCCTCGGGGCACTATTTACCAGGTGAGCCTGTAGTCTGTAATTAACTAACTGGAGGTAGTACTGTTGCTATAAAAAAAAAAAAAAAGGAAAAAAAAAAAGAATATATAGAGTCAAAGACACTTCTGGTCTGCTTTTGCCCCCAGGTCGAGTGCAGTGATTGAGAGTTTATGTGTATTTCTGGGACAGGAATGAACTTAAATCCTTCCTGTTTGGTGATGTATATGCCTGCACACTCAAAGACTGCCTATACACTATAAAAACAAAGGTTCCTTAATTGTGCTTAGCTATACATAGAGTTCTGAGAATAATATATGTTTTTTTAAACTTTAAGCTGGTTACAAAAGTGGTTCTTTAAAGATCTACGCATTAAAAAGTAGTTTTTCTACAAATTCTGCAAAAATGTTATTTTGATCAGTGTAGGCCTATTTCATTATTACACAATCTGTTCTTTCAGTAAGATTCAGTGCATGCAATATGCCCAATCCTAAACCAAGTACCTTAAAAAAAAAATCATCAAAACAAAGTGAAGATGAGACATTTGCTTTAGATTTAGGCCTGGCGTTGCATGAAACTCTCATCTGGTAGGGATTGCTTTGAAATGCTCAGTTCATAATTCTGCATGTACCGAAAAACAGTACAGCTTAACAATGGCCCTCTGTATGAAGTTTGGATGCAGAGGGCGCTTGTTTTTTTTGTTTTTTTTTTGGGTGGGGGGGGGGGTCTCTGCTATGGCAGCTGTGTCCAGAAGTGGTGGCACTGGGCGGGGGGTAGGGGGGTTTGCGTTTTTATCCCATTATGTTTTGATCATCTTTGTTTCATCTTTGTTTCCAGTGGATCAGAGAGAGAGAGAGAGAGAAGAGCCTTTTCTTCTCGTGCTCTTCTTTCATGGACCACCCCTCCACCCCCTCATATAATCAGCTCTGTCAACCCAAAGCAACACAGTCAGATATGATCCCTTTTTAGTGCTTGTTTACCATAAACAACAGGAGAGGCATCTGAAGGGAAAATGTCCCGGGGGCGTGAAGCGTGAATGCAGGCACTTGGATTACCTCTGAATTACTGGATACCTGGGACAATGCATTATGCAAAAGAGAGCCCAGACAGGGTAGCAGGTCGGAGACGTTTGTTGTTAGTGTGGCAGGAATGCGAGAGCGTTTAGCGAGCCACCGTAGACCATGCACCAGCAAGAGCAAACCACGGCACACTGGAGGCTGCTGCGGCACATTATGGACATTTAGGCCTTAGCGTGACAACGTCGACTTAAGCTCTGACTGACAGTTGGATTTTAGTGTTGCTTTTCGCTTAAAGAAGCAGCTCTGTTAAAGGCTGGAGATCTTTGAGAGGGAGCTCAGGTCAGATTGCCTTGTCTCTCAAAGGATGACAGGCCCGCCTCAGGCCATAAGCTCAGGAGGGCGTAACTTCTGTTTACTTTTATAGAGAACGACTCTAAATATAAGTGTGAATGTTTCGTATCAGTAACGCTGGCCTATGAGTGCAGAGATGCGGGTTAAGTCAAGGAAGCTGAGTAGATACTTTTTGAGGAAGTTTTATGAAACATCAGATGTTCAGTTGAACATGATTCCAATGGGTAATGTAGATTTATTTTGAACATAATCACATTTTTCAAGCTTTATAAACACAGCTCTGGAAATTTGCCATGGGACTGTGGTGTAAAAGAAAAGCGAAGAAATGGGTGAAAAACGAAATGGTTGTTTTGACTACTTTGAAATTTATTTCCCATGAACAATCTCTCTCTCTCTCTCTTTCTCTCTCTCCTTCTCTCTCTCTGTCTCACTCTGTATATTTTTAAATGGTATTATTTGAATATAGTCACTCCATGACTATTTTGTAAACAAATGCACTACATAACTGTGTCCATGGTCAATAAACAACATACTTATTTGACTTCTGTTCTATTCTATTCTATTCTATTCCATTCTATTCTGTTGCTTGTAAGTGATTTTTTTTTATAATTCTTTGGTATAATTTGCCTTTACCTCATTTAGAATAAATGCCCCTTTAGTCAACTTCATGAAGAAGGTCCAGAAAATGACGAAACACTACAGAGCGTTCTCAAGCCTCTCTTACTCATTTATCAAAAATAGGTTACAGGCAGAATATAAATAAATTCTGTCTCAAAACCCCACACATTTGGGTTCAGTCTGGTTCACACATGTGCAGGGGTAGTCCAGTTAAAAGCTGACTGATGATGGCTTGAGGTTTCGTTCCAGGCTTTGGGAAAGTTCGTGAGACATGATACACAATAATTTAACCAGGACCAAACTTTGCTGCAGTGTCTATATCTGCAAAGTGCAACCACTAAGTAAGACATATAGTTGCACCACCTAAAGATGCCTCGAGTGCTAACGTCGGCTCTTTGAGAGGGCCGGAGAGGCAACAATTAAAATATAAACTATACATGAGTGAATCCTGACTTTCCCACACAGATTGAAAAGCGATACATGGGCAGAAAGGTGACTGCTCTTGCTCTTTTGAACAAAATATCATTGCATTTGTTGACAAATTGTTCTAAATTCAAAACTTTAACAAAACAGTGGATGCTTAAAATGGAAAAGTCTACTGGAGAAATGCCATGCCTCAAATTAATTGAAAAAGAAAAAAACATCACAGATTAATGGTTGGCCGACTTTATTTTTTTTAACAGCGATGATAAAATGGGACAGGTAACCACATCACGGAGTAATTATGGTTTGGCAGGTGTGTTTCAGGATGACGAGAAGAGGCCGAAAACCCGACAGGATGCAAATGATCTTTTAGCCTCAGGCCTTTCCAGCCGTGACGCATTCACAGCAATTACGACCCTGTCATCCTCTACAGGAGGGGTCAGGTTCTCTGCGCATCAACTAAATATGACATGAGCGATCCAGCGCAAGCGGCCTGACGTGTCTAAACTAGACAGCCGGTAAGGAGGTAGGGAGGAGGTGCTAGCTGAACTTTGGTAGGCATGAGAAATCCGAGAAATGGAAATAAATAAACTTCCACCAATAAACATGAAAATAAATCCATCAATCAATAAGCAAGAAGGTACATTTTATTTGATTCAGCAATGTTTGAACTCAAAATCTACTGAATTCATTATGAAGCAGCATTTTTGCCTTCTTAAAGTTAAAACTAACTCGTCCCTCAGCATAAACTTTAAACATGATGTTTAAAAATACTCTCGGATCTCCCGAGGTCATCCTGAGTTCGGCTCATGCTCTTCCCCAAGATCTAGCACCACTTAAAAGTCCATATATTATATAATCATTTTTTTACAGTATAACTAAAGCCTAACTTTCTCATTTATGAGAATGTAATAGACTACTTCATCAATCTTTGTTGTAAAGGCTGCCAATCTATCACCCATTTCTCTACAAGGCTTGACAAGACTGTCTTCCCCCAACCCCCAGCCCCACCCTCACCCCCACCCAAGCCCCATCCATCCCACAATGCCCTGAGGCTGCTATGCCACACCAGCATTCCCCCAGTGTCAGCAAAGGACAAACAGCACAGGTGGGAATTGTAATTAAAAATTTTATGTTGACTCTCTTCACTGTAAATCAGCATAACTGACACAAAGTCAGAGTGTATGTGCAAATCTAAGAGTGTGAAATAGTGTGAGAACAAACCTGTGTCTAAAATACACCTTCAGAAGTTTGAAAGGCTGCAATTCTGCATACACAAAAATATTACAGTTCATAAACAAAAAATTCGAAGTGTGTGTTCGCATCACACCTTACAGACTTTATGGTTAATTTGTAAATAAATGACACTCAGTTTGCTAAGTGAATGCACCTTCCTTAAACGCTTTGAATAATCTTCTAACAGAAGTCTCATATGCCAACAGTGTTTTAAGGTCAATCGGATGTTAGCGGTAAAATATATTTAGTTAAGAAAATTTGAAATGGAATACCTCTGCGTTGACGTGATTAGCGAGCTCCTGTGTGCTTCAAAGCCTTCTCTCAGGTTCAGAGTGTTGACACTGATAAATTTACCATTGAGAAGCCCGAGGCGCGCTGCGAAATGCCACTTCACAGAGAATTGCTGGCATGCCTCTGATTTCTCTAAATGCCAAATTTCTTCTCTTTTATCAGGAGGGAGAAGTGCAGCACACATCGTTTCTTTGATTTTTTTTTTCTCCTTTTAGTTTTTACTTCTTTTCCCCCCCTTGATGTTCTTTCACTAGTATTTACATGTAAATGTATTTGAGCACAGCAGAGGTTAAAGCAGTCATTTATTAGGCGAACAGTTGTTTTATTGGCTTTAAAGCACTCTGTTCAAAGTGGGTAGAAAGTCTGTAAAATGCGTGGACTATAGATTGCCTGAAGATATGGGCACTCTGACCAGTCTGTGGCTATGCAGCCCCATAGGCAGTGAACTGTGACACACTGCGTGCTCTGACACTTTTATCACAGCCAGCATGAACTTTTTCAGCAGCTCTTCTGTAGGATCGGATAAGACCTTCATTCCTCTCCCACATCAGTGAGCCATGAGAAGCCATGACACTGTCACAAATTCACAGATTATCCTTCCTCTGTCCACTTTTGGTAGATACTAAATACTGCATATTGGGAACACCACAAGACCTGCTGTCGTCTAGCTATCACAATTAGCTCTTTGTCAAAGTCTCTCAAGTCCTTACACTTGCCCATTTTTTCCTGCTTCCATCACATGAGATAAGCAGTGGTTGTAATCTTATGGCTGATCGGTGTGTGTGTGTGTGTGTGTGTGTGTGTGTGTGTGTGTGTGTGTGTATGTCTCAAAATCAGAAAACTTCATAGATCCTGGAGGAAATTGTTTGTTATGACTACACGAAGACAAGAACAAATATAAAGTCTAAAATAAAAGTAAAAACTGTAGAAAAATACTCTGTAGCAAAATATACTATGCTATATATATATATATATATATATATATATAATGTGTGTGTGTGTGTGTGTGTGTGTGTGTGTGTGTGTGTGTGTGTTTTAACCCTAGTAAACCACTTTTTTTTTTTTTATTCAATACAACTGTCCCAGTTCATTAACGGACTATAAAGTCCTTCATGAGTTAGACCAGGTGTGTTGAAACAAGGAATGCTTCAGACTGTGCAGTGTTGTGAGCTGTAAGGAGCAGAAGGAAACACTGAAATATACAATCCATTAGACCAAGGGTACTCAGTCCTGGTCCTGCAGATCTACCACCCTGAAGAGTTCAGAGCCAACACATCTGACTCTAATATTCGGATTCCCAAGAATGCCTTCATTATCTGGATTAGGTGTGTAAGATTAGGGTTGTAGCTAAATGCTGCCGGGCGGTAGATCTCCAGGATCAGTACTGACCACAAGTGACCTAAAGTAACTGCTGAATCATCAGGAGCTTGTCCCAAATGCATTTGTGCAATGCCTCTCCAGTGTTTTGTCACTCTGAGCACCAATACCTGCTTGTAATTAGGGCTGTCATTATTTTTTTATCATAAATGCTTCTTGGTTTCATGTTTGTGTTACAAAATCGGGTCTTACTCCTGTACGTAACACTGAACCTTTTATGTTCCAAGTTCCTGGTCATTGTGTGTCTGTTTAGTGTTTCTTCTTTTGTGGATAAACTCTCAAGTGATTGTATCTTATTCATTGTGTGCATCTGTGCATGACAGAAGTCTTTGACGTATACAATGGACACACTCAAGGGAACCCGTTCTTCTCAGGCATATGCGGTCAGATACCAGGATCTCGCAACAACAGCTCCAACAACAGCGGCAGCAGCTCCAACAACTTGATCTGCTATCAAGTTCTACAGCCAGAAGCTGGACACCCTTTGCACATTTACTCTGTCTCCACAAGAAGAGGCAAGTCTACCATCCCCTGTCATGAGTTGCAAGTTGAAGTTTATGAGAGGGATCTCTTTGCTTGTGGAAGTCTCAGTTTTATAGTGTTCCCTGTATACCTTTTCCAAAGTGACCTTTAAAAGACTTTAAAATCTTTACTGATTGAGCAAAAGAATGAGCAACTGCCATCTGTGAAATATAACCAATCTACAGTGAGGTTCAGGTCTATGTTTGACCATGTCTTTTCTGTGAATGGAAGCCCTCTTAGCTCTGGGAGACTTCAGGAATAAATCTTCCTAAATAGCTCCATGTGGGATTCTGCCATGCAGAAGAACTGAGCATGTTTTAATTCATTCACCACATCATCTTATTGTTCTTGGACTGCCTTGGTTCCTACAGTGCAATCTATGCATTCCCTGAACCCCTTAAGAAGATAACCTCATCCTTCGCATGTACAAACTGTTGTTTTTAGAGGTCAGTAACTCACAGTTAGTCCAGATTTTGCAGACATCAACAAGGTCAACACAATGGAATTACTCCCACACTAACCCTAATGCTATGTCTCCATGTTCTTGGGTCTATCCGGTGTCTGAAACAGTGAATATCGAGCAATATATAGAAGGGACCCTAAGGCAAAGGGTATAATTAATTTTTTTCACCTCAGTGGACTCTGCAGTCCTCTTCTTTGTTGAGAAAAAAGACAGTGGCCTCTGGGTCTACCATTGAATGAAGTCACATATCTAATACCTAAAGAGAGAACACAACCTCAAATAGCACTCTGTTTTCTGAGTACTCATACTCATAATTAAGATATCCTTTCGTTATAATAAATACTCATTTGTTTTGTGAGTGTTTCACAGTCTTCTATGTGGAGTACCGAGTGTTCTGTGTTTCTGATTCATGCACTTCTGTTTAGTGTTTCACTCGTGTGAATTCTACCCAATATAATTTTCCAAGCCTAACAGAACCCCAAACTTGGGCTATATTCTGAGGACTCTATATAGTACCAAAAAAGGTCATCTGACTCCTAACAATTGTGTTTTTGGTGATATATAACCATAGGTTATTTAAAGCAGTGGTTCCAAAATTGATCCTCAGGGACCCCCACATGGTCCATATCCATATGTTTTGAATTAGGTTGGTGCTAAAATATGGAGATCTCTGGGGAATGGTTTGAGAACCACTGCTGTAAAAACAAATATAGCATTTCTTCATTAAAGAGAGAAGCTATTTAACTGTGCAAAGAAATAATTAAACACTCAAATGGACCGTTGAGTAATCATGGTTCGATAGCTAACTGTTACCTTTAGTCAAGTCAAGTTTATTTATAATCACACATTATCATACACAAAGATCGTCCAATGTGCTTTACAGGAACAGAATAAATAATAAAACAGAATAAAATGAAAGACCAAATATACAAAAGAATACATAGAAAATCAATAAAATAAAATTGAAAGTGCAATAGAAGTGCAGATATTTAAAGATGGTGGAGGAAAAAAATGCAGTTTTAGCAGCTTTTTAAAGCTACAGCTGGTGCATATCTGATACTGATGGGCTGTTGGTTCCAGAAGCGGGCAGCATAGTGACTAAACTCCATTTCACCATGTTTAGTTTCAGCACTAGCTGAGCAGCTCCTGCAGATCTAAGAGACCTACCAGGATTATCTACATCAAACATATCAGAGGTCTATTTAGGGCCCAAAACATTAAGTGACTTGTACACAGTGAGTAATGCTTTGAAATCAGTTCTGAAATCAATTTTACAAAATAACCCATGAATGTAGAAGGGTGATGTGTCTATTGTTTGTGAGGACTCTTTGCTCTGCTGGGCAGAACAGGAGTGGAAGAGGCCATCTGTAACGGCACCAAGACGACTCAGGCTGATTTAAGCCTAATTCCCTGATGAGGGTCCACTTCGCCAGGCTGGCAGGTCCCACCCTGCAGTCAGAAGAACTGAGGTTAACGGTCACGCGTTCACCACCATGCCCTCTGTGTTGCATTCATTTCACTGCAAGGCAAACTCTCTCTCTTTCTCTGTCTCTTTTCCTCTTTGTTTGTCTCTATGGCTTAACCCTCCCACCATTTGGTGGAACAGATTTAACAAGGCCAGGCCCTGAAGCCCTCAACCTACCCATGACACATTAGAGTCAACACAACGGGATGATGTAAACAGAATGTAAATCGCTTTTCAGCGAGGTCAGATCTTTGAGTCTTTAAGCAGTCGTGCAGTTATTGAACTCACCTCATTAGGAAATCTGACACATTAAACCTTGACATTTGCATGTACAGTTTGAATAACACCACTAATGAATGGATAATAATAAATGCCTTAACCCAACACTAACTTCCTTACTGACTCTTTTCATTTGATAAATCCATATAATTCCAGACTGACAAATTGTATTTGTCATAGAACCTTGCACTCCATTTTACTATTTGAATGTATGTCATTGCATAACCCTCTATAATTTGTGAAATACCGCACTGTTCTCAATCAGTGACTCATTAAACAGAAGTTCAGTGTTGCTGAAGAATGCAGATGACTTATCGTGTAAAATTTTAGCCTGGTCCTCTGTGAGTCTGATTTAATTACGCGCGTGAGAGTCTTGACAGAGCTCTGTGAGGAGATGCTTTTAGTTGTGACAGGTAATTGGGGCGTGATTATCTGAGCTGTCGGCCTGTGTTGAGGCACTGCAGAGCGGCGCTCATTAACAAGGAAAGTTAATAAGGCTTTTAAAGTACTGTTCTGGGAGCTGCCCCGACAGGTTCTGTCAGGACACACTGTTTTTTTCAGCCTCCATTGCTGATGCACGTCTGCATGTGTGTGTGTTAACTTTGCCCAAATTTTCCTGGATGGTCCTGGATTTTGGCTGTTTGTCCAGGAAAAAATGATCTTCATTCCTGGACTCAGAATGACACGAAACCCAAGCATTTTCACTTGTTAGCAATCCTTATGAAGTTTAAACAGCTTGTTTTTGATTCTATCAAACTGTTTGCATACAAAGAATGAGTTTAAATAGTTCACATTGTCCTGAAATTGGAGACCATTGTTCTGGAAAGATGCACAGCTGGTGACATGTTAAGGCAATGGGCAACATTGCAACACCATAACTGATAGCTGAACTGACATTTAGACCACATTGTGAACATAGCTGCTTGTCCACTAAATTCCCAAGAGTTTTACAGCACTGTGTGTGTGTGTGTATGTATGTGTGTGTGTATGTGTGTGTGTGTGTGTGTGTGCGTGCGTGCATGTGTGCGCTCATGTAAGTTATAGTCAAACTTATCCCCAGTGCAAATAACCCCTTTGAATATACTGTATTTGCTAATTTGTGCACATTTAGTCAAAGCATACAAAAAGTATGTATATAACACAAAATGTCTCAGATTTTGTCTTTCGCAGACAGACTGTGTTCTACTTCAGGGCTAAAAAAGGAGTGAAAATATTAGGTAATGCATTACAGCAATTTTATGCCTTAAAGGCCTAATGTCATCAATCACTGACATTACCTTACAGGCACACAAATGCCCCGTTACTCTCCGCACACAATAAACGAGTGACAAAGAGGCAGCCTGACTGCCAAAAAGTCAGAAAAGACCTTTTTTTTCCTGAAAGCGACATAAGCCTTTGAGCACCGTAATTAATGTCAGTCAGTAACATAAATTGTTTGTTAAATTCTGATGTTTCTGGTTGTTCAAGGTATTTAGAACACATTCCTTATTTACATTTTTTTCTCATTCAATTTTAACATTTAATGCTGATATTATACGCTACTCTTCATAACTTTGCATTTTCTTATTTCAGTTTGTCATATTTTGGTCCATTGGTCTTACATTGCATTATATAGTGCTTAGATGTGCTATATATATTTTTTTTTTCAGGAGATCCTAGACCTCAGATATGTCATGATTTGAGATGTAGATGCTAATAGTCCATTCTAGAAATTGTGTGTCTATTTGGATTATGATTATGAATTTGGGCCCTCATATCTTTGAAGAACTTCTTTAATCTACAATTACTGAAGTGTGAAGCATGAAGTGTTGCTGGCATGATGAAATCCATTATTTACATTCTGACCATAGAACACTATCCAGATGCCCTTTTGCAAAGGTGGGATGTGCATTGATGTTTCCTTTACTTTTCCTTTCTTCAGTCTCTGTATTACCGTGGAGTCACAAACCCAGACTTTAACTGAGGCTAGAGAGACCTATTGTTCCTTGGATGTTTTCCGGGAACCTTTAGTTACTTACAGAATGATTTGCCGCTGAACACTTGGGGAAATTTCGCCAGGCTGCTCACTCCTGGAAAAATTTTCCAATGTTCCAATTTATAAATTGTAAATTACACCTCTCACTGTGATTTGGTGATGTCCTAGAACCTTAGAAACGGTTTTGTAACCCTTTCCAGACTAATATATTTCAACAATGGTCTTTATGCATCTCTTTTCGATTATTTCAGTCATGGCAAAGTGTACTGTGGTGGTGAGGTTTACCTTCATCAGGGCTCACTACATTCAAGCCTGTCTGTGTTAGATCAGTTACCAATTAAATTTGGTTGCCTGAGTATCTAAAGGGGACAATAACTTTTCACCCAGGTAGTTAACATGTTGGATAACTTTACTCCTTAAATATTTTATAAATGTGGTTTGTGGTTGTATCCCATTCTTTGTCTAAATAATGCAATTTGGAAGTCAGGAAATCAGGAAGGGGCAAAAACGTTTTCAATGCACTGCAATTTATGTAAGAGTGTACGTTGAAACACTAAGCTAGACACCGGATTTCAAACTTTATATTATTTACTATAATAATCTATTTATAGTAAGTTATCTGCCTTGAGATTTTATTGAGGAAGTAGCAACATCCTAATCAATCAAATTGAACGATTGCGTATAAATTTAACACAGTTTTTGTCCCAGAGTTGAACAGTTATGAAATCTTCAAGTAATTAATGAAATGTGGAGTAAAAAAAATGAATTCCTGTCATTATATTAATATTACCAGCTTGGCTGCTGTGCTTTAGATGGTCATTGAATATATAGATTCTATAAATAAAAATACAGATTCTTCTTTGCATCTTTTTTTCTTGGCAGTGTCAATGGAGATTAATCCTCTGGCTTCCTCTAACTCTGTCCCAGCATACGCAGAGTCTCTGTGTGGGTCCTTTTTGAAGTGCAGTGCAGCCACAAGAACCAATGTGTAATTATTCTGGGCTGTTTGGGCATATCCGACCTCTGCATGTGACGAGACAAAACATTGAACACTGCGGAAATGTGAATATGGGTAAGGTCAACAAAGCTTCACCCTGGCCTGTGGTACGGAGTAGTGTCCACTCAGATATACCGCACTGAACTGACCCTTATGTGGTCCAGAGTGACTGAAAGCAGATACTAGCATGGTACTGTTTATTCACACAGCCTGCCGTTTACAGTGATTGATGGATCTGGGAAGAGAAACTTACATGAGAAAACTTAGCCGGGCTTTGTAAAATCTGGTATGTGAAATATGACAAAGAGACAATGAGCAGCTTTCCTCAGAATCATTAAAAGCTGTTTAATGTCATAGATAATTGCAAAGATCTCGTATGTTCACTTTTATGTTTTGTTGAATAGTTCTCAAACAAACAGACTTGGAAACTATGTTGTGTCTAGATCCCTTATAAAATGTAACAAGGAGAGGCTTTTGGCACCTATAGGCACTCAATGTCGGGAAGTCTCTTCTGATTAGATAATTTGCTCCACCTATAAATAGCAAAGAGTAAGCCCTGTTTTTTGGGGACTGATAAAAAGGTGTGTTCCAACTGAATCAAACTGTCTTATCTAAAGCTGTATTAATATTCATTTAAAAGCTACACATTAAAGCCACGTTAATATTAATAGGCTATATATTCAAGTTTAATTAATATATACATTTTGATTAGTTTTCTGTCTTCAGAAAGTTGTACTTTCAGGTTAGTGATCTTTAGGACCATTTCTTGCTGAAGTGTAAGTCACTTAAGCCTCTTGTTGAGGTATAAGTCACTTAGGCCCCTCCCCCAGCCACAAAGCACCCTGTTGATATGTAATAGCTGGTGAATGTATTTATCTCAGTCATGATATTGGTAGAAAATATTCTATGAAGATAACACTTATTATGTTGCTCCCAAAAAATCAAGAAAGCAGAGATGATGGACATGCCACTATAATTGTATTTTTAGGTTTGATTTTGATCTATTATTAGGAGTGCACTCTTCGTGTAGACATTACGAAAAATAAATTTATAGAGCGTTCATGCATACGAAATAGTACTGCTCAGGTGGGTGGGGGGCCCCAAGTGGTATGTCACATATTCAGTAATTTTTTTTCTTTTTTTTGTTTGCTGTAAATTTTACTGACGTGAAGTCACGTTTGATTGATGGTTTAATTCCTTTGTTACTGACTTTAGGTGTTAGGCATGCATGCTATGATGCAAATCAGTGAACTAACCGGTTCAATTCAAAGCTACCTTCCACTGAACTCGGCTCAGTGCAACACTGTTCAAGACTGAGGCTTTGAGTAGCTTTTTCCTGCTCCTATTGGGTTATACAGCAATAAACATGGCTCAGAATCGTGTGTCTGTTTTTTTTTTGGGGAATTGCATATCCAATAAACAGTTTTTACTACACTCTGAATATTTACAAAGGACAGTTTTTTGAGACATTATTCAGTCCTATGACATAAACATGATGAGTAAAGATGGCAGACTGTCATAAGATTGTCTAAAAATGTTTGAAAGCTGAAATGAATGAATTACTTACATAGTGGAGAGTTACTAAAGTCATATGAATTTGATTCCAACATAATTTAAAAATGTCAGACTTAATCAAACCTGCAGTCTTCCAAACAACAGTTCTACTGATTCTGAAAAGATTTTATGTATCTGACCAGCTCGGTAACCTGAGGAACATATTGTGCAAACCTGGCTCAGCCTTACTGTAAGAGCAACAAGCAAAGTGCACTACTGGAATCCAACCCATAGATTCTTATCAGTTTCATTTCTTTGAGAATTAGGATTTTTTGTTAGATAATTGAAAAATTGAGTGAAAGGGGCTTATTTGATTTATAACTGGAAGGTTCAGTGTCTAGAGTCCAAACACTGGTTCTATTTTTTAATCCAAAATAAGAGAAAGAAATATGTAACAGTTTCCCTATTTCCCCAAAACTCAAGAATGAATCTGGATATAAGACACATATGTTTATAGCCCAGTTTATCCACACATAATTTCATCCAGTTATCAGTAAGGGTCAGGTGTTGCTGGTTTTCTCGAGTCTGATTGGGTCAGTGCTAAAATCATTTATGGTAAGTGAAACTCAATGCTCTGCCTATAATGCCCTGATTGTTTATGTTATGGGGAAACAGAGTTTAATGCTTGACTATTATAGTAGTGAAATCTAAATTTATCGCTTAGCCAACCTTTAAATTCCCACGGTCTGGATACTAGTGAGACTACATTCTTGAGTTACAGATGTTTCAAATTCAGATTTGCATAGCGTAGTAAATGTTATTACTAATAACAGCCATGAATGCTAGTATGAAGCCTAAAGCAATGCTCTTGAAGGAGCTGCATTTTTTTTTAAACTGCAGAATGAGGCAAGCCATCAAACGCTCCCAGACTTTTCCTCACAATGTTCAATGCTGCTGAAGTTTAAAAACACACTCCTCAGTCAAGGCAGTCATGCACGGAACCCAGACCATCCTATTTGTAATTCACTGTTTTTGTGATGTCGCAAAACCAACATATTTAAATATATCTCCCTATTCCACAGCAGTTTAACTTCACAGTTCATGCTGATGTTATAAGGGGTGCTGCCTTTAAGCAAATTACAGGTCAGTCATTCAGAACCAAGGTCATTGACATGTATTAGCGATAAGAAATGGCCTGTTTAAGTATAAGGGATAAAGAGGGGTTGGAAAACAGCGGTGTATAAATGAATTCAGATTATTTTGGAACTACACAGTTATCAGTTTTTTATTATTAAAAAAACTCTTTAAATCAGCAGAGGTTGGTTAGGATTCTCACAAGCTACAGTATAAAATATTATTATTTTAGAAGCTCATTGGCAAATTGCCTTCTGATGTCAGTATTACAAAGGCAAATATCATGATAACAGTAACAAATGATATATCAAGCAGCCCTTCATATGCAGCTGTCTGATAAAAATTAGAAATTAAGTTTTTCTTTTGCAATATATTTTTTTTTACTACATGTGCATAAAATGGAAATGTTTAAGTATTTTGCGACTAACATAGTGTGTATTCAAGACTGAATGTACGAAATATAAACTTCGTGGCATCCGCCTGAACTAATGGCTTGATCTTTATCTGTGACTTGAGTTGATTATGAGCTATTGCTTGACTGAACTTGTTTAAATCTGAGCCCTGACACGACTTGATTGTAAGCGCGGTTTAGTCAGTAACTTGTGGCTTGAAACCTGCATATCATCACTGTCAGGACAGAACCTTGTATCTCCACAAAGCAGCTTTACAGGAGAAGGAAAAAACCTTCCCAACGTTTAATGTAAGTTAGTGTAAAAAGATGGCTTTCTAAATCATTTTGGACTGATTCTATTGGTCTATTGGTTCTGACAGCATCAATATGTATTTAGCATGAACTAAATGTTGTTAATATGTGAAGGCCTCCCTCTGGGCTGGAGCCCCAGGTGCCACTCGAAGCTGTCCCTCTTCACCCCCCTCCTGACCCCCC
Source organism: Brycinus macrolepidotus (assembly GCA_037974445.1). Taxonomy (NCBI): domain Eukaryota; kingdom Metazoa; phylum Chordata; class Actinopteri; order Characiformes; family Alestidae; genus Brycinus; species Brycinus macrolepidotus. The sequence goes on along the minus strand of JBBPCZ010000115.1, from coordinate 23,273,314 downwards.
TGAGGGCCTTTGGTTACTCTACCCTATGCAAAGAAAACGCCTTACGTGTTTCTAATAAATCAGCTCGACTAATCATGCCTTTCCAGCTTGATTCATGGCTTCGCTGACAGGTCAAATTGCCAGTGTGGATCTCTGGCACGGAATGAGTCGAAATTGAGCCGGCCTCGTCCTGAGGCGATGTAGGAGGGGGGTGGAGGAAGAGCAGGCTTCTGTTGCAGGATGGTGGGGGGACGGGGAGGAGGTGACCTACAGAGACTGCAGCTCCCTCTTCTTTCTGATTTATGTGTTTTCTGCTGTGTGAGGAACAAATGAAGGAGTGCAATAAATGCAATAAACTTTCCCCCCTTTCTTTTGCTCCTTTTCATAATTTCCCCTTACCTTCCTTGTTTGCTGATGGTCTAATATGTAAAGGCATGGATGAGTGTGCACTGGGTGTGTGAACACCCAAAATAAAATCTCTGCATGTAAAAATAACTTGCACATTAAAACCTCCCTATTCAGCTGTTAACTATAGGAACTGTTTCAAAATCAGGTGTTCCACGATACAGATTGAAGGCTTTACAGCTAGTTTGTACAGTCTGAAGACAGAATTTCTAAGCACATCAAGGAATGTACATTTGAATACAAAAGATGTTTTGAATAGATGTAAATGGTAAAAGAACTGCATGGTGTGTTAGAAAGATTGTTGTTTTCAACTGTCTATGTATTTTTATATAAATAAGCATGTTTTCTATGCTGGTTTGCGATAATAGAACATTCAGGTCTAACCAGGTGCATTTTGAGGAAAATCATATAAATAAAATACACATTTTTGACAGAAGAATGCCAAATCCAACACATCCCTTTTTTTAGATGTCAGCACTCAAATCATTAAGGTGTTAAAACCATCTTTGGGCTAAAAGAGTTTCAGTATGTGCCTTTATCAACAGGAAAAGAAACTGTTGTACCATCATTTAATTAGAACCTGCTCTTCATATCAAGGATAACACTTTAATGAGCATAAAGCTGAGTGTCAAGAAATGTTTCTTTGTTATAAAAAAAAAAAACAAAGGCAACAACTGTGTCCCCTAACTCTTGATGGGTAGTGTACTTCAGGTCAAACCTGTTTAAATTATATTCTGTGCTATAAAAATGATCTTAAGGGAAAGGCTGGGAACTTGCTAGCTTTGAGGAATAGAGTGTTATGGTGATGACAGGCTAACTGTAGTGTAATTTAAACTCGGTTGATGATGGTGAAGTGTCGACCATTCATGCACTGAATGAGTTCATTCTTATGCCACCTGCCTTAAATATAACTGAAAAATTGCTTTGCTGTGGTGACATCAGAGAACTGATGTATAACTGAACTCTAAATTTGAGCGAGTAGAACTGATTTTGATTACCTCTCTATCTCCACCCTGCAGTCATTTCTGTGCACGCATGCCTGCCTCCTCACTTTTTGATTTTTGTGAAGCTGAAGAGCTGAGAGTTACTTCTATAAAGTCGGTGCGATTCAGAAAAATCACTTCAGCAGAGGCAGACTTGAGATGCCCAAAGAGGCAAAACAAGGTTTTATTCTGAGAGTGACGATGTGCTTCAGTGTGGTGGGCTTTACGTTTCTCTTTAATCTTTTTAATTTGATTATAATTTGGATTTTATTTGAAAGTCTTATAATGTTGCTTAGATGCTGTCATTACAGCCCATCAGTCATCAAATTCAAGCTATTTGTTTCCATCTAATGCATGAATGTAAATTCTTACCTGCAAAGGTGGCTGCAGAACTGTGGTCCAAATGAACAGATTCACCGCTGAATCTTAGTCAACTGGCCTCATTCTTGAAACAACTGATATAGATTGGCCTTCTGCGGATAAGACTGGTCATGTTAGTCAATGCGTGAGGATTATTTTTAAAGCTAAACCTATATTTACATGTATTTTTATATTAACTGGGGTTTTGTCACATATACATAATGTAAAAAATAGAATGACATGGATCTTAGACTTTCCATCTGTGTAAACTGTATGGCTTCGCTTGTTGTCTCCAGATCCTGTAAGTTTTGACCCTTTCTAAGTTGCAATGAGCTGTGCAGCACCCAGATGGTGGGAAAGTGTTGAAACGAAATGACATTATTTAGCGTGAGCCATGCTAGTGTTTAGCGGTGCTAAAACTTTTAGATGTGGTAAAAAGTTTGCAGCATCATCCCACAGAACTAAGTGAACATACAATTTAACACGTTAATGGCTGTGTGGGCTTACGGCCCTGTCCCACACATACAGTAACACATGTGGCGCTGAGCTAGAAAATTACAGCGTGTGCTAAGTCTTAATGCTTCCCCAACATCTCCATCTCTAAGCACCGCCACTTCTATTTCCAGTCCACTTCTGATGTCAGAGGAAACTTTTATGGTTCACTGCCTGGCTGGCTTATTTACACTCTCCAAACTGATGTGAAAATTGTCACGTGTGCCGCCTGTACATTTGAAAGCCATTAGAGGGGACATTTATGATGAAGTGGCTTTACAACCTCGTAAGACCTCGCCTGCTTGGCTTCGCAATTTACCCAGACTGTGTTAATCAGCTTTAGGATTGTGGGTAAAAAATGAGAGCACTTGTGGCGAAAGTGGTCGGACGGAGAGAACTATACATTGCTTTACCACAAGACCTGCGTAAAAAAAAAAAAAAGTCTACAAGAAGCATACGAGAACCTTCTGGCAGATGCTCAGTCTGAGAACCTCCTGATAGAGGTAAAGAAATACAGAGAACTTCTAATATATCAGAAGAGAACCTGTAAGAGAAAACCTAATGATTTCTGGAAACTAAAAAATACAAATCAGTATCGATTTTTTCAGATTTATTTCATTACTCTTGTATTTTATTGTATTATTGCAAACAAAGATCATGTTTGTTCTTTTTTAGTTCACAAAGAATTGTAGTTCTGCACTTATTTTTTTGTTACATTTTGGTTGGAGACTAAATTTTCAAATCTTGAATCTTGATACCTAAAAGTTTTTGTTTTCTCCTGTAAAGTTACCATTTAGGAGATTTTTTTTTTTTGGGCCTGCAACTTTAATATGTCTGTCAGAAGCTTCAAATAGAACATGAGATGTCTTTTACAAGCTTCAGATGTGTGCGCTTTATCTTGAACAGTCACAACAATGTTCATGCGGCGTACTTCTAGAAATCCCCTAGGGAAGCTAGCAAATATTAACAATATTTATTTTTTTTTTTACACCCACGGCCCCGAAGGCCTTGGTCTAATAGTCGCGGTTTGCCATATTGAGCAATGCAACAGATGGACGTGGAGAGAACAGCCTGTTAACTGTATCTAGAAATCAATTAGAAATTAGCCTGAGGTTTTGCATGCAGCTAACGAATGATTTGTCGTGTGACCTGAACCGAAAGGCAACAAGCTCCATGAAGTAATGCTTGCGGAGAGGAGGCCCTGGCCTGCGAAAGAAACGGCTTCTTTGTTAAGCTGTGCATTTCCCGATCACGTTTTTCTAATTACTGCTCATTCTCAAGCATGTCAGTTTCATATACAGAAAACATGGTTTCACTAAAGTCCCATTCTCCACTGCCCCTCTGGCTGGCTTGCGCGGACAACAGCTCCGAGTACAGCGGAGCCTCCAGGGCCTTCTGCGGTCCGCCTACCCACACAGCAACACAGACTTTCAGTGACAAATAACAGGGCCTGGCTCTCCCCAAAGGAAAAGCTAGTATATACGGATGGGGACCGTGCTCTGTGTCTTGACGGGGAAATTCGTAGGGATCAGGACTAAAGCAGGCTGGCAGGCCTTCTGGATGTCCATGTCACCATCGCTGCTTTTGCAAGGAAGAGCCACAAAGTGGGCTTGCCTTCAAAAGGCTCGAATTTGTCTCCCTGAGTCAGAAACCCATTGAGAATAACTGCCCGAGACTAGAGTATATCATTTTAATGTCATTATGCTTATTTTATTCATACAGCTTGGTGTGGTTACAGGGCCGGGACGGTGATGGCTGAGAGTGAGGTTTTCGGCTTTTCTTTTGCAATCAACTTCATGTTTGAGTCACAACGTGAGGCAATATCTTTTAAGTGTAAAGTAGCTGAATAATGTTTTTTTAAAATCCTTTCTGCCTTAAGAAAGCCTTGTTCCATTTTTATTTTATGTCTTTTTTTTTTTTTTTACACCATTTAAAAAGGCAAGCTGCCTCCATGCTGTGTGAACTTTTTATGGCGAAGGAAAGCGAAGCTTAAAAGTTACATTAACAGATGTTTTCCTTCTCCTGCTAAGTTTTATTCTGACAGCAACAGTTTGGTCGTCACAAAATATAAACATTAAGCTTCTAACTTGAATGGCTGAATCTTAATGGAATAAGCATTTTTATTCAGTGACATTTAAGGATATGTAATGATTCTGGCGATATTTGCTGCGTGTTTGGAGCGTGTTTGTGATTATTGTTGCTGTATGGCCAAAGCAGATCTGCTCTTTCTCATAAGAAAGCAACAAACAGAGCCTAAGAGTCTACAGGCACTACATCGGTACACCACTACAAACAAAGCGATCGCCTTTTTAGTTTTAATCTGATTCGGCTATGGATTTTGAGAGCATAATCATGGATAATCAATAACATAAGAGGCCTCAAAACAAGTCACATTAAAGCTCGCTGTGTGTTCTCATCTTTTCTTTATCCCCTGCCCTTTAAGCAGACAATGAGAGAGAGAGAGCGAGAGAGAGAGAGAGAAAGAATGGAACCACATCCCCAATGACTCTGTTCCCAAGACTTCCTCCTACGACCAGCTAACCATCGCAGCCCTAACGCACAGCTCCGCATCAAAGCCAGAAAGACCCTTTCAGTTTGTACCTCCCAAGAGTTACTCAGACTCACACATTACAGCACATTTGTTTGTGGCACTCGAAGAACAAAACAACCTTGAGGTCTGTCAGAATTTTCAGGACAAAACATTTGTAAAACAGCACAGAATACCCCGGCATACCCCGCAGAGGCAAACATATCAAAGGAAATGGCCCTTATGAGTTCTGTGCGCTTTGACCATAGATAATGCGATTTTTGGTTCTTGTTGGTCGTCCGCACATTAGATTAAAGGGAAACATTGCAAATATCACGGTTTCAAGTAAATTACATCCCTTCAAATAACTGAGAGATCATCTCAGTGCATTGGAGAAAAGTTTCAGGCCATCTGAAACTTTCTCTGAAATCCGAATCCGGGAAACAATTAAATAAACAATGAAAGTTCTTGATTCTGTGATAATGAGTCCACTGCGATAGCTAGAAAATAGTTTGTTTTCTGAATTCTCCTTGATGCTCCGCAGCCACTGCACGCATTCACTCAATCTCCAGCATGGTTTCATTAAAAGAATTATATCTTCACACGAAATGCAGTATCAATCCACCAAACCCGGTATTGGATGGCAGTTGAAAATACTGGTCTTCCTCAAGGAGAGGTATGGAAATGGTTAAGCTTACACACATACAGTCACCCCTAAGTGTTGCCGCCCATGGTCAAATGAGATGTTTTGTTCATTTTCTGAGTGTAAATAAGAACACATCCTCTACAGAGATACAATTTTTAATACACAGTTACTGTTTTTATGCTGAATGTAATGTACTGGATTAAAAAAAATGTGGCCTGTTCTAAGGTTTTTTTTTATACATGTATGTAAGCTCAATCTTTTACATACAATCATAAAAACTTTATAATGTATAGTATTAATGCTTTTTTAGTTTAGATTAATTCAAGCAAACACATTTTTCAGCCCATATAAATATCATTTATATGTCATTTTCCCAGAACAGTACTGTTGAACAGTAGTGCTATTTAAAAATGTTGAGAAAATAAAGCATATAAGTTTAGGTGTCAGAGTGTAATTTTTACATCTCTGTCATGAGCTCCAAGAAATCAAAGAAATGACACATAATGATGTTAAAAATACACACACACACATTATATATGTACATTTTATAACCCCCCG
>JBBPCZ010000115.1:23219268-23237201 GCA_037974445.1 Brycinus macrolepidotus | reverse complement strand
TTTTGTGCATTTCCAGCAGACATAAAAGCTGATTATCAGTAATTTGGAACACAAGCATTTCAAACACTCTCCGGCACCCAAAAACACTCAAGTGAATGGATGGGTAATGCAAATGAACCGAAAATATTCAGAACATTAGAGAAAGAAAACTCAGCGCATCTGAGAAGAAGCAGTGTGAAATGTTTTGGAAAACAAAGTTATTTTCAAGTTACAGTCTGAAGTTAGCATTCAAGTGGAACCAAGAAAAATAATTTAATGAATGAACTCACTGTTGTGAAGAAATTAACTACAGGCAAGAAGTGGCACATCAGAACACTTGCAATCTTATAAAAAGGTTCTTAAAATGATGATGGCATTTTCAAATGAATTTTTAATATATATTTTTTTTATTAAGACAGCTTTGTGAGTCTAAAACAGAATATCAAAATAGCATTACTGATATGTAAAGATCTATAAAAAGCTATAGTATAGAACCTCTAGATTCATTGCTCTTCATGGCACACCAAAGAAAGAAGATCAGAGTAGATTCTAAGTAATTCATAAATCTGTACTTCTCGCTGAATACAGCAAGCCCTCAAGCTGGGCTGAGAAGGTCTGACATAAAAGTTTTTGGTTTAGGGTTTAGAGAACTTTCTCGTGTCAAGCTGCCAGGTGGAATCACTCACCAGGGTCCTCAAAAAGTCAAAAGGAGTGAACATAGTCTGACTGTACACCTCATATGTTTTAGTGTCACTCATTGTTAGCGGAATTATTGTAATTTCAGTTGATTGGCCTCTTTCATGACTGTGGGTGCTGTCTTCTCCACTGGTGGGCAATCCACCATTTTGGCAGATTATTATTAAGATCAGTTGCTCTGTACTGTCCATATCTGAGCAATTAATCACATCACTTCCTAGCTGTGCTGCTAATCCATGTGGAAAAAAAATCTGTCACTTTACCCAAGCAGGCTGCAGTTGTCGTTAATTTCAAGTAATCATACTATAATGGTTTTACTAGATGCTGGACTATGTTTTGTGACCGCATAGTATGTGTGTTCATTCACCCTCAGAGAAAATGAGTATATACCCTCTGAAGGGAACTAATTGAGGGTATATCTCATTTTAGTGCATTTAACAAATTGGAAGTACATATATATATATATATATATATATATATAATTTCAAATATGTCATATTCAGCAAATAAACTGAAACTGTGCTTTAAAATGTGCAGAATTGTGTTCCCTTATTTTCATTTAGAAACTGCACCAGTAAAGCCCTCAGGGAGGTTTCATTTATATCTGTCTTGAAACTATAACCCATATATTACGGGTTAATATCAAGTTAATAGCCCACCTAGCCATTTCCTCTCTATTCCACTGAAGCAAAGGTGCTGCAAGAGTGACTGACTGTGTTCTTCTCAGTGTTTGAAATGAATGGGAATCATAGTGAAGTCATGGGGTAAATATATTGACTGTGCCAAACATGTGTACACATCAAAGGTCTGTGACCTATAGACCACAGGCGCTCCCTGATTATGAAAAATGCATTTCAAATGATCATGCACGATCAAGCATGTAATAGAGCCAGATTAAATAGCACTGTGATTGGGTTGTGATTAGCGGTTCCTTGATGAGGCTGATAAAAGCAAATTTTAATCTTAATTAAATAAAATTCCCTTCATTAGCTCCATTCCAGTCATTCCACATGCTTCTCCAGGAAGTCTTCCCTTCTTTTGTTCTTTTTCTCCCTTCTGTTTTATAGCTGATATTCCAGACCTGGTGGAACATATGGTTGTGTACTTTTTCCAGTGTGTGTTTATTTCTGATTCATTTTCTGGACAGAAATTTCAGACGATGCAGTTATATACGATTTTAATTTAAAAAGTTAGTAACCAGGATGCCTTCCAATTCAGTTGTTTGCTGAACTTCTAATAGTACGTAAACAGACCAGAATCTGTGTTTTACATTCTATTTGCATATTATGTGAAGTTGCATTAATTCAAAATTGTAAGTTAAAAAAACTTTTTATTAATAAAAGACTCCTGTCCATAAAATAACTTGAGAAAAAAGGGCACCCACTGTGTGGATATATATATATATATATATATATATATGTAACCGCTTAATCCCTACTAGGGTCACGGGGACTCGGAGCCTATCCCCAGGTCAGTGGGTTTACCCTGGCATGGCACCAGCCCACCACAGGGCACACACACACACACATACACACACACACACACACATACACACACACACACACCATTCGCTCACACACTCACACCTACGGTCAATTTGGAATCTCCAATTCACCTGATGCACATGTATTTGGACTGTGGGGGAAACTGGAGACCCTGGAGGAAGCCCACACCATCACAAATTTATATATTTATATATTTTGTATGGTGTACAGTTTTTTAGATCATATTACATATTTTATTTTATTGGTTATGCTGCTTCTACTTCTTTTGTTCTGTCCACTTCGCTGCTGTAATAATGCAAATTTCTCACCCGTGGAACTAATAAAGGGTTATCTCATCTTATCTTACTTAGATAACTTATAAAACTTCAGTGGAACGTCTTAGCACACTCAGCATCTTTCAGCATTGGACATGAAGTTTGCCAGACTCTGATCTTCTTGTTTTATTGTACTCTTGGTTCAGTATAAAATAAACCACAAGCCTGACCAGTTTTTAAGCACTACAGATGCTGTCACCAATATAAGTACAAAAATGGAAATAATTACTAAAATATTACTGCTTAAAAACAACATGACTTTCCTCAGAAAGTTCCACATTCTTGAAAATAAATAAAAGTATTTTAATTAAAAAATGCTCAGGAAAGTACAAGTCCACTACAGCGTTCATTTAGTACATGGAACGGAGTGAATATAACAATTTCTACAAAGATCTGATTGAATGTTCAATGTAAATTAAGTTTTTCCAGCGCAAATATTATACTGAGAGCTCATTACCAGTCAAGACAGTGAAATTTATGCAGAAGTATTGAAACCATTAGAGAGACAGGAAGATGATAAATGAAGTATAAGCTTTTTTGAACAGTGATGATAATGAAACCCCAGAGATCAATAAAGAAGGACCCAAACAGATTTTCTTTTTTTTTTTTATTGTTCTACATCCTGTCCTGAAACGAGTTTCTGTTAATCCACTTTTTCTCTCCTGTAACAGTTCTGTTTATTTTTTTTTTCCAAACAAGTGGATTCATAGGAAGGAAATAAAGCAAAATTTTAAATTCTACCAAAAGTTAAAAGGCTCCACATCTACTGTGGTTGTCGTTGGTGTACATTTTCCACCACTTACATCAGTTTCTTTTCATTTATTTCCTACTGAGAGCTCAGCGAGCCTTATGTTGGGTTAGTTATTTTAGAAATTCTTTTTGAGTTTAATTCCAGACAAATTATTTACACTGCTGGAGCTGCAACAAAAACATTCTTCTTGTTTCTCAATAAAACTGATTTTTTCTTATTTCCATATGACATTGATGTATGCCAGTAACTTAAAATGCATTTATGAATGTTAAGATCAAATAGTTTTCCAAGGCAGTAACAAACATCTGATAACATAAGCTTATGATAAAAAGCTTAATTTGTCCATTCCCTTTTTTTTTAACTTTCTCCAAGAGCTTTTGATGGATTAGAACTTGTTATAATGCATCTAATTCAATTCATTATCTAATTTTCAAGTCCATCATTAGTTACATCCAACCAAGGGTTTTACAGCTCTAAATTCATTTAACACACCAGTGTTGTGGGTTCAGGACTAAACATAGACCCTATAAATTACAATCTTGTAAAATGTTGCTTTGATAACAGTATATTAAATAAAGAAACACTGTAAGCACTATAAGCTCGACCAGCCAATCAACCAACCAACCAGAGAACCAAACAATCAACCAACCAACCAATCGACCAACTAACCAGTTAACCAATCAATCAACCAACCAACCAACCAACCAACCACTCAACCAACCAATCAGCCAACCAACCAGTCAACCAAACAATCAACTGACCAACCGATCGACCAACCGACCAACCAACCAACCAGTTAACCAAACAATCAACCAATTAACCAATCAACCAGCCAGCTCTCCCACCCCATCCTCCTGCCTGTCTTTCTAACACCCATGTCCAATTCTACTCTGTGCTTACTCTATGCTGATTTGTCAGCCCTATATTATCATGCTAATGTAAGTGGCCTCTGACAACAAATTTGTACTTTTACCACACATTTCACTCAAGGGTAATTAATGAAAAAAAGTATGCTGCGCCTCAAAGCACAATACAAATGCAAAATATTAAGCACTGTGTTTCGTATTCAGTGATTGTACAGATGGAGGCATCATAATGAAGATGTACATGGACACTGTGCATTAATTATTAACATATTTCTCACATCAGAGAGAGAAAAAGGAGAAGTGACACTATTGAATGTTGGCTCCTCTCTCTCTCTCCTCTCTCTCTCTCTCTCTCTCTCTTTCTCTCTCTCTCTCTCTCTCTCCCCCAGCCATGCAACAGAACATAATCAAATATTGGCTGTAGCAGTGGATTTTTAGCGTGGGAGCTCCTTGTCACCGCCGTCATCTCTAGTTATCATCAGTGTGAACAAGCTTGGCAGAGCAAGGCTGTCAGGTGGAGCCCGTATTGACACTTTACGCTGCGAGAAGTCAATCCAAGCAGACAAACATCGCTACTGTACCACAGGAGAACAGGTCAGGAGCCTGTGTGGCACGCTGGCGATGTAAAGGAGTAACCTTACTGTGTAGTGGCAGCTCCCTTGAGCATGAACACATCAGCCTTGCTGAGACGGAAGGGAATTCGCTGTGGTAGATGTGTAAAGGACATGGGGGCTTGCCATTTGGAAGAAAACACTTGGATAACTTTGAGACGAGCTTTTGCAAAAGTGTGAATGTAATCGTTCAGTGTACAAAAAAAAAAAAAAAAAAAAAAAGAACAGCTGCACTCAGTAAATGCCCTGCATTTGCCTTTTTTTTAAATAAATTTTTTTTTTTTCAAATGCCACCTTTTTTGTTAACCTTTTAATAGTCTCACCAAGAAATAAACAAGTGTTATCATGAGCTAGTACCAAACAGCTAAGAAGTTATGGATGTTTTAACATTTCACAAATTTTGTGTGTAAAATTTTTTAAAATGATGATGATGATAAAAGATTTATGAATATGATAAATATGTAATTAAAGTAATTGTGTTAATTTTTGGTGAAGTTACTGATTTTAACACGTTGACATTTGATCTTTACTTTTGAAATATGATGTATTTTGGATATTCATTACAACAGTACCGCTTTTAGAGCCTTCTGCATCTCCGCTCATTTTTCTGGAAACAGCTGAAATTTCTTTAGCCTCCTGATGTCCTAATTGTTTGAAGTATATGAAATGACTCAGTAGAAGCATATCAGAGGTATTAGCATTCTTTATTCTTTATTTTAAGAATCAAAACACTACAAAATAAAAACGTGGAATCTGCAGCAGCTTAGGATAAACTCTCACGTGACCAACACAAGACAAACAACACAAGACAATACATCAGACAACAGAATATTGAAACAAAGAGGCTACTTTCACACAAGACAAGACTAGAACAGGACCGGAGTGGTAACAAATGATGCATAGGTGAGAGTACTAGATTAGGGACTAGGGGCAGGTACCCCAACAACAATAAAAGCACATGGTCAGAAACACATGGAGAAGTGCACAAGGAGAGAAAATGGACAGAGACGGGGAAAGGATGTTACATATGTGTTTCCTTAGCATCACGTGAAGTTCCATGGCATCTTTTGAACTGTCCCTAATGCAATGCAATAGGTCACCTCAATGCACTTAGAGGGGGAGGATTGAGGCCCATCCCACCGACCCAGAGAATAAGGCCAATTGCACTCTGGCCCAGATGGCTGTGGCATCGTCAGTGATTACACTCATGATCTCCCGATGATAAGGCCAGTGCTTAGGTAGTTGCCACTTGGGAGCTGAATAATGCATATCTCTCAGTATGCAAATTGGTGACAGCAGCACTTTGTATTGTGTTGGAACGATAACTTTTTTTTGTACAGTGGAGAAAAATACAATTTTTGAAAATGCTCAACCCAACATTTAGTTGTCAAAAAAGTTAATGACAAGGCCTGGAAAGTCACCATTTAGTATTGAACAGCTGCAGTACTCTGAGACAGGTTTGATGAATAGAAAGATGCTCGTGTGTGTTGCAGACAATAGTGGTAGATTTTAGATGACTAATGCAAGCTGATGAGATCCACTTCGATTTTTCCTTGCTGAAAAGAAAAAGAACGTAATTGAGCATTACTGTCTCACTCAAGGATAGAATTTCAGAATAGAGGTCAATGGTAAAGATATTACAACCTCCAACTCTGTCAAAGTCTATTCTCTTAGGTGCACTTTGTGAACTCTGTGACTTTGTACGAATCTGACGAATTTAGGCAGAGACAAAAGAAGTATAAAAAACATGAAAAGAAAAGTAAGCAATTTAAGTAACCATAAAATTAATATAGAATAAAAGTAGGATTTCAGATCAATTACAATAAGTTAAACAAAGGTAAATAAATCAGCATAAAAGAACACAGATAAAAGTGAATGAATTTTTACAATACAATAATTCAATAATTATTATACAATTACGGTAATTCCAGTGTTCCAGGATTACAACCATATAATATAAAAGCTTATCAGCATGTCTTAATGCTGCATTGTTAGCAGTGTTTGGCCTTATTCATGCTTCTACTTGTGTCTGATGTCGTACGTCTCTAAATAAACCTTTTTGATGATATACTGACTTTTCAGCATGAACATAGCACTACAGCAGATGATAGAATGCACAGAAGAGACACCAAGGAAAGAATACACCCACAACATGCAAAGGCAGGTAGATTAGCTTCAATGCATACTCCAGTAAAAAGCATTGCTAATCCGCTGAGACAAAAGATAGAGACATTACTAGCCTTGCAAAGGAAAAGCAAGAGTAATGACAGTATCTGGTCATCTGCCAGATCGCTGGGCTGTTCACACAACACAACTTGTCTTGTAATCAGGAATCTTGAAGTCATGACTGATCAGTGATAGCGGTCACGTGTTATGAGATCTTTCACCAGGAGGAATCTCCAATGAGTCTCTCTGGTTTCCAAACTATACTTTGGCACACGAAACTCGACAGTGCTGGAATAACGTGATACCAAGTATGAGGCTGGGGCTGCATTTGACTTGATTTTGACTGATCTGGTAGTCAAGAGATCTGCCTGCTATTGGCTCAAGAGATATATTTATAGAGGCCATGAGCTACAGATCAGGCAAAATCTTGGCAAGCAGTCAGAAAGAAAGCTTCAGAACCAGCCAGGGATTTTTGAAGCGAATGTTAGCAAGAAGCAAGAGATTCACGTTTGTGCACAGATTAACAGCAGAAACAAAATGAATATAAATAATAAAGTGTATAAACTCCTTCCCCCAGTTTCTCCTCAGCCCATGTCTTGCACTCTCTTTGGCTAAGGCTTGTCACTCACCACCAGTCACATCACTTTTCACAATACAGGATTTGGGATCACTGACAGATCCAGATGTTTAGCACATTATATATTAGACATCCTTCATTGCTAGATGCATCTGTGAGGCCTGGCGAGCCTCTCGAATGGCCTCTTTGAACAATTCACACATAGCAATCGAAAGTCTGCGAGCAAACACCAGTTTACCTCTGATCTGGGGCTTTTGTCAGCGATTTCCAAAAACTGTTGGCGAGTGGAAAATCAGGGCTAAAATCATGTAGTGTGAAGTTAGCTTAAGTGTTGTTTTTTTTGTTTGAGAGATTGCGAGTTCACTAACCGTGGCTGAGAGTCCAAGAGCACATAATTGGCCTCGCTGGATGGGTAGGATGTCTCTACCTTTCTCCCCATTACCCAGACAATACTAAGGCATCTGTTAGATGACATAACAGAATTAGAAGTTAGCAAGTGAATTAAGCACTGTTGTTGTGTTAGTAGCAAGTAAGAGGTTAGAAAAGATGCAGAAGTTGGCTTCACTTGACTCTGAGGAAGCAGAAAAATTTAACAACAGCTCAGGCTTCTTTACAAAGTTCCTGCTAAAGCACGAGTAGACTGATAAATTGCTGTGATGAGACTCAGTCGCTGAGATCTTTTGAGGGATGATCAAACTGAACAGTCTTCTCAGTACATTAACACTGTGTGTATTTGGCACACACTCTTGTCTTGAGTGATGCACAGTTTAATCATGTAACCGATGTAGGGTGAATGTAGCATTATCACTCATATTGATGTAGTGTTTTGTGATTGCCCAGTCTGCTGGGACAGTGGTGTTACTATGCCACGTGGAAAAGAGTTATGAGCTTAACATTGGTATTGCACTGGATTTGTAGGTGTGCCTATGGCAATTTTTAGATAAGTCATTAACTAAATATCAGTTGTAGTTAAATTGTAATGTTTTATTACTGGGACTAGTTTTTGTTACTGGAACATTCGTGATTGGAATATGGCCAAATTCTATTCTATATGTATTCCGAATCTGTTACATTATGGATTACTGAATACATTTGGGACAATGTATTCTGTTTTCCACCATCACTACTTTTTTCATAGTATTCTTTCAAACTCTGTGTACTACTATGTGCAAACATTCATCCACTCAATCCACATTCATCAAAAATTTACACAAAACAAGTTATTAGCCACATTTGGCAACTCAGCTGTTTACCTATAGCTTTCAGCGAGACTTGAGTGATGATCTAGTTTTCACTGTGCAGTGTGTAGCTGTGATTCACTACATTTTAATTATCCATCCACTGATGTGTGCATAAGAGAGAGGGAGACCATGAGTGTGAAAGTGCGTATGTGTGTGTGTGGGTGTCTAAGAGATAGAAAGAGTGAGCGAGAGACAGAGAATGACGGGTGTTTAATCAACCTCCCATTCCCCAGGCATCGCTCCTCTTCATTCTTCTCTCCCTCTTTCTTTTCTATTGAACCAATTTCAGTCAGGTCAGACAAAGTGGTGTGACACATTAGCAAGGGTACCACCTTCTAATTACGGAGAGGTGGCAGCTCATGCTCCTGCTGTTTCTTCCGCTCTGCATGACTGCCGTGGCCCTTTGAGTCTGCAAAGCATACACACACACACACACATACACACACAGTTGACTCAAATCAAATCTTGGAGGAGCATTTAAGGCCTAGGCCACAAACTGAGAAAGAGTGAATATGAGAGAACTTTATAAATACATAAATTAAACTTATATTCAGATTGTAGTTTTAAAATATGTCAAACTCGTTGAATGGCTTATAGCACCACAGACTGCACTGCTTCATGAACACAGACGCTGTACTTAAGTGTAGTATTAGGTCTGGAATTTGCAAAAACAAGTTGAGACTCTGATTCCAGGCATTTAGGAATCAATTCTAAACCTTTACATTTCCCTTCTGTATAGTTTACCTGTACCTCCATTCCCTTTAGGGAGCATTTAGTTGATGTGGCAAGATCCCAGGAGTGTATTTTGTACTCCTTACGTAATAATATTGTACCTTTTATGTTGCCATCCCTCTTTGCTGTTGTTATTTTTTGGAACTGAGATATTGTATGGAATCAGCTCCAACAATTCCCACAACTTGGACACCCATTGGACGTCCAGTTTTATCAGTTTCAAGTTCTTGTTATTTTTAATGAGACTGTTTTGCTAAAGAACACACTAGAACACACAAAATATTGAACTTAAACTGCCGCCGCCTCATAAAAACTCACCATTCCCTTTGCACCCACTAAAACTATACATTTATATTCTGTCATATAATACAATTAATATCATGTTGTCATTTAATACCAAATCTTTGCTTTTTGCACTTTTAATTCCTCTGCTGGTGGAATACAATATCTAACACAATACTGTATTCACTCTCAATTCCTATTGTTCTGCTTTTAGTTGGCTGTGCTGCATGCTCTCCTGTCCTGAATTACTACTATTGTAATGTGTTTTAAATGTTCTTGCCTTTTTCTTGCTGTGCTGTCATGTCTTCACTTTGTGTGGCCTTGTGTCATTTTTGTGTTGGACTATGATCCTGGCGATATGCTGTTTCATTTCACTTTATATTGTGTTGATGGTTGAAATGACAAAAAAGACCTACTTGACTTGACATTTGTGAGTGCAACATAGACAGGTCAGCTGTAGCTCTACTTTTATTGGTCACACATTACATGAAGCCTTGTGATAAACGGTCATTTCACAACTTAGCTTTAGCTCAAGTTGACAGTTCCATCAGAAACGGTCAGGGAAGTCAGGGCTCGGACCTCAGCAACTCAAGCTAGCAAAGATGAAATCAAACTGTAGTTTTGGAACACAAATAGACAGGATGTTTAAAGACAGAGTTTTCAGTTGTAGCCCTTCTCACAGCCATCATCTAATGCCTTAATACATCATTACTTGGTGACAGTTTTGGCAAGCTTGAAGACAAAGTAAAGAAAAGAGCATGCTAAAACCATTAAGTCTCTTTCTTGCACACACACTCTTATACTCGCTTCTTCTCTTGCTAAATATTCCTTTTTTATCATCCGAGCACTCTGCGATTCCCTCGGTGGCTCAGGACAGATAAAGGGGAAACCCAACTTAATTTTCCCTTTTTGTGCATTAGCTCAATGCTAGAGATCACAGGCCCATTTAAAATGCAGAAAGCTGCTAAGAAGAGGGTTCAAAACCTGCCAACGACATTGAACTTAAAAGTGCACAGAGTCTTTTTCTGCCTGTAAATTATACATCCTTACTTAGTTCCCATATGGCACTGGGCAAAAACAAAGGCTGCAGATGTCATCTTATTGCTTAAGCATGTTGACAGTGAGTTGAGGCTCAGCTGATCCATGCGCTGCCTACAAATGCATCCTTGTGCACCAAAACTAGGAACAAGCTTTACAGAACCCTGCCAAGTTTAGATTCATTGCTGGACTACTAATAGAAACTAGACACATAATAAATATGTGAACTCAGTTACACTACATCTGACCTCCCCAACAGTTTGACCTTTCACACATACACTATATGGACAAAAGTACTGGGACACACCTGTTTTACAGGGTTTGGGCTAGGCCCCTTCCTTCCAGTGAAGGACAGTCTTAATTCTTCAGCAGACCAAGACATTTTGGACAACGCCATGATTCCAACTTTGTGGACACAGTTTTTGGGGAAGGCCATTTTCTATTCCAGCATGACTGTGCCCCAGTGCACAAAGCAACATGGTTGGATGAGTTAAAAGGGATCAAGACATTGATCAAGACATGATCAATGGTATTGTTTATACCATTGCGTCTTAAGGATCTAGGTTAAATCTGGTTAGGGCTTTCCCAAGTAAAGTTTAATAGACAGATGTTAATGCACCCAAGATGCTTTTGAAGCAGATTTAAAACAACAAATTAAAAAACAAATCTGATCACTCAAACCACTTCAGGAGGTGGTCTGAGATATGTTTAAGCCAGATGTTATGGGACTGTGAATTCCTCAGTCTCGCCAAGCCACATTCAACAACCACAACCCCTGCCAATACTGTGATGACACCTCCTGGTATTCTACTTATGCCCCCAAACTACCACCACAACTTTCATAGCCTTTCGTTCTGTAGCCTGCAGTGTTGTCTTTGGTTGAGCTAATTAACTTAAATAAAGTAAGTAAGGTTCCATTAAGCTTTGAAAAGCATGTGCTTGTGCATTCATTTCTTTACTTTACAAGATGCTTCCTTGCATGTCTTCTTATGCAGTAGTTGCTATTTCTGTGCTAATTTGCTGGTCAGTTTATGGAATTTTCATTTATATTAGCATCAAGCTAAACACTGTGGCTGTAAGGGTGATTCCATCTAGCTCTTTGTACAATATACAGCTTTACTTTATGAGATGTCTTACAAGGTGAACTGAACACACAAGCTCTTTTTCAGTTTTAGCATACTTCTTTTGAGTCAATGTTCCTATTATATAAATTTAGCTCTTTGGAATTCCTTGGAGGAACCTGTTAACTATCTGCCAAGCAGAATAGCCGTCTTCTTATGCACATCAGCGGCGGGTATGAGGAAATGAACAGTGGCGTGCAAAATTGTTATTTTCTTTTGAATGGGAAAGGAGCAACACAGGCAATTGGTTGTTGAGCTGATTTGCAAATTACGCACCACATAGCAATTGGATTTCAATCCGAGCAGCCGGAGATGCATTTGACTACCAAGTGTAAAACCTTAATGGGTTACAATCCAGATATATGGTCACATGAAACAACCAGGTGAAAACAGTGTCTGAATTTCAGTGTTTTGACAGAAACTGGGGCTGGGAGTTTTGCCAGCGTCCTGTAGAGCTTGTCCAACCTCGCAACAGCTGCTCCAGAGGAGCTCATTTGTAGGCGGAGTGTGGATTGGTCAATTGCAGTTTGCTGTAGGGTGCTGACACTTGAGAAGCAAACGCAGAAGTAGGAAACAGAAGAGAGAAAAACCATTGATTGGCCACGAAAATCTACTTTTAATAATATTTCTGCATAGTCAGCCTTTTTCTTTTTTTCAGATAATGGGATTCGCAACAGGAACCTCTGCTTCTGCTTCACTGAGAAATCAAGGAAGATTAAACCTCATATTGTTTTTTTCTTCTTTTTCCCATGCTAAAAAAGTGTGTGTGCTTTCATTTGTGTGCGCTCAACCATACAGTTTTCATCATCGTAGCTAATGGCAGGCTGTTTGCTCACAACAAGCTCACGGTTTCATTTATCTAAAACCTTCTTCCAGCTGTTCCCCATGCTGCGGGTTATCACAAACACATGCAAGCGGTTACATGCATAGACGAGCATTCTGTACACTCACACCTGACTGCGGCCTAAACGCTGCAGTTTTGCTGTCGTGCTCTGAGCGCGCCTCGCAGGCCACCAGAATCTGCACAAGCCTCTGACTCCTATCAAGACCGATGCTGCTCTCCCACGCCGCGCACCAGAAGAGAAACACATTCATTACCTCCGCTTTTCCGCTTCTCCCATCCTTCTTCAAATTAAATAAGCGGCTGCTGTTGGCGCGCTGGATGCGTAGTGAAATTGCCGTAAGATTAATCACAGAAAACTCTATTACTGTGATGGGAATTAATGTAACCAGGACGTGCCTTGTGATGAATGGCTAAATGAAATGTTAGTGTAAAAAAGGAGGGCTTGTAAAAAAAAAAAGAAGAAGAAGAAGAAGAAAAAGAGAAAGTAGGGGGAAAAATGGAGAGAGAGCGAGAGACTCCTGTGACAAAAACAAGTCAGCAAATCCTACGTTTGTCCCACGTATCCCTCTGGAGTTAGTTTTTCTTCATTTATTTACAGCTGTCGAGAGAAGCAGCTTGCATAAACAACTGCACCGTCAGGACTGCGAGAAGGTAGTTTGTCTATGTGTGTGTGTGTGTGTGTGTGTGTGTGTGTGTGTGTGTGTATGTGGGGAGGGGGGGTAGCTTCAAGCTGGGCTTCTCATAATGATTATGAAATATAGGATCAAAAGGCCCGGCACAACAATGCCGGTGATTCGTCAGCCTGCACCTAATTCCATCCTGACAGATTGTGCTCGCTCAGCTCATGGCCATGTTAACCTCGCTGCACTGCAGGAACACTCGCCGCCTCTGTCTTTATTCTAATGGCTGCCCACTCCCATCACCAATCACACAGGCAGCGTCTGCTCGCTGTTAGTTTGCTGCGTGGTGGTGGGGGCGGCGAGGCACCTACAGATTTAAAAAGAAGATCTAAGTTCTGACTGACCAGACAAGCACTTTTGCATTTAATGGGCTATTAGGCTTCAGTTTTACTGCAGTCATGGGCCAGTATGGTCAGTTTAAATGTCCTTAATCAGACAGGCATGGGCAGCTTTTTGAGATTTACTAACTGTAGCACGGCAGCTCAAACTCCAGGCATTCACTGGCTGTTTTATCAGGTACAGCTACCATAAAGGTACACTTTGTAGGTGTGCAATTACTGACTGTAGTCTGTCGGTAATTTATCAGCCTCTCTCTAAGCCATCCATTAGTGGAAATTGACCACCACAGGACCACCGCTGACCAGATATTATTTGGATGGTAGACCATTCTCAGCACAGCAGTGACACCGGCATGTAAGTGATATAGCAGCGTGTGTGTGTGGCTCTGGTATGATCGAATCATGGGCAGCTCACCTCACTGTCACTCAGTGTTACTGCTGGGTGGTGAATGGTTCACCAATAAGAAACATCCAGCCCACTGTAGTCCTGTGGTCTGAAACTGACCACTGATGAATGGCTACAGGATGACTAACACAAATTGTGCATGGGAAAAGATCTACAGTCTGTGCACACTTATAAGGGCCAACAAGGTAGGTGTGTCTAATTAGGTGGCCAGTGAAAATCTACTCAAAACCAACATTTTCCACTACATAAGTAATTTCTGGCCAGTGGTGGTCCTGTTCAGTGTGCAAAATTCTGTTCCCTGGTCCTAATTCTGTTTGTTTAGAAAATGGAGATAAAGAATGCTAAGAAGAAAGAATATTTCATTTAATAGTGAAACCTCTGCAGTTTAAAATAAACCGCTGCAGTTTAAAGATAAATACCCACTAATGTTGCCACATTTAATAAGCTTTTGAGCCCTGTAGTCAAAAATGGCCTTTTAATGGTAACAGTAAACAAATACCCAGTTAAATTCTGAGTAATAAAAAAAAGCTCCCAAAATTCCAGAAAGAAATATTCAAATGTGTACATTTAAAGCCATATTTCTCTCCTGGACAGCCTATAAGCCCTTAAAGGATAAAAATCTCAGAAAATGAGAAGCCAACAATCCATTTTATTAAGAAGACTTAAGAAGCAGCAGCATTGTTCCAGTACTGGTGCTGGGAGTATGTAAATGTAAGGTCGAATGCATTTATGCACATGGTCAAGCATTTGTCTACCATGCTGGATCTTGCTTAATACCTCCAATGCTAGCAAATAAAAAGTAGGCTGTTCCATTTCTCCATTACGCTCTGTAGTTCACCAGGATTTTGTACACACATTATGGGTTTAATCCACTCCCGAATCCCAATTAATATTGTGTTAATAACAGCACACAAATATTGTGCTAGCAAGCCATACTTGCTAATTTAGCCATGTATCGTGCTTTGAGGATGGGTTTGGATGCAAACTACCTCCCTGTTTAATCCAGAACCTACACATCTAGTTGTTACTTTGATTTGGTCAGTTTTACTGGGTCAGTTTGCTTTAATTAACACTAAAGACAGAAATTTGCCATTTCAGGGGTAGATTGGGCCACTAAATACACAGTAACAACAACATTTCTATAAATTTGCATTTGACAATCTTTCTAATGGACCTATAGCACCATAACATGTTTTTAAACACATTCTTAACATTTATTTTAGGGGATCCCCCAGAATATTGATTTTTAGGGAGTTCAAAAGGTTCATTTGTAAGTCCCTAACACTAAGAGGGTGCTAATAACATGTGTAGTAACAGAAGGCCTAAATCTATTATTATATATTGGCAAAGTACACCTGTATACCTAAAAAGTGTGCCCGGTAAACCAGCAAAGTAGTTTTTAGCATGCAGTATAAAATTTACCAAATAAAAAAACACTTTCCCAGAGTGAAGCTCCAGGTTCTCATTTGTAATGAACAACATGAAAAAAAAAAACCACTTGATAAGACTCTAAAATAAATCTGTCACAAAACATGTGGCCTACAATTCTTTATTTGGGTGACAAAGTGCAGAAAATAAAGTAAAGAAAGGGTGTTTGACTATACCTATAATTGAAAAAAGATAAGGATTCTCCGATATGTGCATACTAAACAGAGCTCATGTAAATGTTGTTTGCGTTCATGCAAATACAGCTCCACTCCTGTTTTCCCTTTGTTTGCACATGCATACAGGCACTTAGAGCTGCATGACTTCTATTCTGACCCTGTCAAACATACTAGCGCACTGACTCAGAGTCAACAACACCCAGATCCCTCTGAAAGACGACTCTCAAATGTTCTAATAGAAAACTGCTAAAGCTTTTCAGACGAACAGGATAAGAGGGCCTGCACAGTATGAAGGCCAGCATCGTGCATATTCCAAAAAGGCAACATTCCACCTAGCCATTTCTTGCCACCTCCATCTCCTTCACCGCTCAGTGGTTTATTGTCCAGCAGTCGACGAGAACACCTTTCATAGCATTCAAAGTAACTGCAGCTCCCACATATTCCACTTATGTGTCGCGCATGTTTCTCTTTTACCTTACAGTCTGGCAACTTGTTCCACTACCAGCTGGGCTGAGTTAAGGGATGGCCACTCCACTTTTGAATGAAACTTTTGATTCCTGTTCACTGTGGATCCTATTCAGTCAAGCTGCATTTAAGCGCCCCGTTGTTTGGCGTTAAGAGTCATTAGCAGCCACTAACTATTGTGTTCAGAATCAAAATTATGTTTTTGTTTCATCATCCAAGAGTGGCTAAAAAAGGGATTCCAGAGTCACGCTGTATAGCACAACAGCTCTAAAGCTTCTTCACAATCACCCCTATTGAGCTGCTTGTGGTCTCCTGTACAAGTGTCTTTTAGTCACATACAGACAGCAGTTTGACTGGCCTGTTCTTCACAATTATTTATAAGATACATGAGTCATCTGTCACTCAATAAATCAAACAAACAGAGGTTCTTCTCTCACAGTGTAACAATGACCAGTCAATTGCAGTTATTGTTAATTGTGCGTCCAACAATCAGTGTTTAATGGCCCTTTTTCACCTGTTAGTCTTAGTTTATTCACCAGAGATCATCTCAAATGGACTAAATATTATATTTGTGAAGGCACTGAAAGTGTTTTACCACTTAAAATGCTACATTACTATAACTTAAGAATAACTCAGGCAATCTCCTGTGTTGCACAGGCATCTAAGCATTGGCCCTATGACTGGGAGATCACAAGTTCGATCTTCAGTGATGTTACAGCCATCGGACGCTGCCAGTCTAAGAGAGCATATCTAGCCTTACACACACTGGGTGGGTAGGATAGCCCTCCCTCTCCCCGAGTCACTTGGATCAGTGCTAACTATTGCAGGTGTCGGTTAGCTGATGTAACAATTTAGCAATTAAGGTTCCCCTCTGAGCATGTTGAGCTGTCCAATGTGTGAGTGGTAGCTCAAAAAATGCTGTGGGTGGAGGACATCCTCCTAAGTGTTGGCAGCCTTATTTAAGAGGTCATCTAGTTAGTGAGCTGGAAATGGTAATGACTAAATTGGACTAAATTGGCTGTTTGGATTTCTTTCCATGTAGGTACTGCATAATAAGGCTGAGACTTTAGGGAGTAACAGATTTTAGCGTGTCTGGCTCACTTAAACAATCCTTTGAATCATCAGAAGGCCAGACAGCAGCCCAAGTGTACTGTAATCCTGAACGAACGGGTAAAAATCCTTTTGCAGAGGAATTTACTGTGGCAGAAAAGATGCAAGGCTGCTTCGCTTCTGTATCCATGTGTATATATATGAGTAAATGATAGAGGGCATCTTTCTGTCTATGCAACAATATATCTGTCTATCTGTCTGTCTGCCTGTCTTTCTGTTTGTTTATCTATCTATCTATCTATCTATCTATACATGTACATACACATACATACATATATATATATATGAATGTTACAAATGTTAATCTCATCCCCTCACTATCTGCTGCTATTTTATTGCATTTACTTTTATTCTTATTGCATTAACACTATGTCACTTTCATAAGCCATTTTGCATAACTGATCTACTGGTACAGCACACTAAATCTTACACACAGCAATGTCAGTGTTACATCTTGTTACAACAATGTCTATAATTGTGTTGCACTACTGTTTATTGTCTGTTTTCTTTTTAAAAGAGCATGCTATTGAGCACTAAGCATCCACTGATCCACTGAGCAAAAGAATTTCCCTCGGGATAAATAAAGTTCTTTCTTATCTTATCTTAT
>JBBPCZ010000115.1:23201507-23219168 GCA_037974445.1 Brycinus macrolepidotus | reverse complement strand
AGAGAGAGAGAGAGAGAGAGAGAGAGAGAAAGAGAGAGAGAGAGAGAGAGAGAGAGAGAGAGAGAGAGATGAGACAGGAGAAGCAAAGGGTAAGAAAAGAAGGTAGAAAGAAAGGGTAAATCACTGACACAGAACGGGAGGCTACTATTCTTGTACACTCAGTCCAAAAGCACAGAGGACGAAGGGGGAAGAAATGGGGGATGGTTGAAAGTCAATGATGACACAATTCCCGTCAGGCCTCAAACTCACCTTTCACATTCCAACTTTGTTTACCTTTTTTTGAGTGTATGAAGGTCCAGTCCTCGTGCTGGCATGTGGGATAGGGGGGAGGTGAAGCAGGTAAAGAGGGGCAGATCGATCCCGGCTGGCCCAGCCTGCGGGTCTAGTGAGCTGTAAACATTCAATGTGTAGTGAATGAGTGCCTCTTGACTGAACAGCACAGGTCACATGGCAATCGCTGTCCAATTCCAAACACTATAGACCTGCACCTGTCATCAGAGCATAGATGCTAGGATCAACCTTTTTCTTTTTTTTTTCTTTCATTTTTTCCTCTTTACTTCACACAGGAGTTGGAATGAGTCTGATTCTTTATGATTAGCTTTGCTTCATGAGACATCAAAGTGGCTGAATATTATTTGCTGTTTCTTTAGTGTTTATTGTTATATTTGTAATCCCTTAGACTCATAGGCTTATTACTCCTACTGAAAATTATTCAGCACCCCTTCTTGCACCTCCGGAAAACTGTTCATCTGTCATTTTATGTTTTATATCATATACATGTAGTCAGGCTGTTGGTTTACAAATTATTTTCATTTTCAGCAAAGCATGGGTATTCATTAGTCATTTGTGTAAATAGACTAACAAACATTACACCAGTGTGCAAAATACCAGGCTCATTAAAAAATACTGGGGGTGGACGTCCTGAGACCTCCTGACTGAGACCCCCGAAAGCCTCAGTAACAAAGATGAGTGGGATCTCAGGGAAAATCTTTAACTAGGTTGCATTTTGCAGTTCATTCAAAACACTGGTCTTCAATCAGCCACTAAAAATGTATACATTATACTTTCGTGAGACTGACACAGTGGATTATTACTCATTAGATAAGTAGCCTCTTTTTGCAGGCCCCCTAGTGGCAATTACCACAGCAGAATGGAAATCAGCTTAAATATTTTAATCAAATCATTTTTTTATTATTCTGAAGTTTCATTTTCAATGCTCCTCTGCCTCTTGCGTAGTAAAAAAGGGGGAAATACAATGAACATTTTGCAATTTGGACACTGACTGCCAATGTACATAACAGTATCCTAAAATGCAAATAGGAACCTATATAGGGATCCATATCAGTCAAATCCATGGAACGTTTTCTTATTCCTTCCACGATGAAAAAGGGAAACCAAACAGAGAAGATAGAGAGACACCTGCTGCCACTTTGAGTTGAGCGGGTTACTTTATCAGATACAGACCAGGTTTAATGTCCACAGGTGTGTATAAATAAATATAGCCTGTGCTTGCCTTTAGGGCTAAAAGGTCCACCACAGCATCATGACGAGTGCACTGTTCGACTTGTCACCACTATAGTGGCATGTATACAAACTAAGAGACAGTTTAAGTGTATCATTATATAAAACTCCAGCCTATCAAAACACTGCAGCATGAAAACACACCTGTGTAAACATGGATTAATGCTTCATTTTCATCATTGCAAAGCAAATCACTTCTCATAAAAGTGTGGCCACTGTGGAAATGTGTCGCTAAAATACAGCACATTTATCTTTCCAGAGCAAACTGAGAAAATCTCTGTTTAAAGCACACATTGAAGAGTTCCCAGTGAAATACAGGAGACATCAAGCCCATTTTTTAAACATTTCAACCAATGTAATCAGCTCCCACTGAATGTGTGCCTGAACACATTTTTTACCCATTGTAATTATCTTGCAGCAATGTGCATTCTCATATCAAAACTTTATGCTGAATCCTGACATTGATTTCAGCATGGAGTTTGACTATGGGCATGGCAAATTGTTAAAATGCTTGTAACACCACATTTCAGTGCTGCGACTGTCCACTGCTCAGCAACATTTACATGAAGCCCACCCTCCTTAAAGCAATGCTGAAAAACTGTCATAGGTACGGCACCTGCTTCAAATGATTCAGCAACCTTGTAAAAACATTCTGGCACCAGTGCAGGATTTATTATCCAGCAGCTATAATGAATTATTTGGTAACCACTATGAAACCCCCATGCAAAGTGTGCAGTTATGAGAGTGAGGAAATTAGAACCTTCCAACAGGTTTAAGGTTAATAAAACAAATCATAGTCCAATAACATTACTAGTCTTAGGTCAACTGATCTGATGCATGACAAATCCCCAAGAGAGCATGAGTGTGTGTTTAAGACGCTGTGATATTTCCCTTTATCCAGCTTTTGCCTGAATCCAATCACACCTTTGATGGAGATCAGAATGCAGGCAAGCCTCTTGTGTTCTCGCCCATGATGCAGTGTCTGATGGCCTGGCCCAGAGCAAATTGAACCAGCCCACGCTCCAATCTCTCACTGCTGCGTGGACACTTTGATCATAACCCTCTCAACCTGTTGGCATTTTGTTTCTGTAACATTTAACATCCTGCGCCCAGGCCCATCAGATGTTGCCGTTGTCCACCCTCTCACCGAACACTTTCGTGCCTGCTGCTGAAGTGTGGGCGTCCTTGACAGCCCTGCTCAGGTAAAAACCCAAACCCCGCAAAATGAACTTCAGTAAGACTGATGAATTGTCCTTCCACATTTGAAGCCTATACCAGGGGCCAGTGTGTTCATATATATATGATTAAGAACGATTAAGTAGCCCTTATAGTCTCGCGTGAACACACCACAGCACAGCACACAGTGTGAACAGTGTGAAGTTCTTCTCTGCATTTAACCCATTCACCCGAGTGAGGCAGCAAACAGCCAGCAACGCAGCGCCTGGGAAGCAGTGTGTGGGGATGGTACCTTGCTCAAGAGTACCTCAGTGGTGCCACTGGCAGTCCTGGGATTCAAACCCTTTGCCTTCTGATTGCAAGGGCAACTCCCTAACCAACAGGCCACCAGCTGCCCCACATAAGGACATTGCTAGAAAGGCAGGAAGTTTTGTTTTGAGGTTCTTATTTTTTAGACAGGATTCACAAAAAGGTGTGGTTACAGGACGCTTGCAGGATAAAGACACAATTACAACGTGGCCTTCTTTTCTATCAGTGTTCCAACTTCTGTCCACCTTTGAGTCATCCTGGAACTAGAGGTAATTCTTCTTGTCTTCCATGTCAACAGTGTTTTTAAAACACCCTCATTGACTCCCCCCCTGCCATTTGCTTATGAGGGAATCTCCAGTGCCATCTCATACACCATTCCATTAATGTACTAGCTCAAGTGAAGTTTGCTGGATGATCCCTTGGAGAGGTGTAGGATCATTTCAAGCTAGAAATCATTGCAGTGTGATAGAGTTTTATTTTTAGTACCGGCCACTCAAAAAATAACAAGCAGTTTATAAGCCAGAGCAATAAAAAACTTAAAAATGGGGAGATTACAATTGCGGTGTTCAAACTAGGTTTAATAAAGCAAACTTCTCAATCTGTTTTAACTTTACTGTACTGTGGTCAAAACATCCTACTTGTTAGGACATCTTTTAAGCCCTGCCAGACTCTGTGGTTGGGTGACGCTTGTGTGAACTTTCATTGCACCCTGTTCAGTATACTCTATCTCTTAACTGCTCAAATTACACAACGTCCTCTGTAACCATTATGCTCTCTCACTCTTTTAGTATTACCTCTCATTCTCACTTACTTTTTAGATAACCCCTACTTGGATGTTGTAATGACCTGAAGTCTGAGGTTTGAAGGTGCTGTATTATCTTATTATTAAGTTCATCAGCTTACAGGTGGTATCCATGCCAAGGGAAACTCTCTTCATCTTGCACAGAGTCAAATACTGCACCAATCTGAAATAAAAAGGGCGAAGAAATGGTTAAAACAATATGCAAAGGTAAAGTTAGTCTTGCCATTTATGGATACTACTCCATATCTATAAGGTGCTGATGAAGAAGCTCTTCCACTCCACCTCAAGCCCATTGACAGAAAAGAGGCAGGCCAACATTGTGGCACAGATTACAGACAACTGGAATAGCCAATGGGAAGCCAATTGTGCATGAAATGACACACAGACTCATTACATGACAGAAATTGTTTCTAAACTACCATTCTTTCATAGAAAGGTCCGTCACATAGCCGTCATTCAAATATATGACGTGGAAAATATCTATGTTTCTGGTTGTAAAGCACCAGTGCCTCAGATAAGAGGTCATCTATGCAGGCCGTGTCTCATCTTGGAGGAGTCTGAGCAGATTGATTCTCCATTGAGGATCTAGAAGCGCTTACTGATTGCAAATTCCAAGCGCATGGGTAAAGCAGGTTTTGACAGATGACAGTAACAGATTGCTTGATATCCAGTCGGATTTTCACAGTGGCGACTGGCAGAGCAGATGAGTGGCCGAGCCATTAGACTGTCTACCCGACTGTAACTACTTACCGCAGAGAGGCCGCAAATTGATCAATCTCTCACCTCTTGTTTGACAAGGTCAAGCCCAATAATTGGAACGCTCAGACAGACGCACACTGAACACTTCAAGGTCTGATTTTTAATAACTAATTGCAATTCTCTTTTCTTCCGGATGAACAGTTAATAGAGACTGGAAGCACTTTAAAGCTAGAGTCCACAACAACTGACCCATAAATCCTGTCAAGCGGCTCGGTATTATCTAATACTACCCTACCTGTTTACACATGCCAGTCTATTGTGCCACTAATTTGTAATCGGGGTTTAATGTCCCATCTAATTTCAGATATGGCAAAAGTGTAATACTGCAATTCTTGAAGATATTATCATGACCTACATCATGATATTTTTATGTTTTTTTAGTTGGAAAAAGTGATTTAACTTGGTAGAACCATTAGAATATATCTTTATTGTCATTGTAGGTACAACAAAATTAGTAATAATAATAATAATAAAAATATAATAAGTGGACTAACATGCAGCCTACTTTTTAATATGCAGTGTAACACCACTTGTTGTTTACGAGATCTCTATAAATGGCCTAAATCTCCATTTTTTAAAAATAAAACGTACATTTGTTCTAGAAATACTGACCATTTCTGACATACCCAATGATATGATTGATATAACTTTTGAAAATGTACTCCTGTACCACCCACCTCTGCATGTCGCTCTTGATAACTTTATTGAATTGCTATAGACACAGCAAGCCTCTCTTGACACCCTAGTAGTTCACAAAAGCAGGCGTGAGGTGCCTTGTCTTCTGTTTTTTGTGTGATGGTAAAAGGCTTTAATGCTTTCCCCCTGAAGTGTCAGTACTGTCTTCAGCACTGTCTCCTTTAGCCCTCTATGCAGCTTTTCAGAGTGTTGAAGTCTTTTAAGCCACTGTTGAGGCGAACAGTTACTTTCCCTTAATCAGATTATACACGCTTTAATCCTTTTATTTATTTTCTCAGGCTGATGCAATTTTGTGCCGTTGTGGATCGATCCTCAAGGCAACGTGCCTCGGCGCCGGAACACGGCTCACCCTGCACAGACGGCTGCTCTTATTGATTTATCCTTTAAAAACACAAACTTTTTTGGAGGAAAATATTTCCCCTATCATCCCAATTGTTTTTCATATATATATATATATATATATATAACACACATTTGCCCTGATTCAAATACGCTTTTCTATACTCACATACATAATGCATCACCTAAATGACCAACTGTAAGCAATTGCATGTGTGCTGTTCATACGGTAGCAGCCCAAGTTCTGTGAAGTAGGTCACGAGCTGAAGAAGCTTTGGATGGTACTGCTTAGTGAGGAGGAAAAATAATCCTATCCATGCATAAAATGAGCTTCCCCAGACTTCTGCTCGCACATTGATATCAGCCCTATCTAAATGATCCAATTAACTCATTCTTGACTGATCAATCCCTTTTTCCCCTTCTCAGATCCCATGAGGCAAACGATACTCCAATCCCTCCCTAATTGCTAGCATTAAGTTGACACGTTGATCTGATCTCTTGTCAGTACCACTAAGTGCTTGGATAATTGTAAGCTCGGCATGCATAAGCTTAAAACCATGTTCGTGCCTCAGATATATAAGATAACGCATCTTAAGCTAACAAGAGCATTGCCAAATATTGTTCAGAGCTTTCAATGCTGGCAAAAAGCCTTTATCAAAAGCCAGATTGGACTACATGCACCATGTTACTAGTTCATTAGACACTTCATGTACCTATAACTACTGGAAATCAGATACACTACACACTCTAAATATGGCTTTTCAAGGGTGCTTTAGTCAAGACAATGGTTCTGCCAAGAACCATGAACAGGCAAAGAATAGAATGGTTCTTTAATTGGTTAGATAGTTCTCCTCTATGATGTAGGTCATGTTGTAAATGATTCTTTAAAGAACCTTTTAAAGACTGGTTCCATATAGAACCAAAAAGGGTCCCACTACTGTTACAAGTGAAAGACATTTTTGGAGCTTAGCTTAGCACAAGCCTGCTTATGGATAGTTTCCCCACATACAGTATCTACAGACTTTTGAAGCTCTCTAAAACTCTATGGCATATTGAAATGGAAAAAAAAAACTGCAGTGTTGCTTTGCCTGATACACTTGAACCAGCACCAGCCCCACAAATGTGCAACTGCCGGGTCAGCGTCAGAGCTGTGTTGAGAATGATTCATCACCCGATTAATAAGAACTTAAGCATGAATGGTTGTAGGGATGACTATGATGACTGGAAACTAGCATCATAAAGCAGCACCTCTAACATGACAGTGAAACAGAGCTTTTGATTTTGTTTGCTCACCTGAAAAAATTAAAATCCATTAAATTTACCAGGGTCTTTGATACATTGCATACATTGAAGACGTAGAGAAGTCAGTGGATGCATCATCAGTTTCCCTCTGGCCATATAAGAGGATGGTATAGAAGCTTGTTGTCATGTTGTTTATGACAACTGGTGAGTAGATCAATTGTTCTTCAGCATAATGTCCCATTGTAACGTGACGCTTGTTTGGAACACACAGTTTGAGTTATCCTGTTGCTATGCTGTATCTCTGTGGTAAGTGTACTTCTTTTGATAAAAATAGACCAGTAATTTTTGTTTAGCTTCAATGTATTTATTAAGTAACGTATTAGTTTTATTTCTGCTGTTTTTTTCCTTCAGACGATACCCAACCATTGAAGTCAACTATAAATCCAGCATTTCAAGCAACTGTAGCAGGGAATTTGCTGGATAATGTTGTACTGGATAGTTTCCAATGGTCTGGCTACTGCCAAGCACAGTTAATGTATGTGGAAGTGACCAATCTTTTATTCAGTACACCATGTCTTTATTTGACTGACTGCTCTGTGTTCCTGGGCTCTAACAGAGTGATCCTTACCTTTAACGTTAAAGACAGTGCCTAGAAAGTTATTTCAGGGCCTCACTAACAGAGGGAATATTATTATTCTTGTAATGAAAAAAAAAATCCAAAATGTAATAAAAAAAAACCCTGAAATACATTAAACAGCAACTCAGATTCATGTAAGCTGAAAACCTTCTGCTGTTGTTGCTTGAAGACCCGATTATCTGGTCAATGGTGGTCCTGCGGTTGTCCACTTTATTTGCTGGATTCGGTAGAGGGTGGGTAATAAATGAAGCAGCAATATATGATCAGTAAGTAGGTCACAGGAGCAGATATATAAATATATAAAAGGTATAAAAGAGCTAGTAGGGCTGGGCCCCGATTCTTCAAAGAAAAAAGGCATTAAAAAGAAGTTTAATCTTTGACAATCATATTGTTTCACTTGCTGTTAACAAATGTCAAGAAGCTAATTATTTTGAACGTCTCTGGACCTACAAACAGTAGCAACACCGACAGATCATAAGAAATGAAGAACAGGCTTAGACGAGGGTGATTTACATCTAGCCCAAGATTCAAACAACCTACATGTGATTCTCAGTCAAATGCTTTGAAGTATTAAATCTAGATTTGGGCCAATTCTTTTAAGCCCACAAAGCCTAGCTCTCCTTTTCTTGAGGGGTCGACAGGTCAAGTTCTGAAAATTGACTGCCCGAGGTAATTCAAACCACACAGATATGCCCTTTTTAATTTTGTTTACAGAGTCAGATATAGGCAGAATCATTACACGGCAGTGTTTAATGCAGGACTGTTTAAATTTGGTTCATAAGAAGTTTTGCTTCTTTTCCACCACTTCCGTGATGTTCATTTATATCAGTACCTTTATGGAATTTGCTGTAAGTTAGTGCCAAACTAACAGTAGTGATATAGCAGCTATACATGGAGGATGGAAGCCTTAATCTGCTTGTATCAGATATTCAGTAATCATTTGAACTGAAATCATTTTAACTGATAAAAAGTATAACGCTATATAGATTGATTGGTCTGTTAACTTGCTGTAGCCGATTGGTGTTGGAAGACCTTTCTCTATTTACATCAACATTTAAGTGCGACTGGTAGTTAGAGCTTGTTTCATTGCTGTAGTTGGAAAGGGGTTGCAGTGTGTGAGCTACTGATAGGAGCTGTTAGCTTTGTTATTAGCTATTAGTAATTGATAGGTTCACTTTCCCTTTCAGCATCATAACTGCTGTCACTATAGTACGCATTTCTGGTAAAAAAAAAAAAAAAAAAGTGAGCATAGGGTAAAAACTAGGTGTTTCTAATAAATCTGAAAATTGAACATGTATCATGCATCTTGGCATAAAAGTGATCTAGGAAAAGTCTATTATTGTAACATAGTCCAGTTCATTACAATATTTCTATGTTCAAGACCACAGTTGCCCCATCTGTCTAAACAATGCTAGCCAATTTGGAACACCTGAAGAGATGATTCAGTTTTAAAACACCACATGCATCCCCAAGACAATGATTCATTGCAAATCACATGTAAAACACACAAGACACTTGAACATATTGTGTATTTGGGAAAAATGCTTGGTTGGATTTAATTGTAAATCTATTGAACGTGTAATTTAATGGAAACGGAAGCATCCTCTTCAAAAGCAGCTGTGGCGTCTCAGTGAACCATTATTCTGGTCTCTTTTACAAGCCTATTTCTGCCCCCTTATTCCCTTGTGTCTGTCTTACCCAATGAAGCATTAGTGCTATTTCAGCCTGGAGTAGCAGACTGTCACTCTTGCTTCTCAGAACATCCTGTGATCACCCAATCTGAACTATGTGCTACAACAGACAGATAATGATGTCCTCACATAACAATCAGATAATGGTGTCCTGGAAAGTAGTAGTTCAGGTGACATTGTTATATTTCAAAGTGAGAAAAAAAAGAAACATAGAAAAAGAAAATGTCCTGCTGACTCATGACAAAAAAAGATGGAAAATCCAGTTCCGATTAATGAACGTATCAAAACCCTCTCATGTCAACTTACTGCCAGCTTCCAAATGACTTCGAAAAGGAGTCCAATCATACACAGATCAACTCCTAGATTGACTCACAGAGGATACGAGGACATCCCACTGTGAGTGAAATTGAAATCAATCTACCGTAACCCGCATCCAATGTCCATAAGGAGCTACCATCTGTAGCAGGTCAATAAATGATCTAAAAGGAGCACCATCATCTGTACGTTCATGCATGTCTGAGCGACGGGGAGGCTTTGGAAGAACTGAAAGTGCCATATGCATACATAACTGACTGAAATGAAACATGTGTTTGGATGCATTGTGACTCCCAATGTTATGTTTGTGATAAAGTGCATGAATGTCTAAAGTATTGTGATTTAAAATCAACAACACTTAAAGTAAGAGCACAGTTGGCCTAAAATAACACTGAGAAACAATAATTTCACAGGTTTAGGTCTTAAAACCTCCTTTACTTACAGAGAATTTATATTGCTGGTTTTGAAATTTTTTTGTGAATGAGGTTGTGCAATGCTATTCATGGAAAATTCAACCAAATAACCAACAATAATTCCAAGTTAGTAGATTCTTAGGTGATATGGATATGTTGGATTATATGGTAAAAATATTTCACGGTTGTGCACCGTGATATATTTTTATTTGAATGTTTTTTTTTCCTGACATTTGCTGAATTAGATTAAAAACTATGAGCATAGATAATTTTTATTCCACATTTCTCTCGATGTGGAGCGGTTAAAAAGCCTGTAGCTTTCATTCTGCTTGCATTTTTTTTGTTCAAGGCGTCCACTAATGACATTTGTGTGGTTTTATGTACCAAAAGCAATCATTATTTATTTTCATGTTGCCGTTTTCAAACCTCACTTTATCCCTTAGAATTACACTGACAGATATATGTAAATGACCTCAGTTCCAATTGATTCACTTTTTTGTGCTTTATTCCAAAAGCAATCCTGACAGAACACCCCGTATTACTTATTTCTTATTATTAAGCATGAATGGGTGGTGCTAAATTATTGTTTAATAAAACAATTAAATTAAACGGAGGTGTTAGTTTCTATATATACGGACTGTATAAACTGAGGAATTAATGATATGTTTTGAAACATATGTACATATACATTAAACTCTTTTAGTTTTCCATGATATGTAATTGTTTAATTGATGTAATCCTACATCTTTAACAATTGCTCTTCTATATTCTCTTCTATCTTCTATCTGCAGTAACAAGACTCCGCATCACTTCAACACAAATGGGACAGCCTGCTGCTGTAGGCAAAATGGGTGACCATATGCATGTGTGTTCATGGTTATGACATGTTTTCCACTGGGCTGTTGTTCTTGAGGCCTTTTATGGCAATTAAACATACTCATATTAAACATACCCATGGGCCATTTTACTTTTTACTACTGTATATCCAACCAGCATAAAACACTATAAATGCAGTACTGGAAAGTTAATGAAATGTCTCTGTCTTATAGAGTGTGACAGCCTTTGGACTGTGCTGCCTAAAATTACGACCCTTCTTTGTTCATGGCCATGTATTATGGATCAAAATCTACCAAAGACAAGGGACAGAATTTTTTTAAAAAGACATTGTGTCCACATATCTTTATTAACTGAGTCAATATTATGCATTGATCCTAGATTCTAGATGACATGAGGTGTCTTTTTTTATAACAGTCCTGCAGATGAGATGTCTTTGCTCCATCAGTCCAGATACTGGAGGACATTACTTTTAAATTAATGTTATTAATGCACAACCAGTATCATGTTTCCTACAGGAGAAAAAGTATGGCGGTGTTTTATGCTATTTTGTTGTTGAAAAGTTCAGAACGAATCAGATATAATATTCTATTTTATGGGCCATTTCGAGGAAAAAAAAAAAATATATATATATATATATATATGAGTATGTATTCTTTGGGTATAGCGCTGTTTGTAGTAGCTAAAGTAAACCTGTATTTATTTTTCTTTGTTATCTATCAAAAAATATCAGCTCTGACCTTATAGTCATGTAAAACTTACAGTGTAGTATGTGCAGTTTTTAACTTTTTTACAGTAAAGTATGCAAAATGCTAGGACAACTATATAACAGATTGTTACTGCTCAGAATCTTTACTACATTGCTAATCTTGTAAATGTGTGAGACCCTGGGGGTAAGACCCTGCTGGCCACAAGCAGTTGGATGAATCAATGAATAAACACTTTTTTGGCACTGAAGAGATACCATAACACTTTAACTACCTTAGCACTCTTGAAACCAACCAAGAAAGAAAAAAGAGATGGGGGTTCATTAAAAGGAGCACCTGTGGCTGTTTGCCCTGAAACTTCACAGTCACTGAAGTGATACCAATGTTACCATTCCTTCTTAGGATGCAGAACTTGGCCAGAAATGTTGACTGACCAACAAGAAGGACATGACCTCAGCTTTTGCTCAAGCAAAACTAGGATGGTTCAGTTCTGACTACATACAGAAGTGCTATAAGGTAAATTTTACGTCAAACCAAACTTCTTTGATTGGAGCCTTCAGGCATAACTTTGCCTCAGGTCCCAAAGTCACAAACTCCCCCAAATCACCAAGGGTTTAGAATATGGGTTCACGTGTCACCATATCTGGCCCATTTCTGGATCATCATTCCATACAGCACATGGGCCACGAGCAAATGTATACAAATGTTGCTATGTTGGTAATAGCTTCTTCATGGCTATTAATTGCCATTAATGATGCACTAATGAAAGGTATCAGAAAAAAAAGAAAATTGCAGTTGACAGCAGGCGACAGTCTGTAATCATACACCGGTACAGTAAAGCTATAAGTTGGAGTCACTTTGTGCTTCCACTGTCTCCTGCCTTATAGTTCTACTGTATAGGTGTACAATTACAGACTGTCACCTGCTGTCATACACAATTTGTCATGCACCCTCTACCTCATTCATCATTTGTTATTTTTCTGACCATAGGGCTGCTGTTGACCAGATATTATGTGGGTGGTGGACCCCTGTTTGCAAGGACGACACTATTGTTGCATTTCCATAAAGCCGGAGACAGGCATTCGCGGGAAGACAAAAGGTTGATTGATTGCCTGGTGATATTTTCAGACATTATTTGAGGAGTATTTTGCACAGTATACCGAGTAACCTTCAGCTGACACCTAACAAACGCTTGTCACACAAGACAGAATTAATGAAGTGCTCCTAGATGGAAGAAACCCATTCCTAATACCATGGCCAAAATAGTCGACGGCCTCCTGATGAAATTATGGAAAACGTATTCAAAACAGGAACTGCTTGCGCTGTTATTGTAGTGTTTTTTCTCTGTTGTTGTTGTTGCTTTGCTTTTTAAGTAAACAGCATATATAAAGAGATTCTTGAGCCAAAGCAGAAAGGCAGGCCACTGTTTTCCTCTGTATGCAATCAGCATAAGAAGCAGTCTAATATTTTTACATGCCTTGTTTCACTCCACCAAATAGAAAATAATTGATCACTGTGATCATGTCTATTTATGTATAGTCAAAGGTCTAGGCATTCTTGGTCAAATGAGGTTTTGTTGATGCATTTTGGGTGAAAAGGTGAAAAGAGTGTTCATCCTCTACAGCGGAAATATTTAAATATCACTTTTACCTGCAAATTTTAGTGCACAGTTTCTGTTTATTTGCTGAGTTAAAAATATTGGATAAAATACCCCAAACTAGCCTGAAAATCAACAAAAACATATCATTCAACTGGAGGGTGCCCAACCTTTAGCGCAAGACTGTGTATGTTTACAGAGACATCTTTCTGCAAGCTAATTGCTATCACAGGAAAATTATACTTCTTAAAAGTGACACTTCTTAGCTACTTTACTTTGAAATTTGTTTATTTTTATATTCTGAACTTGTTTATTTGCTTGTTTGTTTTATTTAGCCATTTTATTTATTCTTTTCATTAATTATGCATCACACGTTAAGTGGCTATACCTGTGACATGTCTACCAACTAGATGCATAACCTGAGGGCTCAGACTCTTAAAGTCAGTGTTAAGAGTGTGCTGTGCCCTCGGTCATGGTTTCCTCTGCCTTGTTAAAAGCAGATTTGATCGTTTAAGGCTGATTACAGTGTGTGTAGGAGTCACAAATTCTTTAGCTTCAAGGATCACATAACTTGAGAAAGAGGTTCTTGCCAGTCTGCCACAATGCCATTTTTCAGATGCTTCCAATTAGATGAGTGTCTTGGTCCTATGACGGAGAGCCAAATGTGGCAAATGAAAGCCGGCATGTGATGTAATGATGCATTTCCGAAATTGCCAGCGACCCTGGCTGTGGACCTCCGCACCTCATTAAATGCAAATGGAAGAGCTTGTCTAATTCTTCCACTCCATTTATTCTTCTAATTCTGAGCTGAAAATGATAAAAATCTTTGAACTGGAAACGGTTATGGCTCCTTTCTGTTGTGAGATGATAAGAGGTGTCACAAAAGGGGAGTGACAATCTGCATGCTAGCCAATTCTCTCTCTCTGTCTCTCTCTCTCTCTCCAAATATAAAGTTCACTCACCCCTGAAAGTTTAAAAGGAATTCGAAAGGAATTCCGATGACGACGGGGGGCAAAGCATTTCAGGTTCTTGGATGCATGCAACACCTTGTGAAGATTTCGATCATTTGTTTTCTTCATTTAGGGTGGGACGTTTGGCTCCATGCTTCCACCAGTGCCTGAAGGCATGTTGGCAGTCCCTTGAAGGCAGCTTTCTGAGTGTAAATCAAAACCACTGAAGTCCCTCAAGGAGTCTAAGAAAGGCACTGCACTTATAAAGACTGCTACTGGTGCATATTATTCTCTTTGTTTTTCTCTCACTTTCTGCAGTGTAATCTTGGCCTGAAGGAATTCCAGTTGAACAATTATTCTGGAAGCTAATTGGTTCTATATTCAGAGGAACACATAAAGGTTCTTTCTCATCTCAGGCAAACCAGCTGCGGATTCACGTGGCATGGTTTCAGGGTCCCTAGCGACTCTCAGCAGGCTCCCAGAGAAAACAAACAGACAAGTTTATCCCTCCTTGCCCTGGCTCCTCCCCTGGAGGATAAAAGGATAA
This sequence comes from Brycinus macrolepidotus, assembly GCA_037974445.1. NCBI lineage: Eukaryota > Metazoa > Chordata > Actinopteri > Characiformes > Alestidae > Brycinus > Brycinus macrolepidotus. The sequence goes on along the minus strand of JBBPCZ010000115.1, from coordinate 23,204,633 downwards.
AAATACAATTGTTGGTTCAAGTGCCCAGTGAGCTCCTCTGGGCAGCAGAGCTGAGGTCACCGGGTTGTATTAGCTAAGGTCTGGGCAATCAAGCTTGTGCTGACATTTGAAACGTGGGGTTCACCAAAATTCTGCACTGTGTACAAGAGAATCATGCAATGTCAAAAGAAAAAACAAGAGAAAGACAAACTCAAGAATATCTGTATATTCAGTTGTGATTCAACTTGTTTGTTTCTTGATTCAAGTATATTGTTACTATACTAGAGATATCAAATGTTTGAAATAATTCATCATAATTTGTCACACTACTTTGTGTAGTTAGTTGTGATCAAACACTTTTGCATTTTTTCCTCACATTTGACCATTAAGAAACATTTAAACATGCATTTTGTTATAGCTAGGAGTAGGAGTAGACCAAATAAGCTTAATCAGAATGTATGTGCTACCACCAATAATTCACCATGAATCATGAAATCACCATGAAAATGAAATCGCACGAATGCAAGTTGAACATGAAAAGTAGATTGCATGGTTACCAGTGTCTACTAAGAAAAGCATGTTCAGACTCTTACACTCTTAAACCACTATGTCATGTCCTGTTTTAAGGAGAACTGGAGCATTCCTCTTTCCTGTTACTTTTGTCAGTTTGCTGCTCATTGATTCATCCTTAGTTCTCCCCTGAGCACTGTCCAGCACAGCCTGCCAGAGTCATCCTCCACTTCCAGTGTTACTGATATTACTGGCATTGCTGGTGTCATTCAGACCAAGATAGACTCAAGCACGGAGTCAAACGGGCAAAAAGATTTATTCTGTAAAGCAGCAGATTACAAAAAACAGATCCTGGCAGAGTTCCAAAACAAAGACAGTCCGATTAGAAAACAATTCCAAATCGTCATATCAAAGAGCGAGTCCAAGAGTGTAGTCCAAATAGTCAGAGTCCAGAAATGCAAATCCAAATCAGCAAACAAAACAAAAGGGTCAAGTCAGGAATCAAAGTCGAGAAATACAGGCAGGGTAATACAAATCAGGAAGATCAAATAACAAGACACAAAACCCTTCTCGGTATGCAGGGGAAGTCCACGGCAATACTTCACAAATCTGAATGCAGAGATCTGAGGTATTTATGACCGTGAGGTATTTAGGGTCATGTGATTAAAACAGGTGACTTAGATCCAGGCATTAGGAGTCCTGGGGAAGAGAGGTGGAGTCTGGGGTTAGTGTTCTGACAGGATCTGACAGCTGGCATTGGCGGTTTTGCTTCGGACACAATGTATTGTGATAAATTTATGAAATGGCAGTGACTGAAAATAACTTTTGTTTTATCAAGGGAGCCACCAGGCTGGAGCTACAGATGATTTATAGGGTCTAACTAGTAAAATGCATTTACTGACTTAAAAAAATAGTGGCCTTAAATCTTGTTACTAATGCTTTAACTGCTTCCGCTGCACTCATAAATAAGACTTTAAGGGTTCTTTGTATATTGAACCATTTTTGGCACACTATGGCAGGGGATCCCAATCTTTTTAACAATGTGGACTGAAGCATGGTCCACAGAGATCTTTGATGGTTTGCTTCTTTGGGGATTGGCTTCTTTGGACAGATTTACCATAGAACTTACACATGTATTTTCCTTATTCTCCTGTCCAGCAATCAATGGTAACTCACACTCATGATGTCATACAGAGATGTGATGTACACTGATACATAAAATTCCATATAATGTAGTGGGAAATTATATCTTCAATAGAACTATTTCAAAATGATAAAAATATTAATAACTGAATAACAATAATAAATTGGTGGATTTCAGTTAAGCTACAAACTCCCCCTTATGCTTGCTGCTTAATTGCTGAGGCCTTTTACCAAACGAGCCAGTTTATAGCTAGGTACCAGTTTATAGCTAGGCACCTGGAAACTTCCACCAAAGCAATTTTATAAATTTTGTACATGAAATTAGCTGATTTTGTAAATGAAATGTAAGCGAAAGTTTAAAGTTAACATAGTAAAGTTACAATAAGTTCTTGGAAAGACTTTAATACATACTGCCGTCCAGTGTGTAAATAAGGCGAAGACTCACTTGAGTCAGTTGCTATTTTACCAGAAGTGTTATGAGGGTAGGGGGTGTGAGTGAGTATGAAGAGTTGTGTTGTGTTGTGTTTTGGGTTATACAGTCCACTGCAGATTTGTTATTGTAAAACACAGACAGAAGAACTGTTGATTGATGTAGCTAGAGCTTGCATGAAATAGTTCTCTCTAAATGCAGCAGAAATCAATTGGCGAATACATTCGGTTTGGTAAGAAGCTCCACTGAGCATAATGCTTTAACCCCTGAGTGACATCAGACAATTTTTCAGTGATAAACCACTGCTCTCTGCACATCGTCTCACCTCAGTGTTGACTTTTCAAACTGGTCCAGGGGTTTCATGGCCGAGCCAAAGAAGTTCTGGCTCACTGCCCAGAGTGGGAGCCATTGAAGAATGATTTAAATTCAGCCTAGAGAGAAAGCGAGTTGAACGATCCATTTGAGATTATCTCGGAGGATGTTGCGCTCCCCTGGCGATGGCTTTATCCTGCATGAGAGGTTCATTGTGCCCACAGTGATGTCTGTGGAGACCCAGGACCTGGCCCCATGCTAACCTACCCAGCGTTCTCATTAAAGGGCACTTGCAGGGTCAGTTTAGTGGTTTATATGGCAAGGATGGAAGGGAGCTGAGATGTTTCGGTCACAGCTGTGTAGGAAAGTGATAGAAGAAGTTGAGGTTGTGCGTGGGACGTTTCAGTAACTCCTGCTCTTCCATGGATATCTACATTTGGAGCCTTTACAATTGCCTTTTTCCAGCTCTTAGAGGGATAGTAATATAAGCAAGAAAGCCTTGTCTCTCTTGACCCCTTACTTTGCTTAGGATAGAGAAGGGGGTTCTGTGGTTCTGGCTCAGGACTATGCAGATGTGCTGTGTAGGAGTGTAGTAGTGCAAAAACAGGAAAGAGCTTAGTTGCAAACTATTAAACTAAACTTAATAATGTTGCACTGTTTGTTTGAGTTGGCTCTCCTTTTTATTACCCTCTTTAACAGCAACAAATAATCATGCATTTTTTTACGGAATTTGCAGACATTAAATATATATA
>JBBPCZ010000115.1:23164431-23175657 GCA_037974445.1 Brycinus macrolepidotus | reverse complement strand
ATATATAAAACTCACTTCCAAATAGATCACCTGCAAATCAAAAGATAAGTATAAACACACACACACACACACACACATATACATATATGTGTGGCATATTATTACACTATTACATATAAGTACTGTTTGTTTTGGTTTGTGTGTGTGTTTTCTACTATTGGGAAGAAGTTTTATCCAGCGATGGGAGATGCTTGTCTTTAGCACTTAGACTATGATTAATGGAAGCCATAATGGTGTCTGAGACATTCATATTTTTATTCCTTACGTTTTCTCGACCTCAGCAGAGTGTACAGAGAGGATGGCAATGAATTACACAAAACACATGCAGCTCCTTTACCTGCTTCTTCTCTGCCATAGGAGAATGCTTTATAGATTACACAAACCTGCAATATCAACAGAATATCCAATATATCCTGGAGACTGTTCGCTTGAGAAGCCAGCGTGATCTCCTTTAATAATCGTTTAACTCCGTATTACTCACATAGTCTGCCTGTCTGCCATCTATTCAACACATCACTGGAGCCTGCAGGAGAGATAGAAAGAGCGAGTGAGAGTGAGAGAGAGACAGAGAGGGAGACCGAGTGCTATTTAATTGGACTTCTTTCGCAAGTGGGTACGAAAATTAAATCAAGACTAATGAGCAATGAACAATAAAAAGGAAGATAAATGGTCTGACGGCAGCAAGACAGGCGAGGTTGCGGAAGTCAAATAACTTTCTCCCCTCATAATTCCCCCATTTAAATGGGTGTCGAAGCAATCAAATCTCAGTTTTTTGGAAATGCCACCCTCACTACCACCTGCCCCTGGTTCCATCAGAATAACCCAGCTTGATGATGAAAGGCACTGGAATAGAATCAGATGTGAAATTGAATTAAAAAAAAAAAAAGGTGTTTTGAACTGATATCGATAAAAGGCTGGTCCCTTCTTTTCGAGATCACGGAGCATTAGTGAATTCCAAGCTGCAAAATAAAGACCACTGAGAAAGACTGCTATATGTCTGAAGCATTTTAATATTGTGAACTCACTGCTGAAAAAAATATTGAAATGTACTTTTCCACACTTTAACAAAACGTAACTTTTCCTAAAAAAATTTAGCTTGGATGGTGGAATGATTCCCCTGGACTGCGACCAAAGTGACCAGAAAAACTACAATTAACACAATACACCTTTATAAAATGACAATTGTTGTATTCTTCTTCTAATACAACAATAGTGATAAACTTAAGGAATAGGTTGTATTCCTTGCTTCTGTTACTTCAATTCAGCCTTGGTTTTGCTCGCTCCCTTTTTACTTTCTTTGAGTCAACAAATAACTTCAGCGTCAAACTCCAGCAATCAATTAGAACGTGAGCATCAGAAATGAGGGGAAGACATAAATCTACAGATGAGGCAAGAAAACAGAAAATAAAACATGATATAGCAGCATGACAGACAACAATGAAGGAGGTAAATAATTAGAGCCTGAAAAACTTGATTTATTTATTATTTTTTACTTTTTTTATATATATATAACTGGGAAATGTGAAGCAGCCAAATATTTTTTTTTATCTCCAGAAAAAAAGTGTTATCTATCATCTGTGTTGCTTATTATACACACCTGTTATAATGTAGACCTGTATGAACACCCTTTTTCCTCCCCGGCAGGGTACTTTCCTGGAGTTTGCCCAATGTCACCCTATCTGTAAGAGCTTAGCCAAGCCAGTGCTGAACATAATTCTATGTCATTCAGTCATTTACTTTAGCCAATAGTGCCAATAACAAAACGTAATTTGCTTTTGCTTGTGTCTGATTGAGTCTACTTAGGATGTGCTCAAAGAAACAGAATGTGCTCTAATTGACTGTCATTTATGCTTTCGTTCCTTTCAGCGGGGAAGATTACAACCAAACACGACCACTTCTTGGCACGAATATGGTTTTATCTTCCCCTAACGACTGGCACAGGATACAGGACGTTCCAGCCAGGACTGACATTGACATCCATAAGGCTGAGAAGATAGATAACACATATATTCAAAAAAGCAAATTATTTATAAACAGCACAAACACACCAGCTGACAAGACAAGTAATATTTGTCCCTTTCTGATAGCAGATTTAGCTTAGAGGTTAGAAAAAAAAAAAAAAGGCGGCCTCTTCAAAATCTCCTCAACAGGATGCAGCAATTCTTACAGCTCTATTGAACATTTGCCTGGCTTTGCTTTGCATGTTCTTTTGTCATTCTGCAGTATGTGCTATCTGCAAGTTTTTTGGAGCATTATAGCAAAGTCAGGATGGCAGAAGTCTCCCAACTGCCTACACATCAAAAAAAAAAAAAAAAGTCAAAAACTGTTTTGAAAAACGCCATAATGCTTACCTCATGTCTGTCACTGCCAAAACCTGCATTGTGTAATATAAAGCTGCCGGTGTTTGCTAGTTCCGTTCATGTCTTGCAAAAACAGAAAAAAGGCCACTAATGTTGCATTATGTCATTATTTACCCCAACGCCATTTGTTGCTTTTTGGCTGAAGTTGGAACAAAGGCTTAGCATATGAAGTAGTGAAGGCAGACGAAGAGAGAGAGAGAGGGAGAGACACGAGGCATTATGCCGGCACCCTGCTGTGCCTCCAGTAATACAGAGAGCCGGAGGAAAACAGGAGGAGAGCAACAAAAGCGCCTCCTGATTACCCCACCTAAATTTTCTTTTGATTATCCCCGGCATGTCAATAAATTGTAATTGGATGAAGTGACGGGAAATTAATGTACTTTGCACAAAGCAATCTGCTCGCGCCCAGATACCTTCCTCCCTGGATTAAATGTTATTATTACAGTTTCGGGCCTTGCTACCAACAACAAAAGGAAATTGACTGGCCTCATTCTCCACGTATCAGGGTGATATGTGTCTAAGTGGCATCTGTTTACCTTCTATAAAAAGGAGAAGATAGGTATGGTGCTATGAAAAAAGAAAGCACACTCTTGCCACACACACACACACACACACACACACACACACACACACACACACACAGACAAACACAAACACACACATAGACATACACACACAGACATACACACACACAAACTCCAGGTGGAACCTACAAACAATGCCGCCTTTCATCAAGTCGGTGGGTGAATATGAGTGACCCTGACTTGGAGGAGTATCAGGGGTTCTGATCAATGCCCACCAGCAAAGCCTGGATCTGTATTGGATATTCAATTAGCTGAACAAGCTGCATTGACTAGCCTTTGAAGCCTGAAGAGAATTTAGGCTGGTATCTGATCCCTAGCCTAATGGTCAGATAAGACAATGAAGCCAGCATCTCTAATTAAAACACAAGTAAACGCACGCACATGCGCACACACTCACACACATGAATACACACACACTCACACACACACACACACACACACACAGTAATCTTATCATTTGCCAATTCATAATTAGTCTGATGATGATGACAAATCCTTAAAATGAGGATTCCCCACCAAATCAAATGCACACAATTTTACACCACTTTTGACTAATAAACCCATCCACGGATCACTTACTGATAGAGATTATTTACCAAGGCAAGTGTATGACAATGTAGGGATGCACAATGCTAACACTGTGTCTGTAAGTGTCCATACTTTCTAGCTGGTAGCTTTTGTGTAATCCTGAAGAAGCTAACATCCAACATCTCTTGTCTGATCAGCAATTTGATGTAAGGGGCAATTTGTATAAATGTAATTTTTTGGGAAGGTGCACTTATGCTTTATGATTGCTCTGAATGTGGGGCTATACATAACATGCCACAGGATATTTAATATTTAAATGGGTCCTGCAGAGTCAGCTTTGATTGAACACTTTAAGCCAGGCTAGATGAGACTCAAAACCCAGAATATGCTGTAATGGAGTATCCTGATAGGTAGTGTTGACTTGGATCAGGAGGAAGATCCACTTGAAATTATCCATTCCCAGCTCCTAATGTAATAAACCATGCAGGAGCCAGGGCTTCATTAATCAAAAGATGAAGCTTTATATGGTTCTAGAGTTTCGGGACTTGACCTTCTTCCCTTTGTCAGCCTAATTTTGCTGAAAAACATAGACACTCAAGCCCCTTTGAGCTGAATAAGTTTTACCCAGAAGGTGGTGTAATTTAAGTGATTACCAATGAGATCCATGATTTTAATCCAGGATCAGTCTTTAACATCTGAAGTTTTAAATCTGTCAGTAATAATTTAAGGGTGAATTGCCTTCTTTGAACAATCCAGCCTATGACATTTAAATCCAGGCTATTTATGATAATTTGGAGAAATCATACAGATATTTTATCAGCAAGTAAAAACTTTGACTATTACATTTAGATGAGCATGGTTGGTGACATAGTTCCAAGACAGGTGAGCAACCGGAAGGTTGTGGGCTCAAATCCCAGTGCTGACTGGGCAAATGCACCAAGGGGCTCTGGCCTGGCTGCAATGCCATGCCTCTCCCTGGGCATAGTAGCATAATGAAAAACTTACTTATCACAGAACCTCTCCTGGCAAGACTAATCCCGCTCAAATAACGCTTTACAAATGGTTTTTACCTACATATCTTAAGAGTGTGTTGTAGTTTGAAAAGATGTTAAGTCTGTTTAGTATCTCATAATCAACCCGGGCTATTGAAGAAAAGTTGAGATTATTCATTATTCGTCACCTTTGTTCTCTCCCTAATGTAAAGATGAATAAAGTGGTCAATTTTATACATGCAAAAATGCCTTATACCTGACCGCACGAGAAAAAGAATCAATTATTCAATGGCACACTTCATTCAACAGCAGCAAATACATGACTCCGTGCTAGCCTTAAAGCTGTACCATCCGAAGGCAAAGAAATTAAGATGGACATGTAATAAATTGCTAAACTCTCCATCTAAACTGCTCTCAATCTTCGCTGACAGTTGAAATGGTAGGAGGAAAATGTTTAGAGAGAGCAAAAGAGAGAGGGTGTCCTTCTCCTCCATTTCACGGCTGGCCAGTATGCCAGGTAGCAAGTGAAAAGTATGATTGATCGCCACTTTGTTAAACAAAGCAATTAAGGCAAAGAGTGGAGAAATTGTTATGGGGAAGGGGGGAGAGGGGGTGGGATGGGGGGGGGGGGTGTCTATAGGTTTCTTAAATGACACCAAAGCTTTGAAGAAGGGCTGGAGCAAACTGCATACTGCTAATTAGAATTGATGATTTAAAAATAAGCTACAAGGACTCGGCATGCTCGGTCACTCCTCTTTTATTGGTTCTCCGTGTAGTTCAAGATCACTCAAGTATGTTAAGATGCATAAATGAATACAGTATATGAAGTCTACACACACCTGTCTATTGGTAGGACTGGAACGGGAAATTGATATTTGCTGGAGAGTCTTTGCTCAATTACTGGCTGTCAGATTCTTCTGTAAATGGCTTTTAGTGAAGAAATCAATAGGCCTGCATGAACAGGCCTCAACCATAGTTTACATGTATGCGATGTCTTGGAATGCACAAGCGTAAAACCCTAGATTTCTCATGTGGCACCGGCATTAGGCAACATGGATCATTTGGTTTTAAGTCTTACTGAGAGGTCGACCCAGTAGATAGTGTCCTTGCACACTTGAGGGAGAATTAAATAGTTGTCTGCTTCGGCCAGGTCCCTGGATTGCTCCAATTCTACCCTTCCACTTGTATTAACAGCAGCCCCAGATGGAGTCACATGATTAGGGCACTCTGACACTTTAAAGGCTTTCTCAATCAGGAGAAGCCATCCAAACTAATGAGCAGCTTTGACCCTTCAGCTGCAAGATGAGACGAGCACCTGGAACTCGAGCCCTTTGGACCATTAATGTGTCTCTGCAACAAAACACACTGTTAGAAAAAAGTAAGAGGAAATGCAGAAATACTGATAATAAGCCTCAGACATTCAGACAGAAATAAATTGCGCTGCCCATATGCCGGAAAGACCAGTGAGTTCAGTTTCCATTACAAGTTGATAAGTCGTTCAGAGAAATTAATATTATACAGCTTTGCTAAATATGACATGGTTCTCACAGGAAGCTGATATTTGGAAAGCATTATATACACCACTGATTGCACACTAGAAAAAACCCACTCCATACACCGTCAGTGATGATTTCTCTCTGGATTTTTATGATCCTCATCCCATTGTTTACGTTTGGGATTCAACATTACCTAAATGCTGACTGCTAATCCTTTTAAATACTTCACTGAAAAAATATGCACGCGCTGTGTCAGAGTGATATGGCAGTGTTATTTACTGATGATCCAAAAATGTCACCTCAGTCCTGCTTTTAACTACCAGAGCTTGAGACGAAAAAAAAAAAAGGATTTATTAAGCAGCATTATTTAAACAAGAACGCTCTATAAAATATCTGCAAAAGAAATATAGCTTTTACAGTGGTTTTGGCCTGCACTAGACATATGCTGACTCCTTTTCTGAGTGGAATATTAGATGGCATAATGAGCTGCCCTTGTGGTCTACACTTTTAATGTCAATTGAGTGCACCTCTCTGTTAGCAAAAGTGTTTATAACTTTTTATTTCTTTCTACAGTGTAATGATGTAATACAGCATCCATCCCTGCAGTCCACCTACAAGCAGACTGCGCAGAGGAAAGCCACCAAGGTTATAACAGATCCATCCTGTGTGCTGTACAACACGTACCACCTACTGATATCAAGGAGGAAGTTTAAAAGCTATGCTGTCGTTTATAAAGATTAAAAATTCTTTTATCCTTACTTGCCCCTGCCATGTCCCTGTGTCTTGTTTCTGTGGTCCCTGGCCCAGGAGTCCCAGGCCTATGTGTCCCGGGCCTATGTGTCCCTGACCCATGTGTCCCGGGCCCATGTGTCCCTGGCTTATGTGTCTCTGACCTATGTGTCCCTGGCCCATATGTCCCTGGCCCATGTGAGTTTGTTATTGTTTTGATTTATGCCCCGCCTTAGCCCCGCCCTATTATTATCATGTTCACCTGTGTCCTGTTCTTGTCTCCTCCATTGCTGAAGTGTTTCCCCTTCAGATCTTCATATATTCCCCTGTGTTTGGGTCTACACTGGTCAGCTCCCTGTTAATTCTTTTGTTGGTGAGTTCTGTTTTTAACTCAGCCTTGCTGTGTGGAATTATGCATGTTCTCCTTTGTGTTTTGATGTCTTTAAGTTCGTTGTTTCTGTAATAAACTCTGCAAATAGATTGTGTTTAAAGTCCCCCCTGTTTACAACTTCAATCAAAATTTGAAATAGTGGCACTATTTTCCAGCTGCAGTCTTTTAATGTATTTTTTCATAGATGTTTTATAGATTATATAAATGTGGGACAATAAAGTGAATCTTAAATCTTGAGAAACAGGTTGTGCACCATAGCGTGAAAAGAGCTTTTTTTGGATGGTCCACTATGGACACTTTGTAAATACTCAGCTTGTGTTTAACTAACATTCAGCTAAATTTCTGTTAGATGTAACTAAACTTTAAGGTCAATATAAAAGATTCTAATAAATTTAACCCTAAACCTTTACTGAGTGTCATTGATAATCCACAGAATTTCACCAAATAGTTTGTTAACAGTTAAAGTATCTAATGTATGACCAAGTTTTTGTTTTATTTTAATTCTCATTATTAACATTATTTAATTCTCAAATATTTCATTTTCACTGGAAAATAGAAAGTTACAGAAAACAACCTAACTAATTTACACAGAATAATAATAACAATACTAATAACAATAATAATAATAAGAATAATAATAAGAAGAAAACTACTTTTTAATTGGCTTACTAATCACTTGCAACAAGGTCATTAATGAGAGAAATGACATAAAAGAAAGACTCATGAATTTGTAAAATTGTAATTTGTAAAAACAACAAAAAAGTTTAGGCTTGTTTTGAAAGTGTTGTCCCTAAATAACTCTAGCCTACATACAGACTGGTTATGATGTCCATTAAAAACAAATGTTAGCCTCACTTTTGAATACTGTTTGCTTTAGTTCTGTAGAAACAGCTTTGGTTCAGCGTCACATTGATGGACTAGGATTAATCACCAAACACTAAGAAGGATCAACAGTCATTACCAAGTACGATTAATGCAGCTGTGACTAACTAGAATCAATGGAGTCTAATGGCTGTACGGACTGAACACAAACGTGACTAATTGAGATCAATAGTCAAGAGGTTTTTACTGCAGTATTCATAATCTGATTCTCTGCTGCAGAGTTTAGAGTGCTCAGTCGCTTTCTGAAGCAGCGTGACAGGATGCTGGTTAATCATTATTAATGATTCATTTATTCTGATATTAATGATTCATTTATTAATGATAACTTTATAAGTTGTTTACAATTTAGACTCATGGCTCAGGGGAGATGCCACCACTGCATGCCAAAAAGAATCATTTTCCTGAACTACAAGCAGGTGTTTATGACTCAGATGTTTCTTTTTCTATCCATATGAGTGATGATTATACACGTTAAACACACTGTATATCATATGTTAGTGTCAGGCTGACACATAAGCAGTGATTGCTTCTTGTTTAATGGAGAATCTCTGTTGACAGTGTAATTTAGCCCAATACGGCACTTAATCTCTCTGCACCAACCAGCCCCAATCTCCTCAGTGATGTTGCTCATGCCACAAGTGATGTAAACCCATGTAATGGAAGTTCCTAATGAAGGTACATTACAAGGGCTTTCCAGTCCACCAGACATAATGTCACAAGTACAATCATTTTCTCCACATATAATCTGGCATTTTATACAGAGTCAAATCCTGCAATGTGAATGTGGGCATGTGAAATTTTCAACTCATTTTTATGAGTAAACAACACTCTCTTAAAGCTGGTGTGTAAAAGTAACAAGGCCTGAAATAGCAAGGCTGCTGCTGAGTGGATTTAATGCCCATTTTACAAGCAGATTTAGATTATAAAGATTACAAAGTGATGATTTTTAATCTTCCCAGAAGAAAAATCATCATGTCACTGTGTATATTGCCATTCAATAACATGCTCTCTTTCTCTCCTGTGCCAAAGCCAGTTTGTTCATTCAGTTTGTGTGCATGTTGGTGCTAAGATGAAGGACAGGCCAAGTTCATCTTGATGCAAGAGCCTTCCTAACTTTATCTACATTAATCCATGTGATAAGGAGAAAAAAAAAAACCTTCCCAAAAACACCCTCCTCCCCTCACTCGCAAGAACCCAAAATGAAGCCATGTTTCCTTAGGCTAACTAGCCTTTAGCACTTTAGCAAAAAACCTCATTAAAACTTTGCTGAGCCACAAATTGTGGGGTCAGCGGACAGACAAATGTCAGGTCAGAGAACTCTAAGTGCAGCCCTCCAAACCCCATGACCTTTAAAAGGCAGTTTGGGTTTATCTTGCTGCCAGAGACTTTTGGTCGGTGTTAGCATAGGACAGCCCGTTTGGGCAGCAGGCCACCTTTGCCTTTTCTACATTCTAATTAGAAATGAGGCACTGGGCACTATGTCTGAAGAACGAACTCTCCTCAGTCCTTCTTGTGGTGCCAAGAGAATGCCAGGCAAAGATTACCACACATGCTGAAATAAAAAAGCAATTTATTATCTAGAGTGTCTGCTGTACAACTCTGGACCACAAATGGTCAGTGGCTTCTACTTGAACACAAAAAAAACTAATAGTATTGAGCCTTTATATTGTGTGAAAGCTCTTTAAAACTTCTTAAATTGTTCTTCACATTTTCACAGCAGTGTTTCATTATAGTACCATTCATAGAAATGCTCTTCTGCGATTCTTCTGTGGCATCATTCCAAAGAACCCTTTCTGGCACCATTCTATGTTTTTACAAAGCAGAAACATTGACTACCATAATGGAAGGAATGAGTAAATTTGGGTAAAAAAACTTTCATGTCATCTATATCATGTCTAACCTTTATAAATCTATTCACACATATGCTGGCGACCTCAGAGCAGCTTTTTAGGTTTGGTTCAGATCAAGAGAGACGTCCTAAATTAGAAACATCACCCAAAATCTATTTATAGAAAAAGATCTTGTGGGCATAAAGGCAGATGTTCATCCTGAAAGTCACTGATGTCCAACAACCATAGAGGCAAGCAGGAGGAGTTCCCTCTGTGTGTGCATTTAGCCATGGGTTTGTCTGGATCAAAAGCCATTACTGCTGCCAAGGCTGTACGGCTGCCTCCGCTAAGGAGAAGTGACAAACGCTGTCCCCAGGGAAGGGTGACCATGGAGGACACAGTGCGAGGAGGGGCGGGGGGGCACTGTGGGGAAGTTAGCCAGCGAATGAGGCTGGAGACAGAGCCCTTTTATTTCCCCACCATCTTTCCCCAAGTGCAGCGCAACCCAAGAGGGATAATCACTAAATTTAACTGCAAACCCCCATCACGTACCAGTGAGTCACGATTCTCCACAGTCTTGGGAAACGGCAGGCAGGGGTAAATGAGAAGTCTGTCATTAGATTGAACCCCCAAACTTTTAGCACTTTAGTGACAACTTTCATTTAAATAGGAAAAAAAATCACTACAAATTTATTCAACTGACTCATTTCTGACGTGAATAGAGAGCATGCAAGGCCACATCAGGAAAGACGCTCAAATGGAAAACACTTGATCTGATTATTTGAGATAAAATTCAGTGGGAGAATTCCATGCAGGTTCAAATTCACTCATTGATCTTTGAACGGATAATTATCATATAATTCAAAGAAGTGTTTTAGACTGGAAAAGAAAAATAACGCTGAAAAAGGTCCTTTACTGGAGAGTCAAACCATGCCTACTGAAAAGTCCATTTAGAAACATTATCTACAATGACATGGCAACTGGAAATTACTGGGGTTTTTTTTCAGTAATCCATGATTTTTTAATCCTTTGGCAGAATTGAAAAGCTACCCACCCTCCCCACCTTTAAGAATAAAACCAATTTACCTTAACTTCAACATGAGAAGTCACCAATTCATTCTCAAGCGCAGTTGGATGTTGGATGCACTTTGCAGAAAATAGTCAGATATTCACTTCAGTCCAAAGAGAAATTGTAGCACACTTTCAGTGACTGTTGTTTCTTACTTAGACTGCTACACTACTGAAGTGGATTGTGCCACTGTAGCTCATCATTAGGCAGGTGTCAAATCAAGTCAGCTGGTGGCCTAGTGGTTAGGGAGTTTGCCCTGTGATCAGAAGGTCGTGGGTTTGAATCCCAGTACGTTTACGTTTACGTTTACGGCATTTAGCAGACGCCCTTATCCAGAGCGACGTACATCGGTGCTTTAGTAATCCA